>JACEVL010000150.1:2685615-2880615 GCA_020284085.1 Aporrectodea caliginosa | reverse complement strand
CGATATACACAATGTCTGAGAGATTTGAAAGAAATGTTTAACTTCGTCAAGGTACAGAACTTTCGCTTCATTAAAAGCAGCAGCAATTGATCTAAAGGCAGGGCTAAATCTGAAGTCTTACGATTCAATTCCAATTGCTTTGAAACTCTTTTGGCAGATAATACTGTCAAATAATGAGCAAACACTTCCGGCGTAAGACGAAGATCGAGATAAATCAGCCTCTTATTATAACTCACATTTTTATTACAATTCTTGCACAGAAGACAAAATCCAACGATCCTAGCAACATCGTCAATAAATAACAAACAACTTGCATTCAATGTTTCATTTTCCTTGTGGATCGCCTGATTCATCAAGACTCCTGAGCAGAGGTCGATAACTATTTGGTATTCTGATGATGCAAAATGGAGTGCAGCTAAATAAACCTTGGATGCAGGAGCAATGTCCATGGATTGATAATCGTCACATTCTAAAGCCTTTCTAAGAAACTTTTTTGAGAGTATAGACAGTAGTTCAAATTCTGAATGGCTATTTGCTCCAGTTAGATTTTCCATCAAATCCTGGGCTAGTAAATGTTTTATTTGACTTCTTGAAGCTGTGGATGGCTTAGGAAATATATGATACTGACATCTCACGATTTTAGGTTGCAGAGAAATTGCTCTGACATATTCAGCACATAGTTCGCTATCCCATGAAATGTCTCCACAACCTAGTGCATATCCAGCAATCAAACCATGCAGCGTTGCATCACAGTACTTGAAACACATGACGTTCTCCGGTGTTTGTAGAATTGACATTGTACTGTATTTTAATGATGCTACTTTTCTTGCAAAGCAGGTACGTTTCAAAGAGTCGATGAGTCCTGATTGAATTCCAAATGTTATGTCACCAGGAAACTTATTACAAGATAAAAAACCGACTGAAAAGAAGTAGTCCAAGGAGTTGGGTCTCCTCGCTTTTCGATATTTAATTAAATGTGGCAAAAAATCTACAACTCGTGACATTGAGTTTAAGTTAGTTGCATTTTCAAAGACTGAACACAATGGTTTTACATAATTATCTAGAAACCAGTGGCAAAGAATGTCGGAATTATGGAACACATTCAATCGTTTTTCAGTGTTGTCAAGCATTGTTGAATTTAGGGGTTTATTAAATAAATTAGCTTCAGGAATAAAATAGTTCGGAAAGGATCCACTCTTTAACCATTCTGAAAGCTTTTTAAGCAACACACAACAGATTACAAAAACCGAAGAGGAATTCCACCATGCAGGTGGCATCTCTTCACAGGTCCATAACATCAGCGTCTTTAAATGATACGTACAGAGAACCTCATCTTCCTTTGGACAATCCTTTTGTATCAATTCTTTCTTTGCAAAGAATCTGATCATGTGATAGACAATCTGCTGAATATGAGTCCAACTCTGAAGTAAAATTGCTTCCGCGACAGAGAATGACAATCTCCACTGTGCTGCATCGTCCCTGCAAGCACGATGCTGAACGTATACAACATGACAACCATGTTGAACAACTTCGGAGATTGTATCAGTCGTCGGCCATCCGTATGCTCTAAGTCGTTTCCGCCAACCTTGGGCCTCAATAGGCCACTGAGGGCACCTCACACATCTGACAATGTCATATGTCATCATTGTAGGGTCGCTCTGGCATTTAATTGCCGGACCACTCACTATTTCTGTAACTGGACGAATGTGTTCAGGTACATCGCTTGCAGTAGTTGTCATGTCAAGGATTATGTATCTATCCCGAGAAGCTGCATGCTTGAATTCATATTGTTTACATTTCCAATTATAGTCCAACTTCCCCAAAGGTCGAAGTCGAACAAAACTCGGATACCTAATGTCTGGTTCAATTTTATAGCATGTAATCGTATCGAATAATCTACTGACGTCATTTAACATGACTGAGACATCTTCTGTGAAGGCCAGTTGATCAGCACAAAAGCATAACCAATCAAAATCAGTGATGCATGGATTCAGCGGCTGAATACGTAACTCCGCAGCGCTGCCACAAATGACACTCCAGCTTTGCACACGGCCTCTATGCACAAATTGGATATGCGTGGTGTCTGGAAGAAAGGAACACGATATTGGAAGCAGTGGGCATGTGCAAACGATGAATTCAGATGCAATTTCTTCCATCGATCTATCCGCATATTCCGTCATCCTATAATTAGAAATGCAATAATTTATTTCTGAGTCTCATCAGTAACTCTGAACACTGACATCAAATCTTAGTGATCGCTATTATGTTTCAGCCACGCGTCGTAAACAAAAGAGATGACTTATACCCTTGGTTGCTGTTTAACGACACTGTGTCATAACAAAGAGGATTATTGTCGCCCTCCTCCTTTCTCCAGGCTCGGGACTGGCACTACCACAGGTAGGATAGTGGCGGAGTTTGACTTATACCCCGATAAAATGCAGCATAATATCTCGCAGACGACGAATGCCTCTTCTGTGTGCACCCGGTGGCACGAGAGATTACCGGACGTGCGTCATCGTCCACTATGTAGTATGTACACTTGTCCCATCCATGATACGCTTCTACTTCTGATAATGCTCTCTTAGAGACAATCAGGCTGATTGCACAAGACTTTCTACAGTACATTTATGTGAATAAACTTCATGACTTTTATCCCAATCTGTCAATTGCACTGAGGATTCGTCTGACCACAACAGTAACAATGGCCAGTGCTGAGAGCAGTTTCAGCACACTGAAGCTAATTGAAGCGAACATCGAACTATGCAATCAATCAATCAATTCTTTTATTGATCACCATAATACTATCACAAACAAACACAATCAAGACATTCATGTGCAGTGGCGTCAATAGGCAGACCCAAAGGAACATAAGGTTCCGCTAGCAGGGTCACCCTAGTTTCATCAATCATTAATCTAACAGCATTTTGTTTATTCATCATTTACAACAGTAAGTCTTCAACAATCCTTGTTATGGTGGCCATAGTTATTCTTGCAGGAAATAAAACAAACTTCAAACAGGAAATAAAACAAACTTCAAACAGGAAATAAAACAAACTTCAAACAACAAATGCAGAGTTAACTAGTATCATAAAAACAGAGCAATGCATACACAATCCATGTAGTAAATCTTAAACAGTTGCATTCAAAAAATTATTTTTCAACTGATAGACTGTGGGTAGACAAGTAAGTTCTTTGGGCAGGGAGTTCCAAAGCAGCGGTCCGTATGTGCTGATACTATGCTGCCTAATATTGGTGTGCACACTTCTTTGGTGGTAATTGCTTGATGATCTTGTATAGTGGTCGTGTACCTCAGAATTTTTACAGAACCAGTGATCAAAGTTTGATAATATTTGGCGCGAATGAAGTTTGTACATAAATAGCGCCACTTGCAGCTTATTAATGCATTCGAAAGGTAGTATTTTCATGTTCAGGAATAAAAGTTTGGTGCTAGCTCTGTAGGGTACATTACATAATTATGATTCGAATAACTCGCTTCTGTAAGGTTGTCAGCATGGTCAAGCGGGTATGGTAGGTAGAGGCCCATGTGAGATTGCAATAGGACATAATTTTATACGGATATATTAAAGAATAATATAAATTTACAAGTATATCGTGGCAGGAGATGTCGAACACGAGAAATTATGCCTATATTTTTTGATATCTTTTTAGAAATATCGGTTATATGTTCTTTCCATGTTAACTGTTCGTCTATGTGCACACCCAGAAATTTAGATGATGACACTCTGGTTATGCTTTGAATATCTATAGTAATAGTCATATTACAATCTAAATTCAGTTCAATTTTCCTTTTAGAGCAAAAGAATATAAAATTCTCACATTACTACGTAAGTCACTAGATTAGATACGGTTTTATTATCACTCACTCTTAAACTTTAGAGTTTCCATTTACACTATCAGGTGATTCTCAATTATAAGTGCAGTTCCTAGACATACCACGGTACTAGGCGTTCCTGCAGTGACTTGGTCGCGCCCACTGTAATTGCTGTGTACAGCGTGTGAAGATACATGTAATTATAGGGTATTGGTTCCGCGTTCTCGCACAACCTCAGCAAGCAGTCCTTATCATCTTTTTTGCTAGAAATTCAATCTTTAGGCACAAGTCTTATCTCTTTCACTAGAGAAATATATAAATACACATTTATATAGATGCATAATTTTGTTACTAATATGAATGGGTCAACTAAGATACAGCTTACCTTAAGCGATGCTGGACTTTGAAGAGGAATGTCTATAACTGAAATCGAGCTGTTGAGTTTCGCATCAATATCGAACAAATACGATGAAACTAACAAACTCAACTTTCTAGGTGTGGGCTGATACTTAAACCAAGCATCGTATGCTATAAACGAAACCGTTACTAAATATGAAAATAAAAGTGCTCTAAGTCAGGAAAACGAATGACTAATGCTAGTTTTCTTTTAACCCATAAGACAGCAACGGCGTCTATTTGTTATAATATTAAAAACCGCAACGGAATAAAAATGTCAGGTCAAATAAGAATAAAATGAATGAGGCTCAACGAACGGCTACGAAGAATAATTCAAATTGGCTACACCGACTCTCTAAATTTTAGAGAGTCGGCGTTATAGTAGTGCGATATTTTAGAGTATAAAATATCGCGCTACCGGTACTACACTACTGCTTACAATGATGACGTGGTTAAGCGCCAACCCTAAAATGTATCCTTCTACGTTCCGTCCTCTGCAGGTAATGCTCGGGAACATCGTTAAAAATATATCTAGAGGAATAACCACGTGCATTAGTCTAATACATATGGGTGTACAGACTTTCAGCGTGTTTGTTCCAATGCAAGGAAGAAAATACTTTCAGTGATTGAGATGATTGGATAAAGTCCTATCTCTGTACGTATCAATGCTGAGATTTTAATGCACGAAAATTGTTTGCTTACTGATTGACTTCTTGTTCTTAATGACTTGAACATCACTTGGGCTAACGCCATAGTCAGCTCTTTATTATTATTATTATTATTATTATTAGTATAATTTTTTTTAAATTTATTTTTTAATTTTTATTATTTATTTTTTGCCCCGAGGTAAAACATGATCCATCAGGGACTTCAAGATTAATTAAAATGATAAAATTACTGGAACGGTTAGTATTATTATTATTATTATTATTATTATTATTATTATTATTATTATTATTATTATTATTATTATTATTATTATTATTATTATTATTATGATTATTATGATTATTATGATTATTATTATTATTATTATTATTATTATTATTATTATTATTATTATTATTATTATTATCATCATCATCATCATCATCATCATCATCATCATCATCATCATCATCATCATCATCATCATCATCATCATCATCGTTGCTGTTGTCAAGGCTGTGCTGTCACTAATTATGACTTTGGAAATGTGTCCCTACTTAGCGGGATCTTGATCCCTTTTAGGACTCCTCTTGCGGCCAATCTCGTTATTACACGATGAAATGTTCTGTGCATGATTTGATTTGGCTTCACAAAAAAAGTTTTGATTTCATTGATCTTTGATTGATCATTATTATTATCATTATTACTGTTACTGTATACTATTATTGCTGTCATTAATACTAATTAGTATCTTCATGCACAAGGCATGATGGCACTCCATACCAAGCCGTCATGAGGTTTAAAACATGCAAAAGATCACCAAGAAGAATTCTAGTTTTAGGCATGCACAAAATTAATAAAGGCAAACATAATAATTATGGCTTTGTTGCACAGTGAAAAAACTGAGGACTTAGGACTGATTTTACATACTGTGGTTAGGCAGATGTACGTTTGAGGTATTTGCAAATTTCCATATAATTAACTAGAAATAATATAAAATTACTAAAAATGTCTACATTCAAAATATACTTGTCTAATCACCCAGCATCTCAGTAATGACATCAACCTTGCCATTGTTTCACTTTCACATAGCGCTGATACCGAATAATTATTATCCTCACATGTCAGACTCAGCTCAGGGCTTGACACTGCTTAGGAGCAGCTATAAGGGATAGCTGGAGCTTCTCTTGTGTATGTACTATGTATTTATGCATTATGTGTTCATATGTTTTGATATTTCATTGCAATTAATAAGAACCTCAAAAGGTGCTAATAGAGTTACTCAATGTCACCAGTGGAAATATTTTGCATATGATCACAATGGATATATTGGGACCAGCTCTATACTTTGAGTGTATGTGCTTATAATTGTATGCGAATTTAGGCCTACAATTATTCGTGTTTAAAAGTAAAACTGTTTAAATTGCACAAATCAAAGCTGACGAAGGCGTCTGTACTCAAGTTGTATAAGGTAAGGATCGGTAATGATACATTTATCTTTTTCTTTCTCTCAACCGGGACAGAAAATTGCCAAACTGTCAGCCCTGCGAAGAACCTTCACGAAATGATTATTTATGTTCGTGGATTTCTGAGGCCCACCAGTTGACATTTAAGTTATTCTTCTAGAAGTTTTTAGACTATGCTGTGCCCTTCCATGAGCGATGCCGGCCCCAAAACACGCTACCATCCTCCTTCATACTGAGCTCTTCTTCAGGATAAGAGTAGTCCGAAATTCACAGGGCGCAGGTCAGACTTCACCGCTCTGGCTCCATCGTAATTCTGTGTTCCTAGCATTACTGTGCGGAAGTATTTTTAGACGAAACCGCTTTGTAATGGTATTGCAGTAGTTAATCGTAATCTCCAAACTTATAAAGCGCCACTCGAAAGCCAAGCGCAGGACACCAGCGTATTAATAGCGTATCTCCTCTATGTTAGGCTTTATCCTACTTCTGAAATTATGTGAATTCAATTCAGACAAATGAATACAATCGTTTACAGATTATTGAAAAATTATTTACAGTCGTCAACTTCGCAAAAAACTGAAACCGATCTAATATAAAACAAATTCTTGTTATTGGTGTGATAAAGTTTTCTTAGAATGAACCGTCGAATAATGCCTTCAAACGGAAGATTAGTTTTTATGACTGAAAAATCAGCTATTGCTTCTGAAAACGAGTTCTTACAATCAATAAAACATCTAAGTTTCAAATACCTTGCAAGAAAATGTCTTCCAAGAAAATATTGATATTTTATGGAGTAAGAGCGCATAAGAGAATCTGACAGTAGTCGCCAACTAGAGTGGACGATTTCAGCAATAAAGCGTGCAAACTTTGATTCACTAGTAAAATCAATATGGTTATCCTCATTCAGAGGTGATAAATAATAAAATAGTGTACGAAATCCAAGTATACATTGTACATCTCCATCAAAAAGCGAATCAAGGGGCGGCAACACTAAAATATTTGCGAAACCAAAGTCCTTCAAATCACTTGGCAGATCAGGCTCCTGTAAAATTCGTTCGCATAAATGCAAAGCCTCGTCGTATTGGCGACACTTGTAATGGTACAAAGCACGATAGCAGTCAACTGTGTTGCACTGCATGCTAAGGTCTGCGCAAATCGTACTGTAAAATGATGTCATATTTTCTAAAGCAAATTCCGTTAGCGCATCTTGTGGACTAATCGTCGAAGAAGATGAAGACTTTGGTTCAGTAGTTGAACTGCTGACGAAGAATGACTTGCAAGATGAAAAGAATTCACTGAATCTTGATCCTGAACAGATTAGTCATTTAACATTATCTCAACAAAAACAATTGCTGGAAGTACTAAACAAATATTCTGATCGATTTTCTGAAAAGCCTGGACTATGTACATTGGTTGAACATGAAATCGAACTGAAACCGGAATTTCGTGAAAAGGAATTTATGGCTTACCGAATTCCACTCATCTATCGAGCAGAAGTTGAACGACAAATTAAAGAAATGCTTCAAGCCAACATTATAAAACCATCTTCGAGCAGAATGGCCAGTCCGCTGGTAATTGTTAAAAAGAAAGACGGTTCTCTGAGACTTGCCTGTGACTACAGATACATTAACTCGTTCACTGTGGATTGTAAATATCCGATGCCGATTGTGAAAGATGTTTTGCACAAAGTTGGAAAATCAAATGTGATCTCGATTTTTGATTGTCGAAGTGCTTACTGGACTTGTCCTGTTAAGCAAACTGATCAATGGAAAACTGCTTTTGTTACTCACAATGGACTGTACGAGTTTACTCGTGTTCCTTTCGGAATGATCAACTCAGGAAGAACATTTGTTAAAGCAATTAACATGGTTTTACAGCCTATAAATGAATTTGCTGAGCCCTATGTAGATGACATTGCTGTGCATTCAGATGACTGGAAGATTCATTTACAGCATTTAGATGCATATTTAATGCAAATGAGACTGCATAACATTACTCTGAACTTAAAGAAATGTATCTTTGGTAAGAGTGAGGTAAAGTTCATCGGTCATGTGGTTGGTTCTGGAACGATTC
Organism: Aporrectodea caliginosa; assembly: GCA_020284085.1. Lineage (NCBI taxonomy): Eukaryota > Metazoa > Annelida > Clitellata > Crassiclitellata > Lumbricidae > Aporrectodea > Aporrectodea caliginosa. Next base: position 2,872,203 of record JACEVL010000150.1, on the reverse strand, counting down.
AAATGAATCCAGATAGAATTGAAAGTTTAATTAATTTGAAAACCCCAGAAACGAAGAAACAAGTTAAGCAATTGCTGGGATTTTTTGGTTACTATCGACAGTTTATCAAAGATTTTGCACAGATTGCGAAGCCTCTATCTGATTTGACAAGCAAACATGTTCCAGATAAGATTGATTGGACTGATAGACATCAACAGGCATTTAATTTACTTAAAGATGCTGTACGCTCTAAAGTTGTTTTATATGTTTTTGATGTTGGAAAACCTTTTAATTTGTACTGCGATAGTAGTGATTTTGCAGTAGGAGCTGTGCTAACGCAGATGGATGATAAGGGAATAGAGCGCCCTGTGTCATTTATAAGTCAGAAGCTGACTGACACCCAGAAGAGATGGGCAACTGTAGAGAAAGAAGCCTATGCTATTGTTTGGGCTCTAAATAAGTTAAAAGAGATAATCATTGGATCTAAAGTTCACATCTTTACCGATCACAATCCTTTAACTTATCTGACTGAATCTATGTCTAAGTCTGCTAAACTGGTGCGTTGGGCTTTGGCACTGCAAACTTTTGATGTAGAAGTTAATTATAAGAAAGGACGATTAAATGTTGTAGCAGATTGTTTATCTAGATTATAAGATTGTTTATTTTACTGTTTTGTATAGTATTAAGTTTATTGCATAATTTAGTACATGATGATTTTGCAAATTTTTAAGTTTAATTTGCTCAATCCAAAGAAAGGGAAGGAGGTAATGTGAACAAGTGTTTTGCATATATAATGAGCACAGGTGTTCTTTAGGTTGATATATATATAATGTGTATTCGATTGTTAAGCGTTTTAGTCTTAGGCCTTAGTTGCGCTGTCGGCTCGTGGGCGCTTGGCCTAAAGTAGCCTAAACTTTGGCTGACGATAGATTCTCTACACGTGCAGTTAGCGCGCCAAACTTAGAAACTGCTGATGACAGTGAATTTGAACTATACAGTGTAGTACAGTTGTTGTAATGCAAGAGTTTAGTTGTTGTTATTAAACTGTGTTTGAAGAAAGGAGAAACATTCAAAGAACTGTGTCAAATTAATTCTTAAACAGTTAGAAGTCGTTGAGCAATTTATATGTAGAGATAAGGAAAGTTCTTGAGGTAGGTCACAACTAAGAAGAAGAAGAAGAGTTGGTGACAGCCAGTGAAGTAGAGGTGAAAAGATTTTGATCAAATTTCGGAGTCCTGTAATAACGCTGCAGCGTTCTCAACACTCTACAGCTTCTTGAGCAGCCCCGCGCTCACGACAAATAGCAAGCTGTTGCAGTAGTCCAGTCGACTATTAATAAGGGCGTGAACTAGACTCTCTTCTTGAGTCGGGTGACAGCTAGATGTCTGAGGTGGCGCAGTTCAAAGTAACATTTTTTTGCAGAGATTGTCCATAATGTTCTTTCGTTGTCAGCTTTTATTGAATGATATTATAACCCGTAAGTCGGTAACTTTTTAGGATAGCGGAACAAATTTAGCTGTAGCTCTCCTGTGGTGGCAAAATCCAGTTGGAGTCTCGTTTCATCCAAATGAGTTGCGTCTTGTCCACGTTCATCTATAAGCTCCGATTCCGACCCATCCACTCTTCGGTGCATTCGACCTACTCTGTAAAGCGCTGGACAGCTGAAGGAACCATCCAAGACATGGACGGTGAGATAGATCTGGTGTCATCGGCCTGGGCCTATCCATGATGCAAGGCAGGCGAGCGTTAGCCTATATATAAAGACTGTTGCTGACGACTGATTCCTGTCGTACCGTGAGATGCTGGCATTATTATACTCATCGCCCTAACATGATCATAGGATTTTATCTCCTTTTGACATTACTTTTCGTGATCGTTCTTCACGGCATTTGGATGGATTTACTTGTCTAGGAAAATGAGTAACTTTGCCTGCATTTCGTACTGAAATCAAATTTCGCCACTGGACCTTGTTTTGTACGCTCTGAAGTGTGCACGTCGTCGTACGATCATTGTTCATGACATTGTTAACTTCAATTGGAGCGACTATAATTATTGGCCTCCTACGTCTTGAGTTCTACCTGCCTTCAAGATGCGTACTACCTACTCAATTCACGATCTCCATCAGATGTGGTCGCCTGACCAACGACCTATACGTCTGCTACGAAAGACATTGTTCAACGCTCGGATTTGGTGTCCAGCCAACTGCCGTTCACAGCGTCGTCTGCCTGCGGCCATTTCTCGTGGGACATCTTCTCCTACAAAGACAGCTGATCGCTCAGATCTTCTGCCGCCTTCTGCCTCATCACCTTCGGATCCTAACCATCCACCTTCTTCAGCCATCTTCTTCCATTTCTTCAGGGATCCGAACTGCTACCTGGAATGCTCGTTCGCTTTCAGGTAAATCAGCTTACGTTGCTCACATGTTTCAAGAATGCCAGCTTGACGTCTTCACGGTCACTGAGAGCTGGCATCAGGACTGATGATGTACCAGACTACCAGTCCAACGTGCTGCACCACAAGGCTTCTCGATCCGTGATCGGCCGAGGCCTCCCCTTCCTGACGGTCGGCTGGCTCGAGGTGGGGGAATCGTGGTCCTCCATCGATCAACGTTTCGTTCTTCGGTCATCCACTTTGACATGGAAATCTCGACGTTTGAGGCCCTTTGCCTCAGCATCGCCACGTCGCATGGTTCAATCACACTACTATCCGTCTACCGACCTGGCTCCGATGCTCCCACAGGACAATTCTTCGAGCAGTTCTCTGTCCTAGAATGCCTTGTCACCAGAAATAGCCAGCTACTGATCATGGACGATTTTAATCTTCACCTCGAACAATGATCATACAACGACGTGCACACTTCAGAGCGTACAAAACAAGGTCCAGTGGCGAAATTTGATTTCAGTACGAAATGCAGATTCTGCTGACCCGGCTGCCATCTCTTTCCTTGAGCTTCTTTCTAAATTTGGATTACATCAGCACGTCAATTAAGCTACCCACCAACATGGCGGCGTTCTTGATCAGATTATTACTGCTGACAATGACCAAGTTCGTAACTTACAAGTGCAACCTCCTACTCTCTCTGATCATGCGTTCATTCAGTTCTGCCTACCCCATCTCCATTCTCAGCCTCTACATGCCGTTCGCAAGTCTTGTGGCTGGAGATCCCTTGACCGTCGGATGCTTGGCGACGCACTTCGTGGCTCTCAGCTATCTTCTCCACCATTGATGCTTGACGCGGTTGACGAGCTCTTCGACCTCTACACTAACACCATGAACCAGCTTATCGACACCATGCTACCCCTACGGGAAGTGAAGACTCGCTGCCGACCTTTGGCCGTCTGGTTCGACCGCGACTGCCACCAAATACGTCGCCGCTCTCGCTGCCTGGAGAGAGGCGTTTCCGTCTGACACGGGATGCGGCCGATCGACTGGCCTGGATCAGACAACTTCGTGCTCTCCACCAGCTCTACCGCCGGAAGGAGGCGGCCTACTGGGAAAACCTTGTCAAACGAAATGAGAAAAACCCAAAACGACTATGGTCATCCATCTCCGGTCTTATGGGACGCTCTTCTCGACCGCCTGAGGACCCCTCCTTCTCAGCCAGTGACTTCCTCGCGATGATTTCTACCAAGATAGAAGACCTTCGTGCTTCAACCGCTGACTCACCTCCGCCTTTCATCGCGTCGACTGATTCCGTTCTTGATCGATTTCAACCGATTCTGGAAACTGACCTACGACGTCTGTTTGTTTCTTCGAACTTAAAGTCTTGTGAACTGGACCCTCTTCCTCCATTTATTATAGCTGATGTTGTTGATGACATTAATTGTTCCATTTTACTGTATCTATTTAATAGGTCTCTCTCTGAAGGCTATCTTCTCATCTCACAAAAACGAGCTCTTGTTTACCCTACTCTCAAAAAACCTAACTTGGATCCTAACCTCTGTCAGAAATTACCGCATGATCTCCAACCTTTCCTTCCTTTCCAAGAGTCTTGAACGCCTGGTCTCTCTTCAACTTCTCCCTTATCTTGAACAGTCAGGACATCTTCCTCCTAGTCAATCAGGCTTCGGGGCTTCCACTGAAACTGTCCTTCTGTCCCTGCTCTCTGACATCTACTCAGCTGTTGATAGATCTGAACTCACACTGCTAGCTCTCTTTGATGTCTCTGCTGCCTTTGACATGGTTGACCATGACATTCTGCTGCAACGTCTGGAGACCTCCTTTGGCATCAGAGGCACTCCTCTTTTCTGGCTCCGATCTTATCTTACTGGCCGTACTCAAACTAGAACTCCCTGGGTCTTGGTCAAATATGATGTTCCTCAGGGCTCTGTCCTGGGTCCTCTCCTCTACCTTCTATATACGGCCGATATTCCAGCCATATTCTCTAAACACTCCTCAACTGGTCACCTCTATGCTGACGATGTACAGGCCCTTGTCCATGGTCCACCCTCTGTTCAGTGTGCTCTTACTGGTTGCATTGATGCTCTCTCGAGACTTGCACCTCTGGATGTCCTCCAATCGGCTCTCACTGAATCCAAATAAGACGCAGCTCATCTGGTTCGGCACTCGTCAGGCCCGTCCATAGGCATACGCTGAATACGCAACCGCGTAGGGCCCCGCGGCGATTCCGCTGAAATTTAGGGGCCCCAAAATCCCATTTACAAGAAACTACAAGAAACAGTAATAATTCCATCACACGTCGCATGAGTCTAAATTAAGCGCAAAATTAATGCTTAAATTATTTTAGTTAAATATTGTCTGTGACGCTAGTTGAGAAAAAGTCCTGGTCATAGGGTCAGCAAGCTAGGCGATTGCCAAGAGAATCATGGGAACTGGAAACCTTATCTCTGTGCCTGAGTGAAACTACAACAGATTCATTCATTCATTCATTTCAGATATTTATATAGCGCCCGTCAAGATTTCTACTCAGAGGCGCTCCCGACTACAGCGCGGACACTGAATCGGAGTTTCACGCCGAAGCGCATGAGCAATTGCGAGTGAAGGACTTGCCCAGGGTCCTACGCGGCGGCTTGAGGTAGATTCGAACCCGCAACCCTCCGGCTGCAAGGCACAGATGTAAAGTTGGGTGTCGAAAGAATGATGGGTGGTATGGCCTCCATTAGCGTCGCCACGGGGGCAGCAGGGGGGCAGCCGCCCCCCAACCCTGGTCAGACTGGGTCTTGGGATTCGTGCAAATCCGGTGAGTTTTTTTAGGGGGGGGTACCCTACGTGGTCTGTGGTTTGACATTTTACATTGAAGGTCCTCTTCTCCACTTCCAAAGTTTGTCTTCTTTTCAAAGACATCACTAATCAACAGGTGACGGATTGTGCTTCACACAAAGTATACAGAACAATAGTATTTTCTAGTTTTTATATTAATTTAAATAAATATCGGGTTTGCTAGTATTAACCGTAGTCAAACTCAAATATGGTTCAAACTACATCTTAAACCTCGGGCTAGCACGGTCCTTGCACGGGGACCTTAAATTGTGTGGCGTCCATTCGAACGGGCGAGCAGTGATGAAGGATGTCATCTGATCAATTCTTTGAAAATGAGCAGGATCGAGGCCTTATACGGTTGCTATATAGTATACAAAAACGCGAACATTTAATATTTAGCTATGAGTCACAGTTGACTCCTATCAGCGATGTATGCATAATAGAGCAATTTTTAAATTCAGAAATAATATAATAACAATGCCGTGGTCGCACTTGGCATGAAGGTCAATACAAGGCGATACACCTTTCACGTAATGTCCAGATGTCGATATTTAAACCCTTTCCCATTCTAATGTTAGTAAACACTTGTAAACCCAGAGATCGCGGGGTTCTTTAAATCATCTGCTTAAAATTAAAAAATAGCTTAAAATGCTACCATTACAGTGTGGAAATTCAAAAAATTTCTAAGTGGGGAGGGGGCACATCCCCCTCCCCAAACCCCTCCCCCTGCTCGGCGCTGCGCGCCTCAGCGATCGTCCTTCGGACGCTCGTTTGTCTGTCCGCCTATGCTTTGCCCCCCCAACCTTGAAGGTCTGGCGACGCCACTGATGGCCTCGTCTACTTCTCTTCGCCCGCTACACTCATTAAACCGGCATGATCTCTGTCCCGCGAGCGAGAACTGCTATATGGCTAAAACGCGCGCCTTTGCCTTCATTGGCCCTGCACTATGGAACATGCATCCTCCTTTGACACGTTCTTGTTTATTAACTGGTGGGCCAAGTGCCTCTTTTCGTTGTCTGAAGAGTGAAGACCTCTTTCTTTTCTCTGGGTCTGTCGCACTGGGAGGCTGGGAGCGCCTCTGATTGGTGTGCACTGCGAGAGGCGCTATATAAATTGATAGATACAATACAATACAATCTCACGGATAGCCTACAGCCCTACATTATTATGCACGAAGGCTTGTCTGCTGAATTCTCACACACTATAATATTATACTCTCCAACGCAAACCATACGAATCTAAACTGCTATATATATATATATATATATATATATATATATATATATATATATATATATATATATATATTCGTTTAATGAGAAAACAATCTGACAAAAACGCAGAAATGGTTTACATAAGAGATTGAAAATAAAATAAAACACAGAAGTAATAATAAGGTATAGTAATAATAATGTAATTAATAAAGTAGCGGCAGCCATAAACAGGCGCCCAGTCCTCATGTAGGACTAGCAAGCAACCTGGAAGGCGCCATCCGTCTGGTTGATGATGGTAAGGGTTCGAGGTAATGCTTTAGTCGTCTTTACGTTTTGCGGCCACATACCGAGGGGTTTAAGCCAGAAGGTCGTATCTACGATTTTTTGTAAAATGGACATTTTCACAGAAATTGAATCAACTGACTACAAAGCAGGTACTGCCAGAAGGCCGTAGCTATAAGGCTTCATTTAAGAGAGTTGGTTTGAAGATACAACCCAAATTATGGGTCACATTTATGCCATAAGGATGTAAAAATAGCAGTTTTCATGCCAGAAGGGTTGCATCTTGAAGAAGATACATCCATCTGGCAGTACGTGAAACCCATGCATTGCTTAGATACGTCTCTATGGCACAAATGAATTATTTTTAGGCAATTAAAATTAGCGTGAAAAAATGCTTATTTTACTTACTTTACTCTTCAAACAACTTAAACCACTTACTTACTTGCGTAGAAATTGGAGAGCGTAATATCATCTATGTTATTGTAAAGTTATTAGTTGTTTATACCATTCTGTAAGGGTGCATTTTATGATTTTACACCAGAATATTGTATCTTCCAAAAAAAATTATTATCTTGGCCCATAATTATTAATAATTTGTGCTAGATTGTGCAGTATGACTCAGTGTTTCTTCAGATAGTTTTTGTTGGTGGTTATCTTGCAAATTACACAGAATTTATGATGTTTTCATCATAAAAAGTTTTCTCTTGCCAGAAGGTTGCATCTTGTCAAACTTTGACAAAATTCACCAAATTGTCACGTTATGTGTAAACAATACAATGCATACTTTAATGCATTTTGAAAAGGAGTCTTATTGCTCAGCATTTAGCTAGAAATAATTTTCATTGTTTAAATAAAAAATGCTGAAAAAATTTTTTAAAAAAAATACTGTAACAAAATTTCCGTTTTCTTCGTTTATCTCGAAATGTCAAAAAACCTAGTTACTCCCTTCTGGCTTAAACCCCTCGATACTATATCGTTTGATAAAAAAATTTAAATTAGACGAATTTAGCGTGGCTCCTTCTATATCTATACACTTTGGTATGTAGCCTACCTAAGACGTTTCTACCAGAACCGGAAGTCATACTCAACACACTCCGCCAGTGGCGGATATTATAAACTATCGCTATCTATATTTAACCGCGATTTCGTCAATCGCATACTATTAATAGACATAATATTAATAGTCAAGTGGGCGGAGTCTACAATTGCAGCGATCTCGACGACCCGTCCACTAGCGTCATTGATGTGGTCTCGGTTGTTATCATGAGGATTTTAGTAGATTTTATAACACGTATAGTGGCTTAAGGTAAGCTATAAACAACAAACTTAGTCGCTGAAATGAAGGCTCATTTAGTCCCGTAGTTGCTTTGGGTTTTCTTTTGTTAATAACGTGGTTTCGTGTATGATGAATCCAGCTGGATTCTCCATCTTTCTGTTGTTGTTATAGATTTCTTAGGACCTGTCCCACATTTTAACGGATAAGGATTATAACGGTGTTTGGGTCCTTTCGTTGAAGCTTCGAACGTGCGTGGAATAGATGTGGAGATAGAGTTTATGTTTGGGAAAGAGGTCACTTCTAAATCGGAAGAAACTTCTGATGGTTTTGTTGTGTCCACAAGGTTTGGAACGCTTGCAACTTGGGCGAACATTTACTATCGGGGACGCACAATTTAGGCCTAAAGATAGGCATAGTGTTTATGCCGTTGGTTCGGCGCTGCGCTGTTATTGGTTGACCTTAAATAAGACAGGCTATTTATACCAAGAGGAGTGTTCGATATGACGTATTATAAAGTAAGTAAGTAAGTATAGCCTTTAATACTCCATTAACAAACGCAGTGTTTATAAGCATAAGCATAACACGTAGAACTAAAAGTAATGTATAGTAATAATATTGAATATTCAAGCACTTTAGGCATCGTTTAGGGTCGTAATCGTAATCTCGGAACTTCTACAGCGCCCACAAAAGCGAAGTCGCGGGAACCAGCTTAAGCACAGGCGTTCAATAAAAACAAAATCGATAGGCAGAGGTCAAAATCCAGAGAGTCAGGCAGGGTCGTGAGGGTCGGTTATGGTCAGGGTCATGGTTAGTGTCGTCATTAAAACACCTGACAAGCAACCTTCCGTTGCATTGGGAGGGGGCATACAGTAGGGTAACATCACTGGCGCGAAGAGCAGTAGGAAGCGGGCTCGCTTCCCGCAACCCTCCCAAAGGTCCACTCAGCCTATCATTCGCGAGATGGTGCATTGGTGAAATGAGCAGTAGGACGTGATGGGCGCCTTGCATGGCTGCAGCATACAGTTAAATTCGACTCCTGTAATAACTTGTGGGGGGCCCGTGGCGCTTTGGATAACATCTGGCACAGAGAGCGAGATGTACCGAGTTCGAGCCCTTGTTGGGCGGATATGCTTTGTAGGCTGCTATTAGCGCTGTTGTATTGCAGGCTGTCTGTTCTGTTAGTAGTTAAGATTTAAATTGCATAACATGTAAATGTACAGCGCAGTGCGTTTGTCAGGCGCTAAATTAAAGAAAAGATTATTATTATTATTATTATTATTATTATTATTATCATACGTTCATACTGAATTGTAATCATCCTGCGTACTTAATTGTCACTTTGAATTAATAAAGAATATAATTATTATTATAGCCTATTAGTTGAGCAATTGCGTAGCGGGCGTTATTCCGAGTCCTCTGTATAGGCGTAATAGGCTGACGTTGGGCGTTATTGTTTCTACCACGTTTTTCCCCGCTTCCCATAGCTTAAATCCACGTGCTCTGCGACCGATTTGACGGAATTGCGACTGTATTTACCGCCAGGTGTTGATAGTTCCCAAGCATATTCGGGATATCCCGATATGCTGATAACTCATCTAAACTATACTCCACGTCCCAATTAAACCGCCCAATCATGGCGCACCAGGCTCGTTCGCTCCGCCCGATGGCAGCATAGGCCTAAATATACGTTATACTACCCTAAACTGTGCGTCCCCGATAGTAAATGTTCGCCGCAACTTGTAAAAGTAAGTAAGTAACTATATTCTTTATTAAACCAGTTGCAGAAGAGCAGCACTCCGGTGTACAAACATTATAGGATAAACACAAAATCAATAGGAGAACAGTTTTCTTCCTAAATATGTTTTCCTCATATTATTGTCGATAAGAGTCAAGACCCTGTCATGAGACCGTGGGCGAATGGCATAGGTTTCCTTGGTGGGAGCAATTTATGTAAAACATGCCCCGGGTTGTTTAGAACAGCTGTGAAGAGACCAGTATCAGCCTAGTGACAGAGTTGGTCAAATGTTGGGTTGTCAACGGGGAGATACCTCCGCCGGATCATCCTACTTATGATGGATAGAGCCTGTTTTTATCTTGAAAGTTATTAGTAGCACAGCATTTCTATAACACTGTTCCAGAATATTTTCAATATTCTATCCATCTGTCTATAGAAACAGTTGCTGGCAAAATACAATATAAATTTTGTTGTTCACTGACAGTGTTTTTGTGCACTAACCTACAGTAGGGCCTACTAGATTAAAGTAGGTATTTGTAATTATGCAATATTATAGCCTGCACCAGAAGTGCAAATAACTTAAATATTTAAAGTTTAAAATTCTAAAATCTAAATATTATCCCAACATTACAAGTTAAAATTACATTTATTTCTTGAAACATTGAATGGGTGAAATGCGCTAGGTTCCGAGAACAAATGTTTGGCCTTATGAAGACTGAAGGGTTCACACACGCATGATGTACTTGCAGTTAGCGCTCGTGAATAAGCTGATGCCCTGCACTTGGCTTTCGAGTGGCGCTTTAGAAATTTGGAGTTTACGATTACGATTTCTTTGTCTAGGGATGGGGCCGTCCATAAAGTACGTCACGCTATTTTTGACCATTTTTACCCCCCCTCCCCCTGTCACAAACTGTCACAAAACTCGGACCCCCCCTAAAGTACGTCACACTTTCAACATAGAAATAATAATACTTCCGAAAGCAAGGCTAATACATAAACAAGGCTTCGCAACAGCATTATTACTAGCGCTCCTAGCGAGAGGAATCGTGAAAAACACATTCAGGAGATATGCATTTCATGCTATTTTGACATAAAACTAATTAAAATGTTTCAGAAAATTTTTGAAAATTATTTTTAAAGCTATGAAATTCTACTAAAAATTAAAAATAAATTATAAATAAAATAAAAAATAAATAAATGTGTGACGTCACACATGGCCTGACCCCCTCCCCTGTCACAAACTGTCACAAAACTCGGACCCCCCCTAAAGTACGTCACACTTTCAACATAGAAATAATAATACTTCCGAAAGCAAGGCTAATACATAAACAAGGCTTCGCAACAGCATTATTACTAGCGCTCCTAGTGAGAGGAATCGTGAAAACACATTCAGGAGATATGCATTTCATGCTATTTTGACATAAAACTAATTAAAATGTTTCAGAAAATTTTTGAAAATTATTTTTAAAGCTATGAAATTCTACTAAAAATTAAAAATAAATTATAAATAAAATAAAAAAATAAATAAATGTGTGACGTCACACATGGCCTGACCCCCTCCCCCTGTCACAAACTGTCACACTTTCTTAAACCCCCCCTCCCCTCTGGAGCGTGACGTACTTTATGGACGGCCCCGATCGAGTATAAGTGGTTTCCCTCAAAAAGTCTTGTGAGTTTCCTATCCATACCACGAGTGCAACCTGGACATTAAGAACGAATGGAAACCATTTCACTGCCAGGCAGTGAATACTCTCTTTAGACAAGAGAGTTTTTATCTTTGTTTTTATTAGGGCTTAACCGATTTCGTTTTTTTGCCGATTCCGGATACCGGATAGTGTAGGCCATTATTTGCCGATTCCGGATCCGATTCCGAATAGTACTAAAGATTGTAATCTGACCAAATGGACGTACATCGAAGACCAGTCACCCAATTAACGGGTGTTTAAAGGCCACGACTGTGGTCGATTTGACAGGCTGCAGATCGGCTGGTCAGTGAATGTGTTGCAAGAGATCCCCACAAGACTCTCCGTGTGTCTGTCTCTGTCTGTTTGTGTATCCTTCAGGCTTGAATTCAGCCCTCCCAGAGGAGGGGTTCGGCACAATTTCAGATTGCTTCTAGCCCTGATGATCCTTCCCACATGTACTGTCTACTGAATAGTCCAAGGAGGTCTTAATACCCCACCACAAGATCAAAGATCAACCCGCGGTGACTCTCAAATGTTTCACACCGTCGCCGACAGGTTCAGGGTTGTTGAGAGTCAACCCTCCTCCGCTCCTGTGATCAATGTATCTATTAAGACCTCCCTGAACTATCTGATGAAGGCAGTCACTGTTAGACCTGGGAGTCACTTTGGTCAGCCAATCTGACCCCACTTGACCCTAAAGTGACTTGAGGTCGACTTGAAGTCGACAACTTGGAGCCAAAACGACTTGATCCGACTTGGCGGAAAAACAACTAACTTCCGACTTAAAGTCGACTTCTGACATGGTAATAACGATTAAGTACGGCTAATAACACAAAAATGTCATGCCAATTTGCCTGGCAAGCATTTATAATTTCATATACTAATTAGTAATGAGACCTCAGCACCTGATGAATAAAATTGGTCAAAGTTTATTAGGCTTATTTAAGCGGTGTGTTTTTGTGCTTGAACAGTTTTGTAATGCTCTAATGGGTTATCAGAAGAATCTGTGGCGGACGGCGGACTGGTTGCACTGAATGGCTTGTTATAATGATACATTTTAATTCTGTTATCATAATTATTTGGACACTAACCCCGACGTATCAAATAGCAATGCATGCGTACCATCCTACTGCCTAAAAGTTCATTGATTTGCGCGCGTTCAGCTCTTGATAAGGTAGACGTGCTAACATTTTTATTAACATTTCGATTCGCCATTTTTATTAAACGTACGTGTGACGTTTTAACATAGAATAACAAATGATATAGATAAATCGACACATATAAACAAAACAAGTATATAACTGTTTAGCACAACCGCCGCAACCGGCGTCGATAATACAAAATTAAACCGCAGCCTAAGTATAGGCTACGCGGTATAGACCGTAGAAGTTAGAACATGCTTCATTAATTTTTGCAAAAGCACTACAAAACTGCTTAAATGCTGCCGTGACCTCACGATCATTAGTGTGATATGATAAATTTAGATTTATTTGTGTCTCAAGTCGGTTTAAGTCGACTTGTGGAGAAAACAACTTGAGGTCACTTTTCTGGACAAATTCGACTTGGGGGTCAGTTGCGCTAGGCAGAAACGACTCGACTCGACTTGGGATGCCCAAGTCGACTGGGGTCGACTTATTGGGGTCGACTCCCAGGTCTAGTCACTGTATAGGGAGAACTAGCAGAGGTCATTAATAAAGCCATACCCGGCTGATAACGGCAGGCCGCGACCGTCATTAGCTATCCGACTATTAAATGATCTGTGTGGGAAATCGTCACTGAATGGCCTATAAATTATTGTTATAGCTTGAAAACCGTCAAAAACATTTTTTTACTAATCGGCAGGCTAGAAATTCCGGATCCGGATAATTCCGGATAGTCCAAAATCGGTTTACCGATCCGGATTCCGGTTAAGCCCTAATCATTCGATATCAAACTCCAACTTACTGTAGAAATTTGCTCGACTTACTGATAATTCTGATGGTTGGAAATTTCCTGGTCAGTGATGACCCAGACGTTTCCTGACCACAGTCTCCTCTGACCAGGGGCAATGAGTACGTCCAGCCATCCGTTGCTGGCTTTCAGTTAGATGTCAGATGTAACAAATCAACCTAATAGAGTTTGAACAGGCAATGATCAACCAGATGTTGCTAGGAAAAGTGATGAATTCATTGACTGTTTCCTATGGAGAGGTCTTTGCTGTTTGGTAATCCACCAGTCAAGCTATTTGGTGTATTTGGCCAAGAGTGTACAAATCTGGAAGAATAACTGTGTGTTGCAATGACTACTTTTGGCTCTCATCATTTTTATCCACAGTGCAAAATGAAGCCAGAACTCCAAGAACATTTTCAGCTGCCAAGCCTACATTCTGTGCACCACTAATGTGTAACTAAGGCAGCTCCTTTGGAAGGTCTTTAAGTTGTATAATATTACATGGTTACATTACCTTATCAGTATTCAGATAATGGAGATTCAGTGCATAGTTTAGACTGGCCAGCTTGTGTGATGCATGCAAGATATTAACACTTTAACATAAGTTGTTTACATTATTTTTGTCTGTTAGTCCTTGTCTATCTGGAGGTGTAGTTGACAACCAATAGCGATTGACATCTGTTGGAAAATGGGTGGATTGTTCAGCAAGAAACCTAAGTCTCGTGTAACAGAGCAGGACAAGGCAGTTCTGGTAACATTTAACTTATGTAAAACCATGTTTTAACTGTTTTGAATGTTATATACAATAAAAAGAGTGAGTTAACCTTGATGAGTTAGTAGATGAAAACTTTAACATATGATGGTTTCTGGAAACTATGTAGCAATTCATGTAATGAACGGATGATCAGTTATTAAAGGAGCCGCATTTAACTGTTTTGGCAGCCATGCAAGGCACCATCACGCCCTACTGCTTATTTTACCGACGCCATCTGGTGAGTGAAAGGCTGACTCAACCTTTGGGAGGGTAGCGAAAAGCAATCCCGCGTCTGTGCGGATCTTCTGCTTTTGGTGCCAGAGTGTTACCATTACCTTAAACCCCCTTATTTTATATCAGAATAGTTATGTAGCACCGCTATAATTGTTCGATTACATATACATGTACAAATAAATAAAATGAATTCTATGTAATCTAACATAAAATCTGCAAGTACTTCAATTTTTTAATATTGTGGGTTATTGTTGAAATAAAATATCTTGTGCAGATATTTAAGATGTAATATTTTAGGTCAAATTTATGAAGAAATTGTTCAAACGAAACTTAAATTTTAATGGAAATTAGCAATGGTTTTTAATTGGCCATGCATCTTTGCCGTGTCTAAGGTAACTGCATGGAAATTGGTTATAATATGTCAAGAAAGGCAACATTTTTTATTTCTTAAATATTTTGCTATAACTATAAGTTTTTTTTCAGTTTAAAATGCTCTCAATAAAAGTGGCTGTACACTAACCATATCTGACGAACTGAATTGGGTCATATTGGATGGGATTAGGCCGGGTACGTTGCCCGTTTTATCGTTCGGCCAATTAGGTGAACATTTCTCCAGTCTGAGGATTTCAGTCTCATGGATCTCTTTATAATACTGAGTCAGCAGTTTTTGCCACATTGCTGTGACAATAGATGCTTGTCTGAGCCAAGAAGACATCTTATATATATGTATGTTACATATATATATATATTATATTAAATTAATTTTATGTGTAATAAATATTACATTATTATGACTTAAGTATATGTTATTATAATATATTATATATATACATTATAATTATATAACTGTACGATGATGTACATATCATATATTATATACAAATGATAAAAAATCCATTATTGGTATATTTGATCTGCTTCTAGAGAGGGCAGTTTGTGAGGCTGCACCTTTGTGTTGGCACTTAGACACACCCCACTTTGGCCGGGTTTAGTCAGAATCTGTCGACCAAGTGGACTTTATACACCAAACCAATCAGATTAGACTGAGAAATTCTGAACATGTTCAAACTGACAGTAAGCCGATCAATCCCGACCGAGTTTCCTATCATCTACCATGCACAGAGCTTCTCATTTGATGCGATCGATCGATCGATCTCCTTGGTCGATCACCTAGCAAAGGTCTGGTCTATCGGTAAATCGATCGCACTCGATGAGTTAGACTTCAAGAGGAACCTGGAGCCAGACCATTATTTTATCTATTTTACATTACTTGTGGAAATTCAGGCTATGATCGTTACAACATTGCATCGTCAAGCAGAAGACCGTTAATAAGTGTTGCGTATAGGCCTACTCTAGCAGTTAATGGACAACCATATAATATGCAGCTATACGAATACGATACACAAAATACGATGTACCCAGAAGATCCCGAGGTCGATTGCGCATCGTTCACCTACTCAATCCAGTGCGATCGATTTTCAAATCGCCGATTAGATGCTAATGGATTAGCTAATCAATTAGACAAACAGCTAATTCTAATCGAGTAGCTGTTGTCTGATGCTAATTCTAATTGATTAGCAATTTTCAGCTAATTCTAATCGAAAATCGATTAGCTGATCGATTAGATGTTTGAAAATTAAGCTTAGAACTGTTTCAGATCTCAACTAAAAACTCATCTTTCCAGAACTCGTTTCCTCCGTAGGCTGTTTCCGTGTCGTAATGGACTCCCTTATTGGCTTTCAACTTGACTGACTCCGGATTTTGGCTTAGTCAACAATTCTGCATAGTAGTGATGTCTTGAGCATTATGACATTGGCACTATAGAAGTTCTTAGATGAGATTAAACTCAATGCTTCATATGCTGTCCATTAACATGCATTTATAGTGCTGATTAAGTGTCTATGTCATGTGAAGCATTTGGTATTAGAATCATGTTGTGTGTGTATTTATGCACTGTTAAGATTTGAGTGAGATTTAATTTTGTTGTTGTCTTTTATTGTAGCAACTTAAACAACAGAGAGACAAACTGAAGATGTATCAAAAGAAGATAGAATTGCAACTGGAAACTGACCGACTGACAGCAAAGAAGCTTCTTGCTAATGGAAGAAAAGAGTTAGATTTTATTTTCAAATGGCTTAATGATGCTCACTTTTGCAGAACTAAGATTTGCATAGAGGCAAGGTCATAATTTAATTCTGTAACATTTACAACTAGCTATTAAAACCACCATCAATGAATTTGAAATTAAGATATGAGACTATAATGAGAGTTTCATTGGTGTAGCCTAATGAATGATTTTTTTGACTCTTCTCCTCTACTAGACCATTTCAAGGCAAAAGGTTTATCCAAGAACTGCAGTGAATGGATTTAGTGCATAAAAGTATTCCTTACAGGAAAAGAGGATGTTTTAATAACAGAGTTTGATTGCCTATCACTCTATGGACATCTGAAAACTCTGTCAATGCTTCTCGACTATCATTGTACGTTTATATGGAAACCATGGTGGTTTGCAGCATAGAATTTTTTTCTGTTCTGTATGATTAAGAAAGTCTTTGATGTGTGCAAGAGATGGGTGGTCCACTCCATGCATGTATTCGTAAGATGCAGTGCCACCTAGAGGAGTTGCGAATTGTGAATTATTAAGAACTTATAGCACTTCTGTTATCTTCTCTGCCAAGATCGCTTGACTTGACCCAATTCCACCGTTCGTCTCGCAAGAATGTTTGTCGATGACTTCACTTGTGGAACTCGGGCTCTGACATAGAGAAAGTTGAAAGAGATGAGTTGACTTTTAAACCTGAATGACATTAAAGACCTGACAGAATGCACTGAGATTGTAATTTCACAGAGAATGCCCAGGAATTCAACATGCACAGGTGTTAGGCGCAACTGGAGTCAAAGTGTATGTTGAACGAGAGCTGTATTTGTTGTATTGTATTGTATTGTATTGTATTTGGCTATTTATAAAGCGCTTCTCACAGCAAAAGCCTTTCAGAAGCGCTCGGTGTTGGTGTGAGGGTTTAATCAAGAAGCAGTGTTTATGGAACATGATTGCTGATTGGTCAGAAGTCGTGCCTTGTAAATGTGGAGAGTATGGGACATGAGACAGTTACTATGTAAGGAGCTTGATCAAGTCCTTTCTTCACAATTGCTCAGAGCCATCAATTGATGCTTGGTCATTAGATAGTAGTGCTTATAAATTATAATAAAGCAGAATCTTGAGTTTCTAACAGGGTATTTAAGTTTGTCCATGTAAATACTGAGGTGTGAAATATGATAGCCAATTGGTTGGAGCATTTGGCCTGTAACACAGAGAGTGTGGGTTTGAACGCCCACTGAGGTCGTTACTGTGTAGGGACCTTGCGCAAGTTTTTCATGCACAGAGCAAGCCATCAGTGTTCTGTCATCTGAGCTCTTCAGAAGGAGGGCAATATCAAATGCAGATGTATTGTATTTAGCTTGCATGCTACTTACTGTATTTCTGAGGCTTGTTTTACTTCCTGTAGATTGCTGTTGTTTTTTACTTTTTTACTGAACATTATGTAAAAATGTAAGTTCTTTTCTTCTTTAGCCGAGCAAAGCTGATCCTTAGGAAGAAGAAATTTCAGGAGTCGCTGTTGCAGAAGACAGATGGACAGCTCGAGAACATCGAGCAGATGGTGAGTCACTTGTTAGCTTCTCAAATATAGAACTAATAATGAACTATAAAATCATGTGGATATGTTATATCAGGGTATCAGCGTAGGAATCATGAATCAGTTGTTGACCAATTAATTTATCATTCATGCAATGTGTTTCTGAAAATAATCTTTCGGTTTGTCTTTGAGTTCTGGGTGTTTTTTTGTCTGATGCCGTTCAAGTTTACTCGGCACCATTGCCTCGTTTGAAAGCGTTGTTGAGTAAATCAAACAATGCGGAAGCGAGCCGTCTTTTTCTGATGAAAAGAAACCAAATCCGATATTAACTTCATTATATTTACGTTTCAATAACTGGATGGTTTGGTTATCTGTAAATGTTTCCCTCTACTCAGTCTACTGTAGTCCTTTCCATAATTATTTTCGGTTCTTGCAAAGAATATATCCATTTTTCGGCTAATAAAAAAACAAATTCAAAGTAACATATCCACATGATTTTATAGTTCATTATTAGTTCTATATTTGAGTAATAATAAATGAAGAAGTAGAAGAACATACCTTATTCAGTTACATGCTGGTATCTCCGTAATAATGACATCGAAAGAGGGGTGAACACATAGGCCTAAATAACATAGAATAGCTTAATGTCACTACAGTTTTTACTTTTGATCACATGACATCGAATGAATGAGAAACTATTCTTAAAACTGAAAACATTAAAAGCCGAAAATTGTATTTATGAAATAATTTCCTATAAAGTCAATTAAGAGACTAGTGAATTTTACGTTTCTCTCGTGGCACACCTGAA
The DNA here is from genome assembly GCA_020284085.1 of Aporrectodea caliginosa. Lineage (NCBI taxonomy): Eukaryota > Metazoa > Annelida > Clitellata > Crassiclitellata > Lumbricidae > Aporrectodea > Aporrectodea caliginosa. The sequence goes on along the minus strand of JACEVL010000150.1, from coordinate 2,853,452 downwards.
ATTTCGAAAGGCACACAGTTTGCGATACAATGTTCTATATGTTTCCTGTTTCAAAATATATTTAAAACAGATTAAAGTGCATCGTTTTACCTCTAATTATTTTAAATGGATTTACATTTTGTTACAAAGAGCAGTCATGAGGTATAGAAGTCGCTCATGGTAAGGCGCAAAGGCTTCTCCCTCTTGGCTGTAATTTCCTATCTCTTACGTACAAGTTGAGCTTTGTATTCTGGACCAATTTATGCACAATATACAGTAAAGATTGAACTACAGTTTGCTTTTCGTTTTATCGATAGAAGAATCTTATGTTGTGTTGTTGTGTTTCAGGTGCACGATATTGAATTCGCTCAGATTGAGATTCAAGTTGTTCAAGGACTTAAGTCTGGAAATGAAGCTTTGCATAAATTACACAAGGTTTGCACAGATGCACTATTTAACTATTAACCAATAATTTCATAAATAAATTGCATTCAGTAATTGCAGAAACATGTAAGACATATTGTTTAAACTTTTAATGAGCGTGACTGCGAAACGATGCAGCTAGTCGTTAAATGATTAGAGATTATTTTGTCATATGGCATATCTTAAGAATCTTTCAAAAGCATAAGCCTTGCCACCAATCATGGCTGATCTCTTACACCCAGAGCTCATTTGAGTGCAGTTGGGAGTACCTTTACTACCCAAGAGAGATGGTAAACTCCCAAGCTCAGACTGTGTATTCTGTTCTAATTAGAACATTAGCCAGACACAGACTTAACCATTGTTGAATAGTAGCATGAGCAGTGTCTTTCTTTTGAATTATAAGATAACTTGTACTGCCGCATTTTCTACCATCTGCAAAGCACCTCTTAGTGTTGAGGTTCATGTGTTGCAAGCCTCGTCTGTCATCGCTCATCTTCTTCGACACTAGGTAGTACATGTACAGAACTCTGAACATCATATGTTTCAGAGAATATTTTTGCGCCCGGGTACAAACTATGAAATTGGCGTCCCTCCCTGTCTTATTTATTTCACATTTTCCAAATACACGGAATGGCAATTTGAATTTTAATGAAATAAAATATTAAAAATACAGATTGTTCATTGCGTTTTTGAAAGTCAATAAATTCAAATTATGCATGAATTTATTTATCAAACAAATATGAAAACATATATCTGTTTTTTTATCAAATAAAGAAATCTAAAAACTAAGTTGGTCAATTATCCTATGTTACGTATCGCTAAACTAACAGATTTATTTTTAAAGAAATAGTAATCAAGTATTTGCATTCAAACAAAGTTACAGCAGCAGAATTGAAATCCAAGATAGCTGAACTGCTGAGTTCAGCTATATATATATATATATACTGCTGATACTGTCAGTCTGCCTCTTATTGAAAGTTAGCTTTAAATATGTTTGACCTCTTGGCCCAATAAATATACAAATCACTGGGTTGCAGCAGCCCGAACCAGCGGTCACCGTGTTCATGATGCCTAGTATAATATTTCTTACTGGCCATAACTTGCAAAGTAGTAATCCCATTTTGATGCCGTTTGTTTTGTGCGACACAGAATAGACCCCTTTATTGCATAGCACAATTGCAGAATAATCAAGTAATGGTTGCTGAGGACTTTAATGACATGAATATTCCTAAACTTTTTATTCAATGTTTTCACTCTAAACCAATGAAAGAATCAAACGCACATAACTTCAGTTAGAAAACAGATATTTTTATTCTATTAAAAGTATTTTGAAGCAGATTAATTGTAGAATATGACTGAATAAAAATGTCAGAATCCGACATGTGACGGGTTTTGACCCCTGGCGTCACATACATATACATACTTGCATACATACTTGTAATGCATACATATATACATATCTCCATATGTACATACATACATTCTTACATATATGCATTTGTAAAATATGTCATACATACATACATACACACATACATATATCCATACATATATACATACATATACATTGATACAGATATAATATCTGGACCACAAAAGCGGCCTTTAGAGACTTTGGTATGTAAAAGGCGCTTACAGTAAGTGTCCAGATATAACTTGCTTATGCACATATATTAGATAGAAGAGGTTAAATGGAATCAAAACCAGAAAGATCTCGTTGATGTCAGAATGGGCTTTACCTATTGGATGAGCTAAAAGTAAAATATTGTGGAATTGCGCAAACTTGTGCCAAAACTGGAATTTGGCCTCAGGAAAGGCGGCCACTCAACCGAGGTATTGGGGTTGCAGTATATTCACAACTTTGCAACTTTGGCATCAACTGTGTACAGGTGATGCTGATGACACTTCATGCAGTCATCAGCTCAACAGATGACTCTCATTAGACTATTGAAGCCCTTTCCCATGACTTGCATTAGTGGATGTCTTCCAATCACCTTTCGCTAAACTCTTCCAAAATTCAACTTATTTGGCTTGGCACACCCCAACAACTTAAGAAAATTGACTTTTCGCTTCTTTCTGAAACTTTCCCAAATTTATGTTCTCTACTTGTGTGCGTGACCTAGGTGTCACTTTGGACAGCACTCTCACTTTTTCTGCTCATGTAACCAACCTTACACGATCCTCTTACTTTCACCTCCGGCATCTCAGGGATATTCGCAGATCTGTTCCCCTCTCTACCATGGCATCCATTCATTTGTCTGTTCCAGAATTGATTATTGCAATTCCCTACTTATTGGTTTTCCCAAGGTCCGTCATCCCCTATTCAATCTGTTCTCAATGCTGCTGCTCGATTGATTGCTCACCTTCCTAAATACTCCCATATATCATCTTTCATGGTCAACCAACTGCATTGGCTTCCTCTCTCTGACCGCATTCAGTTTAAAGTCCTTGCTTTATTCGTCAAATCCAAACTGGGACTTGCTCCAAAATACCTCAGGGATGTCATTCGGCCTCCTCTTTCTGCATCTTCTCATCGGCCTCTCCGATCTCTGGGCCAGTCTGACTTCTTTGTCCCACGAGCTAGGACCACGATTGCTCAAACTCGATCCTTTGCCATCATTGGGCCCTCTTTATGGAATGCCCTTCCCTTCATCTTCATCTCTCTCTCCTTAAAACCTATTTCTTCTCTCGGGGTTGTCGCACTGGGAGCGCTACTGAATGTGAGCGGCGCTATATAAATTACTAATTACATTACATTACATTACATGACTTTGTGCTAATCTTGCTAATCTGGCGGAGTGTTGCATAAACTTTTGAAATGTGCGACACACGCTTTTCTGGATCGCTTGATGGTGAAAATTGGATTGGCATTGGGCACCGGGTCCATAAGGTGTTCGATCTCTAGAACACTTGCATACACCTTGTACATAGCCAGTCTGACACAGGTCAACACTGCCCTTGGTAACATTGGCATTGACCTCTAATGCTTGGACAAAGAAGTCATTAAGATAATAAGAATAATAATAATAATAATAATAATAATAATAATAAGACAATTTCTATAGCGCCTTAGCACAGCCGAGGCCAAAGGAAAGGGCACTGTACATGAATGAGTTCAACAATTTTCAATCACAGATATTTTCATTAAGGTGCTTCTATATGTTGACGAAGCTGCAGTGTAGATGAATTCAGATGGTTAGAATATTCTATTTAATTGTAATACATTGTTTTACATAAACAGCCAAGTTTAATCATAACTGAAAGACTGAAAATGTATTTTGTAGCTGTTGTCAATTGATGATGCTGAAAAGATTATGCAAGACACACAAGAAGCGATCAGTTACCAACAGGTCTGTGTGTTTGTATATTTCAGTTATTCAAGCGAGGAGTTCCAGGTATTAACAACAATATGACAAAGGAAGAAATATTTATGGGCATGAATACATAGTTGAAGTTTTGTCAGATTTAGCCTCAGCGGATTTGAAGACTTCTGAAACTTCCAGTCAACAAAACCAAATGGCCAAATAAATAAATACATAGTAAATATGAATTTGATCAGTTGTTTATTGCTATTGTGATCTTATTGTATTCGTTCTCCTTGGTTGAAGACTCACTATTTTTTTAATATTATTTTTCAGGAAATTGATGAAATTCTGGCCGGTGGTTTGACAGCAGAAGATGAAGATGATGTGTTGAAAGAGTTAGACCAACTGATCAAGGTTTCTTTTCATTTCCATTTATTCTTAATAACAGAAAAAGCACAAACATTGTTTGACCCTTCTGTTTTGGTCACAGAAGAAGCATTCAGTTTGTCGGTCTCTTAATAGCTGCTGGTTTATTTGTTTGACTTTGCCATCGACCTGTTCTCCAGTGTATATGCTATGCTGTGGATCAGTATTCATGTCAAAACATATCACTCTGTTTGATGTAATTACTTTAGATGAAGCATTTGCATTGGCAGTTGTTGGCTTACAGTTAAGTGTGTTTCCTGCATTCGTGAGTACAGGTTGTGTTGTTGGTCTTTTACAGGGAATGTCTGAGATAATGTTTTTAATTGTCTGTGTTTTGTTTCTAATTGTGGAATCCTTCAGACATGAGTTGTGTAATTTAAAATTCAACAGTGAACACATGCCTTCATAGCGGGATTCAGCCTCAATCAATTTGACAACATACTTTCCTGCACTTCCGTCAAGTGCAGAAATGCATGTCATCACCTGCATTTTGGACACACAGCCAGTGTCAGTTACATCTCAAAAGCAGCTGGAAATCATTGGCATACTAATGAATCGTGGTTGGCCATGTACATTAGCAGCCCAAGCACTGAGCCGTGTGAGGCACTGAACGCAATGGATGCCTCTGACAACTATCGTTATTGTTCTTTACCCTTTGAGGGAAGGCAAAGTCCATTGACTCCAGGAGAAGTGCTAATGCTGGTCCACAACATCGAATGCCACATCTTGCTTGTCCAAGAGTGCAAGCAGTCTGACATGTCCTAATAATTATCGTTGGCATCACAGATGTCAGAGATGTTTCTTTACACAGAATTGTCTCAGTCTTTCCTGATGCCTGATTGTGCATTTGGCATTAGGTGGCACATTTATAGAGTTCAGTTGGGACATAATGCCAAGCTTATTATGGTTTAGTATATTCAGCTATGTATTAACTAGTGTAGAGGCAAACTCCTCAGTAGACACGTATTGTAAATCCTCGGAATGTTTGAACTATTGTAATCCAGGAGTATGGCTTGATTAGTTGATTCATTTTGGCCTAATCAATTTAGTCCATTCAGTTTTTTCCAGTTGTATAGCAGCTATAGCTATTGGATGTATAGACTAAATGGCATCACAGATGTCATACTTATTTTCTATGGCTTATCCCACTTGCTAAGGCTTATCCCGCTTGTTTACTGGTCTAGGCTTGTTTGTGAGGCGCCCTTGTAGTGGTATGGCTGCGTTACGGCACCATATAAATTGTCGTTATTATTATTATTTTAAAGACATTGGACATTAGAGCCAATGCATTTAGCCTAGATTAGTCTGTACGTATTTCATTTATGTTGTATAATTTATAATAATATTTGTTTATTAATTCAAACTGACAAGTAGGACTACATGATATAGTAATAAGAGATGACAACAAGTAAGACAGGAGTCGAATTTACCTGTATGGCAGTTGCAAGGCTTCCATCTGTCCTACTGCTCTTTTCACAGTTATGCCTAGGGAGTGGAAGGCTGAGTCAACCTTATGGGGCTAGCAGGTATTGAACCCACGTCCTTCTGATCTTTGTGCCAGCATGTTACCATTCAACCATCTCCCTGATATGTACAACGTTATCTAATGACTCAAGGCATCAATCGATGTGAAATAGAATCCAAAATCAGAATCCACTGACGGGAAAGAGAAACCAGGAGTTAAGCTGTGGTGGATAAGCAGTTTGAAACCGGTCAGTTTTAAATTTAGACAACAGTCCCAGAATCGCCGCCATGTTGGTGGCCAATTGTGGCACACAGCTGATTCGTCAGAGCACATGCCTTGTAATGTGGAGAGTATTTTTTCCAGCCTCCTCTGAGACAGTTACTATGTAGGGACTTTGAGCAAGTCCTTCATTCACAATTGCTCGGCACCATCAATTGATGCTTGGTCATTAGATATGAGCAATTAATAAATGCATAATAATCATAATAAGGCAGAATCTTGAGTTTCTAACAGAATATTTAAGTTTATCCACATAAATAGTGAGGTGCAAAGCAATTGTAAGTGAAAGACTCAAAGTCCCTACTTAGTTACCTGAGGTGAGGCTTGAATCCACACTCTCAACATTTCAAGTTGAGTGCACTGCCCAGCCACCTACTGTGTCTTAAATCCAGACCTTTTTGCATTTTGTTAAAGATGTAATTGGACTTTACAGGCACGGTTTAAACTTTAAAGACAGTTTCAACGTCTGTTGTGTGATTTCAATGACAGTACAGTTTTTAAGTTTTGATGAAAAGTTTGGTATCCAGTTTACTGGTCTAGGCTCTAAAAATGGAACACTTTGGCATTGCTTTGTACAGGAATCTTTGCCAGAAGTTCCATCAGTCGCTGCCAATGAGGATTTGCATCTTCCTGATATTCCGAAACATGAATTAGTTGCTGGTAACTTCTTTCTGTTACAATTGATTCTCTACCTAGGGGGTGATCTGAGCCAGAAATCCCTTAGAATTAACCTTATTGATTGGAATTTGACAATATTTAAGTTGATCTAAAATGTGCAGTCTGCCAAAAGGAGGACTGTTAACAAACTGTGGACATCATCTACATTCGGATATCCAACGAAGCCATAATCTGTGAGAGAGAGAGAGAGTAAGGGAATAGGGTGGCAGTACAGAGAATATTTATGCAAGGACCAAGCCTTGGGGAAAAACAAGTTAACACTGATTCATGTTAAAGCAATAAAATTTGCTTTGATCTACTTTGTAATATCACACACAAATACTTAACAGCTGAACGATAATTAGTTTAGCATCATGTTATTGTTTCTTGGTGTTACAAAGCACATTTGAATTTTGTCAAAGCATGAGAGTGCTTAAATGTTTGACCACTCGAAACAGCTTTCTGTAGTAGTTTGTTTGGTTTTTCTGTGTTTGTGCAGGTGATACAAAGAAAAAGAAAGAACTTATTTTATCATCATAGGAACAATTTGCTTTTTCAGAAATTATTTTTTCATCATGATTTGTATCTTCTGATATCACTTAATTTCTATCCATGGATCAGATGTTTTGGTAGACATTGATTTGTTTATAGAAAAGTCAAAGGGCTGCTTGGAGGACAAGAGTGTTTAGGTTGGGTAAACCCCAGTGGTTATAGCCCTCAAGATTTTTATATTTTCTTAATTACACTTACAGAGTATAATTATTATTATTATATTATTATCACTACTGCAGCTCCTGCTGATGCTGCTGCTACTACTACTACCACTACTACTACTACTACTACTACTACTACTACTAGTATTAAAAATAACAATCAAATTTAAAGTACCGTTAAGTTAAAGATTCCTTAGGAGACAAAGGTTAGGCCAAAGAATGAATGTCTAGACATTTCATTGTACTTGTGGAAAGATTTTTACCATGGGTAAACTGAGTAACAATATGCTTCTTGTACGTTATTATATGTCAATAAATTATATGCCATTGTTACTGTATCAGGTGTCAATTGCCTGATCATCATGCTCATTAACCCTCACTCTCTTCGGTTATATAGTATGACCACATCACTAGCTAATAACAAGGCGACAGAGTGGATGCATTGCTAGTATCAATCTTGTCAAGCAGAATCTGGCAAGACACCTCATCAAATCACTGCTCTGCCCCCCTTCCTCCCCACTCTACCCTCGTAGAACTTAATCATCTTGCCCTTCAGGCAGTGGAACTGTTTCACTCATTGCTCACCCATTGGACCAACCAATATCGTATTTGATCATTGACTACTTTGACTCTGTCATATCTTGACTCGCACGTTGTCCATGTCTTTGGAATAAACTGCCCGGTTCAGTTGACTCTTCAGTTCTTTTATGTTATTCATTCTAAACTTGAAACTGATTTGTTGCAACTTGCTTACCCATTATAGTCGCGTTGTGTAAGAATGTAAACATACATTGGAAACTTGTAACTGCACTGTTTTAAGAGCCATAAATAATAACCTCCTTATTACAAGGGCACATTATGGCAAAGTCATTTTCTGCAGCTGAACTAATTTTGGGATCCATGTCCTGGACCGTATCATATCAGAACTCATAACAAACGTTTTATAATAATTAGTCTCGTGTGTATAAGAGCTTAAGATTTCATGACTTTTATCTTTATATTCAAAGTGGCTGTGATTCTGCAAATATATCAACCAAACATCTACTCCTTTCATTATTATTTTGGTTTAACCTTGATGTAGAACTGTCATAGGCTCTCGTGCATTCCATTTCGCTGCCCCTAAGGACTACCAATGTTTGTCCAAAGTTCTAAGTCGTACTCTTCCTTTAAGAAATGCCTCAAAACTATCTCTTTGGCCTTCAAGAATTTGGATATCAACGGCTTTTCACGTTGCGAATGACTAACTGCGCATCTGATTCGCATTTCTGCATGACCTTGAGTGTGCTAAAATGTTTGTAATGATAATAATAATCGCTAGAGGGCTGTGCCCAGGAAGCAGTCTGACATTTTTTTATTTTAAACCTAGTTTAAACTTAGTTCCGACCTCTCCATTGCTCACTGTTTTTAACAGGATTATTCAGAAACATATCTGGCTTCAGGACTTCAGGGTAATTTGCTTTAACATGCTTTTCTCGATCAATTTTGATTCAGGCCGAGTCTGTTGGAGTGCACGGAAGCAACTCATGCATGCGCACAGGTGGAAACCCACCACTTACGGCGGATTATGCAATTAACAAATCAATAAATAACAGTAAATAACAGCCAGACACGGACCTGGCTTCCGATCTTCAGCTTATTTCACATTTACCTACTCTTCTCGAACGATTTAAGTCAGACTGAGTTTGCTGTTGGAGAGTGCATGCTCGCGAAAACAACCCCCACCCCAGCGTAAGGCTTATGGTGGATCACACAGCAGAGCTTGCTGGACTGCTTCCCCTTCGCTCTCGAGGGACTCGTGGTCTTCGACCCCCGCTACTTGGACCTAAGCCGAAGAAGGCCCAGGGCACCTGTTAGTTTATGCCACTCAAGTTTGGCAACTCTACATGGATTATTAGCAACGAAGTTACGAAACACTGTAAAACGTGTGGTTACCCTTGAACATAATAGGCTGCCGTTCGCTGCATCGCCTACTCTTCTTTAATATCTAGGTTTAGTTTGGTTAGCGAAAACTACTGCACACCAGTGTGGTAAAGCAAGTGTTCGTTCAAATCAAAGTCCAGGTTCAGGCACAGCTACAGACGAGAGGGCGTCCATCTACTAGACTAATCTGTGCGACCCTTAGTTATTGCAGCCAAAGCAATCGCTCCTGGGTCCCGACTGCGCTGGTCTGGCAGGGTTCTGGGTCCCATGCACCCTGCTGTTAGATCACGAGACGATCTGAATCCCGATTGTGGGAGTTTAAAGGCTGAGCATAGCTCGGGGAGACCGGTTCGTGAGAATACAGAAATCACAGGTCTGCGTAAATACGGGGTCCGGTTCGATCAAAATACATGAGGGCGACCCCGTTGGTGCTGTTCAATAACATCGGGTAAACTAGGCCTACTCGTAAAATCTCAACACTAGCGGATCTAGTGTTCTTTTCAACTGGCGTTCTACATGCAAATCCTTTGTTTGGCTTCCTAACGTCGGTCATCGTTACTCCCACAGTTCCCCCGTGGAATCTCTACTTGCGGGACTAACCGCAATATCTCTGTTCGGGGAACTACCCGACAGATCTGACCGTGGTTCGTTCAGGTGTGTGAGAGACACACCTATATGTAACGGAATCGAGTCTGAGGACTCAGAAACGAAGCCTACGAGTCCGTGCACTCCCAGGCACAATTAACCGTAACGACGGTAACGTCAACTATCTGATTCAGATAATCTGGCTCATGGGATTCTGAGGCAGAGTAAGGCCATCCTGCTGACTGATTCAGATAACGTGAAGATAAAACGGTGTATACATGTAAGTCTTAAACCGGGGAAGGGTATAATTATTCGTTTGACACAGCAAGTATACCCTTGGTGAGGAGTACGAAAACCCCAGTTTGAGATCATATAAACACAGACCAAGAAAGTACCGATACGTGTTCGTTTGGGTAGTTAAGTATCCGACTAGATCGATATATGTTTGTAGCAACACAATACAGCTGTGAAAACTGACTGAAGTGCGAGGTTGGGGCCCTCGTGCTTAGGTCGGATCGAAGGTCTGCGTGTAGGTAGCGAAGGTTATAGAGAGAGCTAGGACCTTCACTATCGGAATCCATGAGATCCTACAGGTGTATATTTCTTTCGAAGCAGAATTTATCACTATGTTGGTGGGTAACTGCCAACACAGAGGAAGGATAAGGGAACTTATCGGAATCCGTGAGGTCCGAGGATCTCACATGGTCCGACAGATGGTACGACTCGAAGTGCCGCTTGGCAAAGCGCCACGCTAGACGGCTTGGCTTGAGCGTCGTTTTGCACGGTGAAAGATCGTGAGCGCTGTAGGAGGGAGGCGCTAGGATCTATGCATCGCTTTGTTCGGTCGCAGAGCACGACCGAGCGGATCCCGTACGTTCTTGACAAGCGCTCAACCAGGATGATCGAGAATTGGCGCTCGACGTGATCTGGCGTCTCTCTGGCGCATCATAAACGACGGACTGGGCAGAGGAGGGGATGGCGCCCCCAGTTCTGCTCCAGGACTCTCCGCCGAGGCCTTCGCCGATTTCTTCGACCGGAGGGTCCTCACGGCCACAGACGGAGCTCCACCGCCCGTGTTTCGTGACATATCGACAGCTCATCGGTTCTCCTCATTCACGCCTGTAACGTCTGCCGTCGTCGTGTGCCAGATGGTTAAAGATGCCGTAGACAAGTACTCCATGAAAGACCCCATGCCCACGTGGCTGCTCAAATCCTGTGTTGACCTAGCTGCTCGCTCCATACATCGCAGCAGTCTTCAACTTATCGCTGTCCTCCGGCACCTTTCCGACGAGTTACAAGGACGCATACGTCACCCCTCGCCTCAAGAAGTCCGCGCTTCCTCGCTGTGGTCTCTCAAGCTACCGACCCATTTCAAACCTGTCGGTTTAATCAAAGCTTCTCGAACGCGTAGCCAGCGTCCAGCTGACCGAGTAGTAGTCGGCTGGCCTCCTGCCAGCCCATCAGTTGGCCTATCGGAGCTGCCACTCGACTGAGACAGCACTCCTGAAGGTGGTTACCGACATCATCGAGGCGATCGACGCAGGTGACCACGCTTTGCTCGGTCTTTGGATCTCTCGACCGCATTCGACGCTGTCTGTCCAACATGTCATCCTGGTTGAGCGCTTGTCAAGAACGTACGCGATCCGCTCGGTCGCGCTCGACTGGCACCGCTCTTACCTCTGCGGTCGCCAACAGACAGTGTTCTTCGACGGGGTTCATTCATTCGTCCGCTCTCTACTACGTGGAGTTCCTCAAGGCTCCGAGCTCGGACCGCTGTTGTTCCTACTCTACACCGCCGACGTGGGAGAGCTTGCCGCGAGTCTTGGCCTGTCATCTCACTTCTATGCCGACGACACGCAGCTCTACACATCAGGACCTCCATCAACGGTTGCACACCAGCGACAGCGAATGGAGCGGATCGCCGAGTGGATGAGATCAAACAGACTGCAGCTTAACCCTGAGAAGACAGACTTTCTGTGGTGTGCATCCCGCAGACGGTGCCTCCGCCCCGACACCGGCTTCTACCTCGATGCGTGATCTCGGCGTCGTGTTGGAGAATGACTTGTCCATGAGGCGCCATGTTGTGTAGACGGTCGGCTGTTGCTTTCTACAGCTCCGTCTCATCAGGAGCTGCATCAAGTCCTTGCCTTTCGAGGCCGCTAGAGCAGCCGCTACTGCTTTCGTCGCAACTGGACCGCTGTAACTCCTTGCTGGCTGGCGCGCCTGGGTATCTCCAGTCGGACTGCAGTCGGTGCTTAACGACGCTGCGAGGCTGATTTGTAACAGGAGGAAATACGGTCTCGTCACTTCTTCGCGACGTCCTGCACTGGCTGCCTGTCCCGTTCCGCATCGAGTTCAAGCTTCGTTTACTTGTATTCAAAGCACTTCATGTCATGGGGCGGCGCCTGAGTATTTGCACGACTATTGCGCAGAGACTCCTCCGCGTCTGGGCGACTTAGATCGCTAGAGAAGACCGACCTCCGCGTACGGAGGATGGGGAAGCGCTTCGGCGATCACGCATTATCGGCCGCTGGTCCCAGATGCTGGAACAGTCTTCCGCCCGTCATCAGATTGGCCGACTCAGTAGACGCCTTCAAATCTAAACTAAAAACTTATTTGTTTGCGAAGGCGTATCCCGCTGGTTAGTTGTATAATCGAACCCGTGATCCTCAACTGCTCTCTGCCCTAAAATCGGCGCCCTTGTAGCGGTATGGCCGCGTTACGGCGCCATATAAATTGTCGTTATTATTAACTTACTCCGTCAACTGTGATGCATGACAAAATACGTGTGAGACCGTCATGCCACACATTGGAAATGGACCAAGAGACACGTGATGGGGAAAAGACGAGTTTCCCTATAGACAATTGTCGAGGATCCAGGTCGCAGAGTGGTACGTAAAAGCTTAGTCAGGCGGAGATGAAGAGGAAGCTCGTAGTTAAGAAGGTGAACAAGAACCCGACAGATGAAGAGGAAGTCTCCAAGAAGTAAAAGAACGAACCCTGTTCTGAGAAAAGGCCATCCTCAGGAAGTTGCCCATTCGGTGACCGCAGAAGGGGCAGAACCAGACCCCGAGACGGAGCTGTATAGTGTCACCTCACTTAGAGAAGCGGCCCATGACAGGAACAGTTACTATGAGTAGAGATAGAGAACAACCATATTTTACATTTAAAGTAGACAAGGCAAGTGACTCGGGTGGCTCCAGACGTAGAAGTCATATTGGAAAGCTGGAGTCAGTTCCGTCCGGAGGAACGGAGGGCTGAGCGACCCATAAGAGAGGAAGAGAGAGTAAAGATGGAACATAAGTAGCGAGGAGCTGTACCAAAGACGCTTTGCCAGACGAGAGAGCAGAGCCGATACAGAATACTCTACCGGAGGGGAAGCCAGTGTAGGGTATGATGCATGTAGCTACCATAGCGAGGTATGGAGCCAACAAGGCGCGCCGCAGATCGCAAGACCCTCTCAAGGGAGGACAAGTGGACTTGAGGAAGGCAAGTGTAAAGAGAAGAGCAATAGTCTAGACGAGAGCAGGCAAAGGCATGGATAAGAGTAGAAGCAGCAGAGGTTGAGAGAGAGAGCGAGCAACGACCCTGAGCTGACGAAGATGGTAAAAGATGGAGCGACACAGGAGAAGTGGTGTTCAGTTAATGTGTGCTTTAACAGGGCCTGCACCAAGGTATTGTACAGGGGTAGAAGATTGGAGGTTGAGAAATATACAGCTGGCAAGAAAGGTCAGTTGAAAGATGGTCAAAGCCAGGTACGGTTCCGAGGATATGACAAGGTCTATATCGAATAAAACTTCGCAAGGCATACAGGCAAGCTCATGGAGAGACTCTGAGCAATGTTGTGGAAGATATCAGGCGACGAGCGCTCAGATAGCATACCCAGAGAGCAGTGCAAGTAAGATTGGAGAAACAGATAGCTTATGAGTGGCCAGAAAGGCACTAGGCGAAGATCAAGATTCAAGGTCAGCAGAAGGTGCACTTACGAGAAGAGAGCCAAGCACAGCCCTGAGGCTGGCCAATAGGCACTGCAGATCCAACTTGAAGGCTAAGATGGAGATCCACGATGACGAGGGTCCCTGATATGGAAAGTGCGCTCGAGGAGTAGGGCAGAGATATAGGAATGATACCAAGGGACGCAGGAGAAGATTTGGATTTGGTCAAAGGGCAACGTCAGCGAGTGCAAGGAGAGAAGTTGATCGGTCGATAGAACTGAAGATATAACTAAGAAGGCTTCAAAGGAACAAGGGATCAAGTGACGAATCTTAGAATCATAATGGAAAAGATGAGAGAGCACCAACTACCACTGTACATGTGCTTTCTCGATTTCAAAAAGGCTTTTGATTGTGTATCACATGAGCAACTATGATCGATGGTGTAGAGCAACTATGGCTGTCGATGGTTGAAATGGGGCGCGGTAGTGTAAAGGTATGTTCGGTGCCTTGCAGCCGGAGGGTTGCGGGTTCGAATCCACCTCAAGGGGGGTATATTTGGTGCCTTGCAGCTGGATGGTTGCGGGTTCAAATCCACCTCAATCCACCGCGTAGGGACCCTGGACAAGTCCTTCACTCGCAATTGCTCATGCGCTTCGGCGTGAAACTCCGATTCAGTGTCCGCGCTGTATTCGGGAGCGCCTCTGAGTAGAAATCTTGAAGGTGCGCTATATAAATATCTGAAATGAATGAATGAATGAATCCAGCACACATTATCAACCTGATAACAGAACTGTATAGGAAACAGACGGCAAAGGTAAAAATTGCCGGGGTACTGTCAAGTGAGTTTAGAATTAAAAGGAGAGTGAGACAGGGATGTGTGATCTCGCCAACATTGTTCAACATACTTTCAGAGATGGTCATGAGAGAAGCACTGATGATACAAAGGAGGCATTCAAGTTGGAGGAAGAAGGATAACAAATCTACGATATGCAGATGACATAGTGTTAATGGCAAGCACAGAAACGGAACTACAGGATCTGGTGACTCGATTGGACAGGGAAGGACGAAAAAAGGGCTTAGAGATCAACATAGGTAAAAAAGTGTATGGCACTAACTGGGAACCAATGCAACATTAAAGTACAAGACAGTATGATAGAACAAGTGGAAACCTTCGTGTACTTAGGATCACTCATAACAGAAGACACGGATTGCAGCAGGAGATAAGAATAAGAACTGCAAGAGGACTTGGAATAGGAGTAGATCTGATGAAAATGTGGAAAAGCCATAACATAAAAATTAACACAAAGATAAAATTAATGAGGGCACTTATATGGCCAGTGATGATGTATGGCTGCGAGAGCTGGACAATAAAAAAGAGGAATGAGTAGAGAATAAAAGCATTTGAAATGAAATGCATACGAAAAATACTGGGCATATCATGGATAGAGAAAAAACAAATGAATGGGTGTTAGAGACGGCGGGAGTGGAAAGGAATTTACTGGAATCAATCAAAAGAAGAAAGATGTCTTACTTTGGGCACATAATGAGGAAACAGGGTGAACGTCTAGAGAAAGAAATTATGAAACGAACGGTACCGGGAGCAAGAGCAAGAGGGAAACCAAGGAAGAGGTGGATGGACAATGTGGGCGAATGGTTGGGGTTATCAACGGAGAGGTTGCTGCGAGAAACCGAGGAAAGGAGAGGATGGAGAAGAATCATCTACAATGCGACCAACCTTCGTATCGAGGACGGTTGAAGAGAAGAGAGAGGACGCCAGAATATCAAAGAACCCCACCCTCTATCAGGGTTAGCCACTCATGATCAACAGGCTCGACAAATATGTTTTGTACATTGAAAAGTGGAAGTAGCCAAAGGAAGGGGTGCAAAGTAGGTAATTTCTATTGACATGTATACATGCCCTCAAACTAAAGTAAACCCAGTCAAAAGTTGCTATAGAGTGCATCTGAAGCTGGCTTGTAGTATCAAACTACTGTAGAGAACCACTAATTAACCAGAAACCAATTACTGAACTGCATTAAATTTATCTAGCACAATTGTAATAGCACTCAATTAAATCAAAGCTTCACAATTAAATCAAAGTCGTAAGCGATCGAGCAGAATGAACAGATGCAGAGAAAAAGTTGACAAAATCTTGGTCATGCAACATAAAACACTTTGTTCACCAAGAACAGTTCTAATACTAGGTATGACCAGAGAAAGATAACGAGATGATTATGGCGCGGTTTTAGTGCACCATCGGGTTAGGCCCTGTGCATTAGATATCAGTGCAATACAAGTTCCTCACTATTATCATTATTAGATCACCTTGTTGACTAATGTCAAGTCTGGGAAATCAAGACTGACTAAATTTGTGGACTTAAAACAAACCCTTTTCCAAGATTACCCATAATCATTGTTAAAATGATAAAAACTCTAATAAATGTTTCGGCTGAGAATTCAGTTAAAGTAAAGATTTAAGCACAGAGGTTACATGCTTATATTTAGACATATCGACGAGTGATAAGTGAAACTGTCGAAGGAAATGTAGATTTCGATAGCATCAGCATAGAAATAATGTTCCAGCAATATTTCTAAGGGTGAGGTGTATGCAGGGCCGGCCTTAGGCACAGGCAAAGCAGGCAGTTGCCTGGGGCGCCAAGATCTAGGGGGCGCCATTTTCACAAAAATCTGTTAACAGTTTTATACTTTTCACTTTTAAGCCAATTTTTAAATACAATGATTATTTTCATTTGAATTCAAAACTTTCGATTATGGAACAAATTTAAAATAATTATTGATTCCATTGCACCTTTTCAAGTCAGTACTTAATACAATTGCAAAACTGCACAAATTTTATTTTACGCTTTAACATTTAATTATTTCATACCATTCTGTACTCTGTAGTCTTTGTCTGTAATATTAGTCCTGACCGTGCGTAAATCTGATGCAGTGATGCTGACATATATTGATCACGTATTTCGGCTGAAAATGCCAAGAATTGAAGAAGTATTGTAGAATATTTAATCTAGGTAGGGTTGTAGGCCAATCTTTATTTGTTGACTGCCGAGCAGACATTGCAGTTGCATAAATCAGTTAAGTAAAAAATATGTACATTTACATTTTAATAAAAGTTTTCTTAAATAGGCCTATATCTAAATCAATTTATAGTTTCGATCTTATAGGCCCAAAATTGAAATTTTAATTTTAAAAATTATGTAAAGCCCTATGAAGCGTGAGAAGTAATTGGGTACTCAAAATTGTAAGAAGAAAACACAAGAAACAGAAGTTAGTATCAAAAAGAAAAAACGATGGCTTTCCAACTATTTCAACAAAACTTTAGCTGTTAGTGCTAGCACCCAGTCATCTGCTAGTAATTCGTTTGTAATATAGCCTATACTAACATCGCAGGTATTTGCTTAAATTGTTTTCAGCCCTATTGTGAAAAAGATTTCTGATTACTTCAACAAAATAATAATTTTGTTTGATTCATATTTTTTGCCTTGTTTCGGTACCGTAATTCGAATTTTTCGGTACTTCGAACTGTTTTTGCTTCTACCATTCCTCAAAATTCAAATTATCCGAGGTTGAGTGTACTGATAAAAAGTAACAAATAACTCAGTTGAGCGTAGGGTATATCGTTGGATTGTGACGTGAAGTGGACCGTGGAGTGGGAATCAGAGGGCGCCAAATGTATGCTTTGCCTGGGGCGCCATTTGGGCTAGGGCCGGCCCTGGGTGTATGATGCAAACAAAAAGAGTGCCAAACACGGAATCATGCTGATCATGTCAACAAAGCACTGCGTGAAATGTTAACTTGTAAATATACTGAATATATTCGTGTTTATTGACATCAAGTTGACATAACCACAATTAAGCACTAAGTTAATTACAGAACCAGGTTTGTGCAAGTTCAAGAAATCTCAAATCATTGTTGGAAATGATGCAAAAGTGTAAATTGTCCATGGGAAACATTGAGCCCATTTATTGTTATAATATTATTAACGCTGCATAGAAAGAAATATGGTTTCCTAACGTCGTCTGCTAAGGAGACTGCTTGCTACGAAGATTGGATGCTATGAAGACTGGTTGTTAAGGAGACTAGTTGCTAATGAAGGCAGTTGCTAAGCAGGACATTTTCTAAGGATAACTGTTGCTAAGGAAGGCGGTTGCTAAAGGGGCCAAGTCTGACTTTGAAACTGGTTGCTACTGAGGCTGACATAGAGGCTGCTTGCTACAAAGCTTGGTTGCTAAGAAGGCTGGTTGCTACGAGAGTAGAATGCTACGGAGGTTGTTAAGTAGGCTGATTGCTATTAGGAGGCCTTACTTTTATAATGGCACGTACGATAGGCCTAATAGGTATTTCTGATAGGCCTACAATGAATATGGGGGTCAGATTTGTGAAATAACCCTGTCAAATTACCCTGAGAAAATCCACCACTTTCGAGTCTATTACCTCCCTCTCCCAAACTCCACACTTTAGCCTTTTATTGCTGTAATTTACGGTGCCCATTCTTTCCATTGCTATGGTTTCCACATACATGGATAGCCTAAAGAGGACACAGAAAGTCGGAAAGGAGGATAACGGAAGACGCATTTAACGTATCATTTCTGAGTCCTAGGGTCTCCTAAGACCAAGAAGCGAAGTCATACTGGAAAGCTGTATGAAATCAATTGAGATTTTTCATCATAATGTTGGAAAGTATTTACTTAGGCAAGCAAGTGCACCTTCTTGATTACACACAATATTTCTATGAGGAGCCAACTGCAATAAAAAAAACAAGTAGATTGGATTGTTAGCCTGGTAGGGCCCGAGGGGAACTTTGGAACAACATGCCCAATACAACAAGCATAGAAAAGCCAGACATTTTCCAGGTTTTTTTAGCTTTGCCCGCCGGGCAGAGCCCAAAAAGGAGGACATATCTTTTGCCGGACGTCTGGCAACCCTAGATGCGACGAAAAGAATGAGAGACGGGATCAGGACGTGGAGTTTGAAGGCGTGTGATAATGAGGTAATGATCGGAAGATGTATCAAAGGATAAAGAGATATCTGGTGATAACTTAGAGAGAGATGATGTGATGATGAGGTCAAGTGTGTGGTTGCGACAGTGGGTGAGGAAGTTGGCATAGGCATAGGCCTATGTTCAATCAATCAATCAATATTCGTTTTATCATGAAACCAGGTTGGACCAGGTTTTGTAGATGACAAGAGCGTGAGGAATTTGGAGGCAAATGAGTCAGTGGGGATCATCAACATGCATGCTAAAGTCCCCTGTGTTAAGGAATTCATGAGGAATAGTAGCAGCGATGAAGAGGTGGGAGGTGAATTCTTGCTAGAGGACAGATGTAGAACTTGAGTACGAGGGGGAGGAAGGAGGGCGGTAGACATTGAAGATGTCTACCGCCCTCCTTATGTTATGTTATGGAGTTTTAGAGTGATTGAGGCGCATTCAAAGGACCGAAAACAGTAGCCAAGGACTCCACCTTTCATAGCCCGCTAATTACAAGAAGCAATTCCCTTAATTATCATTATTATTTTCTCAGATGAAGGACTTCATTTGAGCCTTGAGGATTTCATAAATTGGGGATAACACTTTTCATGGATGGCTATTCATCGTTGATGTCGTACTCTTAATGTCGTCATCATCATCATCATCATCATCATCATCATCATCATCATCATCATCATCATCATCATTTTTTAGGCATGGTGCAGCGCATAAACTCTGCCATTGTAAAAAAAAGCCCAGCCATCAAGCTGTGAACATCTGCGGATGGAAGGAATTTAGGTGTATTGGTTAACTTGCTGCTAGCCTGTGGCAATAACCACCACTATGTCACTCCTCCACCTCAGTTCTCTGTCACTGAATCCAAGTTCGACGGTTTTCGCCCAATCCTTGAGGATGAACTCCGTCGGGTTCTCAGCTCTTCCAACCAGAAGTCCTGTGAACTGGATCCACTTCCTCCCTTTATTCTCATTAACGTTTTAGACGACATTGCTCCATTTTTAGTCTACATGTTTAACAGGTCCCTTACTGAGGGCCACCTCCCAGCATCTCAAAAACGAGCTATTGTTTTCCCTACCCTTAAGAAACCTAACCTTGACCCGAATGTCTGTCAGAATTATCGATCAATCTCCAACCTTTCGTTTCTCTCTAAAACTCTTGAGAGACTTGTCTCAATTCAGCTTCTGCCTTACCTTGAACAGTCTCGGCTCCTCCCCCCCAGCCAGTCTGGGTTCAGTGGAAGACAGCCATCATCTATCCAGTGGCTAAGATCGCTAAACCCATTTCACCTGCTGATTTCCGTCCCATATCTGTGACTCCGGTTATCTCAAGGATGGTTGAGAGGGAGTTGGTGCATCGCTTCATCTACCCTGCTTTTACAGTCCCTCCAATGTCTGAGCTTCTTGCAGATCAGTTTGTCTTTAGGCCTACAGGATCTACGACAGCGGCGCTCATTTCTATTCTACATCATGTTTCAGCTCTTCTGCAAACTAACGATCATGTTGCGCTGATATCGCTCGACTTCACTAAGGCATTCGCTATGGTCAGGCATTCAACGTTGGCTACCAAACTCTCGTCTCTGGATCTGCCCGACAACATTTATAATTGGCTGCTGGAATTTTTGAAAGACCAGCGCCACTCGACGAGATTTGGTGGTCTGTTATCATCTGTAGCCAGAATCAATGCTAGTGTTGTACAGGGCAGTGGCTTCGGTCCGTCTGCCTATGATGTTAATGGATCGGATCTACACCCAAGGAACCGTGAAACATCATGTCTAAATATGCCGACGATACTTACCTTCTGGTCGGATCTTCAATGCGAAACACCATCAGTGAAGAGCTTCTGTCTGTTGAGCAATGGGCGACGGCAAACAATCTGCGTCTGAACGTTCGAAAAACACGCGAGATGATTATTACCCGGAACCGTAAAGTACTGCCACCTCAAGCTTTGGAGGGACTCGAACGTGTTTCTACCATTAAGATCCTAGGTGTAACCATAACTAATGACCTTCGAGCCACCAATCACGTGGAGGAAGTCCTTGTCTCCTGTAGTGGAGCTTTACACGCTCTCAGAATACTCAGGTCTAATGGTCTTTCCAGTGGTGCCCTCTGCCGGGTTGCTGAGGCAACTGTCGTCTGTCGATTACCAATAACCATTCTGTTATGGTTACACCTAGGATCTTAATGGTCAACAATAATTTTCATTAGCAATAGGTCTCAGTCACTAATACATTCCTAACCCTCTTATCTATTTGACTATATATTATGACTTAGGCCTAGTGGGTCTTACAACGGCTGAAGACCGAAAAAGACTCGAGAGACTTCTGCAGCGAATCAAGCATGCTGGATATCTTCCTCCTAACTCACCGGATATCGATCAGCTGGTGTGTGATGCTGACGCCAGTCTACTAAAGGCAGTGATAAGGAACGATTTTCATGTACACGTGTTACGTTCACTGGTTCCACCAATAATTACTCGTCATTATAATCTGCGACCCCGGCCGCATATTACGAAAGTACACAAGGAAATTGATCCAAGGGGTTCTCGCGACCAATCAGAAGCCGCCATGTTAGTAATAACATTCATTGCGTCATGAATAGGCTACTCATTAGCTGTGCTCCTTGCTAAAATCAGTAAACAGTGAACTCAAGTTTGTAAAAAGGTTCGAATTTAAATTGATAAATTGCGAAATGGCCGATTATATGAAAACTTTGCCTGCCGATTAGCAAAATAGGCTATCGCAGTTCACTGGCGACTACTCTGACGTGGAAAGTCATTATAATAAAGCTTTCTCTGAGAAGCAGAGGATTTTTTAAGAAATTTCCACTGGTGGGGATATTTCGAAAAGGGCGCTTTCCGCGCGTAATTTTAAGTCAATAGCACTGTCTCAGAAGAACTTGGAAAATGACATACAATATTTTTATTATATTTAAATATGTTGAACTTTCAAGCAGTCAAATTAGGCTACTGGAAAGAAACAAATTCTGAAATAGGGTAACACTGATTAGGCCTACTGAAATAAGATGAATGTTAAGGAAACTAGAAAAAATGGCCATCTTCTCTGAAAAATTTATGAGCGAAATCTCTTCTTGAGTAAATGTCTAAATTGGGTTCACGCTCTCTTCGATTCCGGGCAGAAAGAAAATGTACAATGGCCATTCTTGGATCGTAGTGAGCAGTTCCCACTCCATTCAAGGCAATGTTAAGTCGTGCATTGATTGTGTCCGAGTTCATGCTACTTCTGTGATCGTCCACAACCAAGTTGTGATGTGATACAATTCTCTCAGTTTGCATTGAATGTGGTGAAAATGTCGTAATTGCTGACAACACCTTTTGCACTAATCCCGTAGTAACTGGTAGCAATTGGCGGAGACGAACCGACAATGAACACCCAAGATCAGCTCCGGCGGGAAGATGTGGAACATCTGAAATTGCATTCCATTGTTCGCAGGCTTCATCAGCAAAGATACCGTCTTTACCCGGGAATAACCTAGCTGACAAATTAATGCCAGCTGTTATAAAGTCCCCAACGACTCGCGATGCAAGAAGATCTTTCATCTTCATAAGTACATCGTCTTGCTCTGGATCGAGAGTTCGAGACGTTCAGCCAAGAAGTTATATGCTGCCTCGACGATTTCAACACAAATTGACTCTCCGTTTCGGTTTCCAGTAGTGACGTTCTGATTAGTTACGGCCCTTCCAGTTGGAAATTTACTCAGATCAAGTTCCAAAGAGACAGTTCAGCTATCAGGCAAGTACTCTAGGAAGTAGGGTTGTGGGAGAGGCTTAGACTGCAGGCTGCCTTTGGCCCAAGCTTAATGCCGCTGCCGCCGGGTGATTGTTCTTGCTGTGGCTGTCTGTCTGTACGACCATGGAGATCATATATAAATATATATATATATATATGTGTGTGTGTGTGTGGGGGGGGAGAGACAAAGTGTACAACTCTGAAGGAAATGCTTCCCTCAACAAGACCGGTTAGAGTGATAGACCGTTCTATGGGGGGGGGGGGTGTCAAGTGTACGTACGCAAGTGGAGGGGGTTGCTAAAAGTACGCCTGCGTACAGGGGAGGGGGTCAAAATTCTCCGGATTTCTGCGTACGTACTAAATGGATGACCCCCAGGTAGTGTTGTTTTCGTTAACGAAAACTAAAACGAAAACCTTCGTTAACGAAAACAAAAGGTTTTAGTTAACTAAAACTAAAACGAAAACTAGAGGAAAAACGATAACGAAATAAAAACTAAAACTAAACCAGTCGAAACTAGGCTAATAATAACGAAAACACGTAACGAAAACCATAACGAAAACACATAACGAAAACCTAGCGTCTTAGGATATTCAATGTTTTTGGATATACACGTTTTATAATCAGCACTTCGTTCAGTAATCTTCCGATCTTTGGATTTTTATAAGATGTCCGAACTAAATTTAGGTGGTAGACCTAAAACTAGTGGAGTATGGGACTGTTTTAAGTATCGATTTGAAACAGATCTAGAGCTAGTGTATCGAGTGAATCCTTTTTGGTGCAAAAACTGTATGCAGGAAAAATATTGCCAGACTCGGTGAAATAACTAAAACTAATAATAACTAAAACCCCTAGCATGTAAAACTAATAATAACTAAAACTAAAACTTGGCGAAATAACTAAAACTAATAACTAAAACACCTGGCATGTGAAACTAATAATAACTAAAACTAAAAGTCAAGGCATAACTAAAACGACACTACCCCCAGGCCTATAGAGTATCGGAATTTAAGGCGCCGTAACAAAACCAATCCTTGCTAGCTGTTTGGCGAACAGCTAAATATGAAGCGAAATTGAGCGAATAACTAAGGGGCCGTCCATAAATGACGTCACGCACCTAGGGGGGAGGGGGTCGGAAATTTGTGACGATGTGTGACATGAGGGTGGGGGTCTGAGCGGTGTGACGTCACACCAGGTCTATGTAATTAAATTTTACAATTAACAACAATTTAATTGTAACATTGACAGCACTAATTGTGAGTATCAAATTTTCATTATTTTTTATTATTTTAATGTATACGGGCACCATTATTAATAATTTTCTAATTATTTCAATATTTGGTCACCATTAGATTTTAAAATATGCATGCTCTCCCTATTTGTTCCACGAAAGAGCATTTTGCTTCGCCATGGAAATAGGGTTTTAGGGGGGGGGGAGCTTTGTGACGTTATTTTTCAAGGGGGTCTTACTTTTTGTGACGAGGGGGATTCCAAAATCGGCCAAAATTGCGTGACGTCATTTATGGACGGCCCCTAACTATGTGCGTGTGCAACTATGATGCAAATGTCTCTTGACAATTAAGGCAGGCTTTACTATACTTGCAGCGTAACGTACGCTTGCCCACTTCGAGTCACAATATGCAGGTGTGTGAGGGATCAATAGGCCGCTTTAGATAATTATAGACCTGTTTGTTGAAAGGATTTATCGTCTTATCTTTCACCTTCGACCGTAAAATCATTCTTATCTGATAAGATTTCGCGCATGATTCAATGTTTGTCATCAAACAGTACAAAGGGTAACTCAGTGAGAGACTATCTCTACTCCATGAATATGACAAGCTACAGGAATAGGTAGGCTACAGGTGTTTGTTATGACTGGCCAGTGAACTGTTGTCCTGCCATTTTCTTGGAGTATTTGCTAAGTCGTATAAAAACCCGGTTAAGAAATCGTTGCATCCGTGAACAAATCAACGCAATGGATAAAATGGTGAACTCTATAAATAAAAGCATGGATTCAACCATGGACACCTTAAATGTCGAGGTGAAAGGGTTTCTGAGAAAGCGCAAAGTCTATTGTCTCACGTGGCTGTGCTTTCTGCTTCTTGGCGTTGCAAATGTTCTGGCAATCGTTGCATTCTCTACGCCTGGTTGGGCTTGGACAACAGAAATTGCTGGAATTATACAGATAGCTGGAGAATATTATGGTCTCTATGGTATTTGGTATATTTGCTGGATGGACATAGAGACCAACGACTTACGAGTGTGTGATACATGGACAGATATCAAACAGGAAAACGTACCTGGTAAGATATAGCTCTTAATATTGCTCTGTGTTTCATATATGCCATATATAGTAAGGTAATGTAGGGTAATGAACCGTGTTAACCGCGTAACTTAACTGTGTTTGTGACGTTTGTTGGATGTAATTGTAGCTGCTGTTTGAATAATAGATAAATTAAATTTAAATAAATAGAAAAAGCTAATTCCTTAAGACTGGTTATGTAAGCAAACATCTGGTTTCTACTGTCTGTTAACGTGAATTTATGCAGCGGATAAAACACCTACTATAGCGCGGCAGTTAGCGCCTACTGGGATTAGCGTAAGTTTGTTTTGCCGACAATTTCTATTAGCATGCAGGATAGAGAAGAAGAATTAGGTGCTCAACACATGAACCTGGACCGGAAAGCAGCAGATTTCTGGTAAACAATTTTGTGGAAACAATCAGTTTTTCAGAAAAAGATCGTGCTGTGCACTCAAAACAATACAACTGATTTTTGATATCGCCCTTGTTACTAAGGTTGTCAGAGGTGCACGCGCAGAAGCAATTATGTTGCAGAGCAATTGTGCGCGAAGGACTTGCTCAAGGTCCCTACGCGGCGGCTTGAGGTGGATTCGAACCTGCAACCCTCCGGCTGCAAGGCACCGAACATACCCCTACACCACCGCGCCCCACTCTAACCGTATAGGACATACACAGGCTGATTGAACAAACACCAAAGGCAGGTCTAGGCCTATAGGCCTATGCATTGCTCGTCGTGGCGGGTCGCGATGGCCGAAGACATAGGCTATACTTGTATCAAAGTATAGTAAAGGTTTCAATACAGTGTCTAGTCTTGTATTTGTTTCAGTTTGGTTAGCTGGATTTCAAGCAGCATCCGTTTTGGCTTTAATATTTGGACTGACTGCTTTCGCCATACAACTGGCATGCATATGCATTCCAACACTTTACAGAAAGAAAGTCTTACTCGTCAGTTTTGTCATTGTATCATGCTTGGCAGGTAGGTTTAATCCGTTTACAACATACTTATAATACAGGTCAGCAGACTGCAGTAATCATAGCTAAAAGAGTAAAATATGGATCAGCATTCATCAGGAATAATCAATTAGTAATATAATGGCCATATAAAAATAATATCTGTTTCCATATCTGTCTGACTCTGTCTGTCTAACTCTCTATGAGGCAAGCGTATATCCAGGATACATGACATGTCTTCCGGTCTTCATGCAGAGGAGCGAAACTTGGTTTCTGTGACCGATCGGAACAGGAAACGGCGTAATTAAAGAGACGGTGACCGACGAAAGGCAGGCATCCACGAACGACCCCGCCTGAATATGTCAACATTATGACTTCTATGTCGCAGCCAATCCTGGGTTTGAAAGCCACGTAGAGACATAAACAGAGCTCTTGAGAGCAGCTCATGAAACCTTCGAGGTACGGCACATCTCCCACTTCACTTTGTCCGTCTCCAGAAGGCAATGTCCACGATGTTTATGGCGGGAAAAGGTTCCGCCAGTCCAGATGTCACTACGATGCATTCCTCTTTCGTCTCCCACTATACTAGCCTACAATTCGTTTATTACACAAACTCGTTGACGCAAACGCAACAATGTACAAAGAACAGCAGTTTAGAGATGGAAAAATAGTCAAAATGGCTAGGAGGCTAAGGTAAGTAAGTAAGTAAAGTAAGAATGTTCTTTATTAAACGCAAGCAAACGCTCAGCGCTTTACATACAAAGTCAGAAATAATTTATGTACACAGAAAACGATAATTAGAGGAAAATTAAGTCAACTACAAAACATATGTCTAACTGTACAACATCCTAGCTAAGAAGCCACGCCTGGTAAGGGAATCAAATCTAGGGAGAACACGGTTATGTGAGCGTGGGCGCAGGTCATGACCAGTGCAATTGACAGGGGGGAGAAGGTCGTGGAGGAAGTAATAAGTATAAGGTTGCAGTGCTTGGAGGTGAATGCCCGCCAGCCAACCGACCCCATTGCTCGTCGGTCGTAATGAATCCAGAAGGCCGAAGACGTATTTACATCTACCGAAACCTCTTAAAACCGCTGAAGTGAGTTCAGGTTTGCCTGCTGACATCGATGACGTACGTCCTACCGCAAGGTTCGAGCGTTAACATATTCAGCACAGACGACGTGAAGGACGGATTTTGGCGCTTTAAACCAGGTGACCATTCGAACCGTTCGACATCAATTTAGGCAGAGAGCGATGTCTTTATCTGCTACTAAGTTTCATTCTCAGTTCGCAACTGTTGCTGAAACGTGGAGTTCTGAATTTCTGAACATGCACAGCTGATATAGACCTATGGCATATTGATATAAGCTTCTGAATTACAATAGCGGCGGCTATCACCGACCACAATGGAAACTACGTGCGTTATTGCAACCGGAAGTAGCTAGAACTTACACGGTCAGCGATCATCTTTTGCGGATATGTAGTGTAATGTAATGTAAATCCTCGAAAATTTCTCAGCGCCCACAAAAGCCACGTCAGGGAGACCAGCATAATCACCGGCGCTATATCAAATCAAGCCCGCAATAGCCAAACTCCTCTGTTCGTTTCGGTGCTAGGTCAAAATCCGGGGAGGTCAAGCCGAGGAGACAGCATGGTGCTACGGTGGCAATCGGTGATGATGGTGGTCGTGTGGTGGCGCAGGAGTTGAATCAGGATAGGATATCTTGAAGAGTTCGGTTTTCAGTCGTGAGTGGAAAGCAGAAGAGCAGAGTGCAAGCGGAGGAGAGTTTGAGTTAAGTGGCGAGATAGGATGATGAGCAAACTGGCGGAGGTCTTTTGGGAGTCTGTTCCAAAGAGCTGGTGCAGCATAGACTAATTAAGGAGCGGTTGCAGAATTTCAGAGAGGATAAGACTGGAGGCCGGGATAGAGAAAGGTAAAGATGAGCGAGTAGACCCAGGCGGCTGAATGGTGAATAGCTGGCGAATGTAAGAGGGTTTAGACGTTTGAAGGGCATTGTAGGTAAGAGATACTATTTTGAAATGAATGCGCTGAGGGACTTTAAGCCAATGACGTGATTTCAGATTAGGGGTTATGTGGTGGTGTTTGGGAGTTTTGGTGACTGCGCGGGCGATAGCATTCTGGATTGTTTGCAGGCGTTTGATCTGAGAAGAGTCGATGTTGTAAAAAATGGAATTGCAGTAGTCGAGTTTGGAATGAACAATTGAGGTGGCTATTGTGCATGCAGTCTTGTAATCAAGTATTGGGCGCAATCGACGAAGGTCACGGATGTGCATATAGCAGGTGCGAGATAGCTGGCTGATGTGGTCGGAAAAGGTGAGGTTTTTATCGATGATGATTTCAAGCTTGCGGACAGGAGAAGATTAAGGTGCTGGAGAAGTGAGATCGGTTGGACAAAGGTCGGGAGGATAGGCTAGTTTGTTTAATTGTTCGCGGAGGCCAATAATGATGAATTCTGTTTTTGAAGGGTTAAGGCATAGCAGATTAGCGGTCATCCAGGCTGAAATCTGGGTGATTGTGTTGCGTATACGATTTAGTGTGCCTGGAAGGGGAGAAAGAAATGAAGAGCTGTGTGTCGTCGGCATAGAGGTGATGATCAGTAGAGGATGAGGAAATGAGTTTGCTGAGTGGGGAGGTGTAAAGAATGAACAGCAGAGGACCGAGAACAGAACCTTGAGGAACACCGAAGGTGAGGGTGTGCGGATTAGATGAGTAACCAGCGGCATTGACAGTGAAAGAGCGTGATGAAAGGTATGATTTTATCCACAATAGGGCAGTGCCAGAGATTCCAAATACAGAGGAAAGGCGTTTGATGAGGATAGAATGGTCTATTGTGTCGAAGGCGGCAGAGATGTCTAAGAGGCACAAACAAGAGACTTGCTGACGGCCTATCGCCATGACAAGTTTGTTGTATAGCGAGGCAAGGACAGTTTCGGTAGAGTGATGTTTGGTGTAGGCAAATTGATTTGGGTCTAGAAGA
This sequence comes from Aporrectodea caliginosa, assembly GCA_020284085.1. Classification (NCBI taxonomy): domain Eukaryota; kingdom Metazoa; phylum Annelida; class Clitellata; order Crassiclitellata; family Lumbricidae; genus Aporrectodea; species Aporrectodea caliginosa. The sequence continues at coordinate 2,824,767 of JACEVL010000150.1, read as the reverse complement.
TTGTTTGAGGTGAGGTGGCCGTTGAAACGAGAGAAACCCGTTCCGACAGTTTGGATAAGAAAGAGAGATTTGAAATTGGACCGTTGTTGGAGAGGAGTTCTTTATCAAGGGATGGTTTTATTAGAAGTGTTTTGACAACAGAGTCTTTGAAAAGTAAAGGAAAAGTAGGCCTACCAGTCGATAGAGAGAGGTTGATGATTTTGGTTACTGTAGGAACGAGTCTTTAAGTAAGGAAGTTGGGATTCTATTCTATTATATTATATTCTATTTACGGACTTATAAAGCGCCTCTCCCAGTACAACCTAATCAGAAGCGCTTCCAGTGCGAAGAGCCCCTCAAAAAAAGAAAAGTCTTAAGAGAACGAGCAGAAACAGTGGTGCCCCCAGATAACATCACAGCACGAGTTAAAGCAGGGAGGTCATTCCACAGCAAAGGTCCAACAGAGGCACAGGCTCTGTGCTGTGCTGTGGCAGTCCGAGACCTCGGAACTAGAAGGTCATAATGGTCAAAAGAGCGGAGAGGACGTCCAGAGGCAGCTGAGATAGGCCGTCTCATAAGATCACAGAGGTAGCGTGGAGCTTTACCTAAAAACGTTTTACACGTAAGAAAAAGAATTTTAAACTGGATCCGAGCAGTTAGAGGAAGCCAATGAAGGTCTTCAGTCACGAAAGTCGAAATATGGGAGAAACGAGGTAGGCGGGCAATCAAACGAGCAGCAGCATTGGAGTGGAGCCAGGCGGAGTTTTGGTAGGCCCATAAGTAACGAGTTACAGTAGTCAATGCGTGAACAGACAAAGGCATGAACCATGGAAGAAAAAATCGGCGAGGAGACAGATCATCGAATGGCACGTAGACGCTGCAAGTGATAAAAACTGGACCGAGAGAGATTAGAGATATGTGCAGAGAAAGAAAGAGTACTGTCATGAGTAACACCCAGGTTACGGACATTTGTCGAGAAAGTAAACTGAGGGAACTGCTTGGCAAGCAAATCGTAATCAAGTTAAATTAGCTGTTGGATTGGGTCGAGGTCGCATTTTTTGTTTTGAGAGGCTTGGATGAGTGTAGTGATTTCTGCTTCAGTAGCAGGCTCGAATAGGTTGAAAACTAGGCCTAGGTGGTAAAGTTGTGTCATTGTGATCGATTGAGGGGGATCAGATTGCGTAGAAGTTAATTTTGATAAGAGAGTCTGTAATGAAAGGCGGAGGGAGGAAACCTTGTCAGTGAAGAAGGATGCAAAAGAGTCGGCAATGGATGCATGTGGGATAGAGTTTGGAAGGGGGTGAGAGGAGCCACGGTGGAGAAGACTATTTACAGTTTTCCAAAGATTTCGAGGGTTAGATGAATTTGAGTGAACAAGAGATGATAGGTAACGTTTTTTGCTGAAACAAGTTGGCTGTGGTATCTATTTGTAAAGGTTTTAAGTTTTTTGAGAATAGAGAGGTCACCTGAATGTCTGTATGCTCGTTCCAGGCGACGCCGCGATGATTTGAGAGCCTGAAGGAAACAATTGAACCATGGATTTTTTGCATGAGTTTCAGGTTTAGTGATGACTGGAGCGTGTTTGTTTAGGAGTTCTGACAAAGTGGAATTGTATGCAGACAGGAGATCGTTATGGTCTGTTGGAAGATTGAGGAGAAGGGAGGAGGATTGAAGGTCAAGTTTGAATGCATCAAGGTCGATGGAGCCAATACGGCGGAATGAGCCTAGTTTGGGTGGGAGGCGAGGAGTTGTTCAATATTGAGTTGAGTTAAAATAGGGTAATGATCAGAGGGTGAGTTGAGTTCACTGATGAGGATCGGTTACAGGCTGGATGAGACAGAAGTCAAGAGTGTGGCCATATTTTTGAGTGGGGAAAGAAACATGTTGGATCAGATTGAAAGCGCTTAGTGAGGAAAGAAACTGTGATGCAAATGAATCAGCAGGGTTGTCGACGTGGAAGTTAAAGTCGCCAGTGAGGACAAATTCGTGTGGTGTGGTGACAGCAACAGATAGAAATGAGTTAAATTCCTCAAGGAAAGCACTGCATGGCTTTGCAGAGTAGGCTGATGATGTCGGAGGTCTGTAGATGTGCAATATGAATTGTAAGGACACGGCTTCCATCCGGAACATTGCAGCTGCAATCAACGATATGCCGACTCCGACCGATCGACAGCAATGATAACGTAGGCCTACTGAGTTCTGTCCGAACTTCAACGACGTGACAGCTCCAAAACGCGCAGTTTGGTTCTGTTTGGAACACAGTTTGGAAAATGAATATTGTTGAACATTCATTCATTCATTCATTTAAGATATTTATATAGCGCCCCTTCAGATTTCGACTCAGAGGCGTTCCCGACTACAGCGCGGACACTGAATCGGAGTTTCACGCCGAAGCGCATGAGCAATTGCGAGTGAAGGACTTGCCCAGGGTCCCTACGCGGCGGCTTGAGGTGGATTCGAACCCGCAACCCTCCGGCTGCAAGGCACCGAACATACCCCTACACCACCGCGCCCCACGCGGTGGTGTAGGGGTATGTTCACCCCCTTTCGCTTCTTCTGCTCCACTCGTCTTTCCGCTCAGTTTGTCTGTCCGTCGTTCCCAGGAAGGCCGGCCCCTTGAAGATGTTGTGGCATAATATTATGCGCTTCGAGTCCGGCTTTTGCTGTAGACAAGATTAAACTCTTTATTTTCCATCAAAATCGTAAAAGAAATCGTCTTCGGCAGGTCTGGCCAATTACATGCAATATTGTAATTGAAATACAATTACTGGACTTAAAATATAATTCAATTACAATTACAGAACTTGTAATTCAATTACATGTATTTCAATTACTTGTAAAGCAGCCAGCATACTTCATATCATCTACCATGTGGAACAGAGTTTGCTGGCTGCTTTACAAGTGTGCCCTTGCTCTCCTGCTAGGCCATTTTCAACCTTGTTTGGTATCATCTATAACACTAACCACCACCAAAGCCTACAGCAAACAGCATGTTTTGCATCAGCATGTTCGAAAGGTCCTTAGAATGGTGGAGTAAGGTAGTCTATTTGGAAGCATTCCCGATCTACGAGTTCAACCAGCAAGATGTTGCACTGCCAAATCTTACCATGCAATGCCCAAGCTCTGGGCATTGAGATTCATCCACTGCTTGCCTAAAACTAGGGACAAGTAAAATATATGGTCTTACTTTGAGCTACTGTGCTATATGGGAGATCAAGCCACCAGACACTGATATCAGGGCAATGCAACTGAAAAAGTTCTTAAAGTGCCAGACGTTGGCACATGGATGTCCTGTTGTACTTTACTCACCTCTCAATTTTGCACATTTTTAAGCAATTCGGTAGATTCCTGATGCCTTCCCCTTTTAAATTCTGTAAACCTCAGCTGCTATTTCTTGAGTAGTGGGTAATGGACTGTTTGCCAGCTCCGGTTGCCTGGAGCCTATGACCGTATTTGTAGGAAATTGGTGAATGTGGTCTGTACACTGTGAAGAGCAGCTTCGTTTCTGTCACCGTTTCTAAACTTTCCTCTGTTCATGACTAGCGGTCTCATCTCATGGAATATTTACCCACCTATGCCGGTAACTGTATTACTTCGTGTCCAGTCAGGCACTTCCTTTGGAGAAAATGACACTTCTCATCATAATCAATCTGTCCTTCCTTTCTGTGTCCAGATGTTTCTTGGCTGGTCCAGTGACGTCCTCAGATGTAATCCACTGCCGTGTGGGAAACCTCTCTTCTATATCAGTGACAAATGCGCGATAAATGGCTGGTTCTTTCAACCCATTGACGTTGTATAACGGCTTTGATCTTCTGTTGCTGCTACTAGATGACTGCTGTATGAGACGATGGACTCTACAGTTAGCAACAGCCTCCATCCAATATAGACCAGGATGTGGCGCATATGTGATCCTGGTGTGTCCTCCATTTGTGTACCACAACATTTTATGTACATATGTTCTTGTTCCAGAAAAATGCATCGATGTGAGACGCCTTCATCATGTTCCTTTCAGTCAGCTCGCTCAGCATGTATCTGAAGTAGGCCCAGCAGTACTCAGTTGCCCAGTAAGAAATTAAAGATTTGAGGCCGTGGTTCGCTGCCATGCGGTCCGACTGCATCAATCACAATCTCCTTCTGTCCTTCATCTCTTGGATTTCCATTAACCTGTTACTGGCGTTACTTGCAAGCGTCTTTGAACCCTCTCCGATAGTAGTCTAAAGTGAGTTGTATTGTGTGCAGCAAATTTAAATAAGTTGACCATGTAGTGGAGAGTTTGTAGAACTGTCCAAATGTTGTAGTGGTTCTTAAAAGTAAAGCTCCCATGTCTCTTTCGGAATGTAGGAGGGACGCTCATTTTGATGCTCTTCAGTTCTTGAGCTGGCATTGGATGAGAATCCTAAGATCCTTGACACGATTTGCCAGTGCATCACAAGACTTGCCATTACTTATCAGTTTACACTGGTACCAAATTATAGGGGCCTACTGCTTGGTGAAAAAGACAGTCCACAGTTGTTACATTGAGTCTGTTCAGCAGGCACAAGGTCAAAAAACTTTGTTCACACCTAACAAGCCTACTTCATTTTTAGTTGGTACACCGGCTGTTTGGACACGTCATGCGCTGAGAAGGTGACCAAGACCATGATAGGGCCATGCGTGCAATGATCTCTTGCCCTCCAACCTTTTGGACACCCTTGCCACACATGGACAAGAACTGTGGAAACTGACCTGTGCCTATTGAACTTTGGGTTGCACTCAACCTTTGGAGACGATCCCAGAACAGAGACGACTGGCTGCGGGTCACGGAGATGGCAACGCCTCACAGAGAAGCATGCCACAGATGATTCTGAAAATCAATTGAGCCCGGCGCTTCAACGGCCATGGCCAGAAAAAAGATGCAACTATGGCAACCCTGAAGATTTGTTGGTTTTATGCATGGCCGACTGTTCTGCCGCGTCCCCAAGTACATGTACGTGCGGAACAAGGAAGTAATCTGATTAGATTACTTCTGATCTTAAAAGGAAGACTATTCCAGATTACAGGGCAAACAATAGCAAACTCCTGTGCTGGGTAGTGGACGACCTAGCCCAAGTGCAGTCGATCGGAGGGACCGCGACATTGGTTGCCCTTTAGATGAGTCAAAGACACACAGAGCTCTGAAATAGGATGAGGCAGTTCCTGCTAGGCAATTTCACATGAGAGTTAGAATATTCAATGCGTCGAGGTATCGGTTACTAGCGTAAAGTGTCTCATATGTAGGCGGAAATATGGCCTTATTTCTTCAGGATGCTACTGATCAAACGAGCAGACACATTTAGAACAGATTGTATTTTGAGATAACGTAGGAGCCCAATCCTGAGAATATAGCATTGCCACAGTTGATCCTAGCGGAAGTCTTGTACATGATTACTGGGTTTCTGTTGTGGAAGGATCCTGAACATCCGATGAATTCACTGAAAAATGGGCAGGCTCAAAGCGCATCTCGAAGCTACGCGGACAGTTGCTATAGAAACATGTGTTAACATGAATAGAGCACTGTAGTGAAACATGCTTACATACATACAATGACTTAGTACACTTTTTGCTAGGAAGCATTTTAGTTTATTTTAAATATAATCCTGCAGCATTTGTGCTAAAATACACAAAACCTTTTAAACTGTCTTCTTTAAAACAAACACTATAATGCATCCAAACTATAATGCCTATACCATGCACATAAATATTTGTGATATTTTTTTGTAGGATTAGCAACTGTTGCAGAATTTACCACATTTTCTGTTGGCTTTCTTAATGATGCCAGGAGTTGTTGCAGACCAGAAATGGTGCGAGAAATAACATATTTCCAGTTGTGGTATAGTTTTGTCATCTCCTGTATAAGTGCTGGATTTTATTTTCTAACAACTATCACAGGCATCTTGGAAATAATGGTCGCCAGAAGAGATAACGAGAAAGATGAAATTCTGACTGCAGACGAATAATGCCAGATTTCTTCTCACAAAATTAACGAACATTCCACATTGTTGGCCTAACAGGAGTCTGCAAAATCTGGGATCTACCATTTCAGAAGTTACCATTGTGCTTGAATAGCTGGAATACTTTAAAACTGTACTGTAAAAGTAATGTTGTTTACTGCTGTATATATATGCTGTATATATATAGGTTGTCCCTCGCATGCGCTCTGCGACGGCCCACTGTAGGTGCTTTGCCCGTGTTGGCCCATCAGCTTGGAACTCTCTTCCTCAGTCTCTTCGTTTTGAGTTACTAGCCCTCTCTCCTTCTCAGTTCCGTAGACGTCTTAAGACTTTTTTGTTTCCTAATTCAGGCACTGACGCAGGTCAATAGCGCTGCTGATTTCTGAGCGGCGCTATATAAATGTTCAATTACAATTACAATTACAATATATATGATGTTCACAATTGTATGATATACATTCATAATGTTCTGCTCTGTACAAGGAAATAAGAAGCAGTTGCTCCAGTGGAATAACTGTTCCTTCAGACTGTCAAAGACAGTCTGAAGGACTAAATCAAGTGGAATAAATCTAATTAGAGCTGCGGATTTTAACGATTAATTAATCGATTAATCGTTAAAAATTTTAATCAATTAATTTGGGCTGGTTTGATTAATTTTTGATTAATTTTCTTACTTATTTATGACGTCAACCGGCCTGTTTCCAGAATAAACAATATGGCGAACAGTAATAAGGTGAAACAGTTGAGTGGAAAATTAAGCGATCATTTTGCATTTAAGGTAAATTGTGAGGGAAAAGTTGACGATGGCGAAATTATTGAAGATTTTTGTAGATAGAAGGTAGTTACTACTGACTACATTTCTCAGTTTGACAATTTGAACTTTAGCATGTCGAATGATTGAAGGATTTTTGCAGTGTATACAGTCTAAACAGTTTTCACACTTTATGTAATATGGACCAAATTAATCAAATTTAATCGATTAATCTCGATTAAATTTTGTACATGAATCGATTAAAATTATTTTAACCAGTACCAGCCCTAATGCTAATCTATCTAATCTATTCTAATCAGACGACTTCTATGGCACTGTTATACTGAGAGATGAGTTTTAGGCAGAGCTTCTCATTTGAGGCGATCGATCTCCTTGGTCGATTGCATCAAATAATAATTGACGGAACGAACTGAATTGAGCAACGAATTCCAAGGCTTCGGACCAGCAACCTAAAAGGCATGAGAACTGAACACTGTTCAGATGTGGAACACACCAAGAGTCCCACCATGGAACATAGATAGGCTGGTTGGTTAAAATTTAGCTTTGTAGGGCTTTGAAAAGGATTCTTTGCTCAACGAGTAGCCAGTGCAATGAGTCCACACACCTCTGTCAACCACCAGCTACTGTTATCTAGACGCAGTGAAAGTTTCAGTGTCTCCAGTACTGCCTTAGACTGACCTCCTTCCTTCTTACCTCCTCAGTCTGTCTCAGCAAGATTGGTACTGCTTGGTCCGATTCTTCTTTCTGCAGTGCTCGTGTCACACATGGATCTGTTCTCATCCCTCTGTCATTTACAATCTTTACTTGACAATCAGCCGCATAGCCAATCACTAAGGTTGAGGCATGCTGAGAGGCGCGCCTTTCCTTTATCAACAGATGAAAAGATGTTGTACAGTGTAATGGCGAGAGCAGAGAAAAGCTTCCTATTAGCCATCCAGGACTGAACATTGCCAGAAACATTAGCTAACAACTGGGGCGGGAGATGACTGAATGGTAATGAAGATCAGAAAGACGCAGCCCATAAGGTTGACTCAGCCTTCCACTCCCTACAGTAAAATGAGCAGTAGGAAAGATGGGGGGCAGGGAAGCGGGAGTCTTGCAGGCTGCCAATACAGTTAAATTCGACTCCTGTTAAACTTGTTATTGTCTATTACTACTATATCATGTAATCCTACTGTGTATACATGTCAGTTTGAATTAATAAGCGAATAGTATTATTATTATTGAAGGAGAAACTATCATATAAAAGACACAAGTTTTGGTGCTGTGACGAGGCAGGACACAACTTTTTGGCTGACACTTTGTATTTTATGCTTGCTAAAGTAGTTATTGAAATATTGTTATAGATGCTTTTCATTTCAACAATATATAGTGGTTGTAAAAATGACAAACATATTCTTATAGATGACTAGCATTTTTTACCCGGCTTCGCCCAGGTTTTCCCGGCGTAATTTTTAATGGCTGCAAATAAAGGCTATACTTACCCAGGGGTGGACTGGGCCGCCGGGACACCGGGAAGATTCCCGGTGGGCCGCCAGGACCGGTGATATAATAATTTAATCAATTTAGTACAGATGATACAGGTTTTTTACAAAAAATTGCGGCATCGAAACAAAAGTTAACCGGTTTTTAGTTTCGGTTAACCGGTTTGTAAATTAACTGAAAAAGAGCAATGCATACTTACTTACCTACAGTGCTCCGTACAGCCAGCGGCCGCCATGTTAGATAAGAATTTACATCTTCCATTCTACTTCCGGCGTCTTCCACTGAGTTTGTTTTGATAAAATTTCTTTTAAATTTGTTAGTTAGTAATAAGTAATATTAATTAAATAAGATATGTTACGGTTATGAGTGATATAAATCCGAAACGTAAATGTAAAGGTGGTGCGGAGAAAGTAAGAGATAAGAAACTAAAGATTCTTGGTAAAGATGGAGCTAAATGCCGAAATCTAGTCGATTTATTTAAAGCCACTCCAATTCAAACTGAAGACACCAGCTCTCAACAAACACCTTCTGCAAGTAAACAACCCGACAAATTTTGCAAAAAATGTCCTGTTTGCTGCTTTTCTGTACTACATAAATACAGTTTCTATGGGCAAGCATACAAGCATCTCTTTAGTGCATATAAACTTTTATTGACTCTGTCGTCTACCCAAGTAGCTTGTGAGAGATCTTTCTCTAAATTGAAATACATTAAGAATCGCTTGCGAAGCTCATTGTCATCTACACACCTTGAAGCTTTTATGCTTATGTCAACAGAAACCGATGTTTTAAGTGAACTGAATAATGACACAATTATAGATCATGTAGCCGAAATGGCACCCGGCTTAAAGAAGTTGCTAATACTATAAACAGCAATAATACCATCACAGTGAGTCCGAATAAATTGATTTATAACTTGAGTTGACGCATTCTTAATATTTTATATATAATTATAAATTATATATGCGATTTATCGTTTTTTGTTATTGCATAATGTAATTTGTAAAGTGACCCATGACTTTGGAGGTCACTGGCCCTCGGGTATGCATGAAAAAATGCACAAAGAAAATAAAAGTCATGAAGTTAGGGCCGCTTTTTGTTTTTTTCCCGGGCCGCTTGAACTCCCCAGTCCACCCCTGTACTTACCTACTTACTACATTTGCTGATGGGCTTCAAATATTTAAAAAATGTCCATGTATCTGAATGTAATTGTAATTGTAATCGAACATTTATATAGCGCCGCTCAAAAATCAGCAGCTCTCGACCTGCGTCAGGAAACAAAAAGTCTTAAGACGTCTACAGAACTGGGAAGGAGAGAGGACTAGTAACTCAAGGTGAAGAGACTGGGGAAGAGAGTTCCAAGCTGATGGGCCAACATGGACAAAGCACCTCGAGTGGGCCGTAGCAGAGCGCATGCGAGGGACAACCATAAGGCCACGGGTCGAAGATCGCAAAGAGGCACTCGCAGGTAAGGAGCAGACAAAGGAATGGAAACGATATTTTAGAAGTGAACATAGTTGCTTTGCCCGTGTACTGCACGGGTTATCTCTACCTTATATATAGGCAATATTATTTGTTCCCCGTACTACACGGGTTATCTCTACCTTAAATAGGCGTCTTATTTGGACCACATCTTAGGACGAATGCGCCTGATTTGCATATTTAGCCCGTGTGACGTAAGATTGCATATTTAGCCTGCGTGACGTGGACAAATGGCCATACTATGGCCGGTATTGAGATAGCCTCGTTGAAACAGTTTGAAATTTAAAATGTCCATATATCGGCGTTTAAATAAAATTGCAAGCTGAAAATAGTCGCGTCGACCTAGACATGGCGTAATAATGTTTTGTAAAAAATTTTTAAATTGCTAAAGCGTTCCGTTTCGAAGCCTTTAGACAACAGACAAACAAACAAACATACAAACAAACGGAAGGACAACGTAAACAGACATAGACTTATATTATAGATATCTAGGAATAATGTATAACTTTATCCATCTTAGGTCTATACTTGGCTGATGTTGGATCACACAACTTTCACGGGTCACTGCATCCCTCTGTGCCACTCTGTCAGAATGACACATGGAAGCTTTCAGCCTCAAACTGTCAGGGTCTAGAGTGCATGATGCCCTAAGCAGTCACTTTCTGACCTATCCCTTAAGGGTGGCCAGGCCATCCTTAAGGGAATTGCACTGTGACAATGAGTGAGACAGATCTAATATTATTTTGTAAGATCTAGATCGAGTATTTTCTGTTCATCAGTTTTAGCGTACTGCTTTTCTTTATGAAAAATGAAGGACAGAAACTATATGAAGTTCAGTTTCGGAAACAGCGACAGAAAAGAGCAACTTCATGGAGTTTAGGGCAGCTTTTCTCAGAGGTAATTTTTCTTAAGCAGTTTCGGATAACCTATAGACAATGAATCCATTGCAACAGCAGTTCCATCAGTCAGGAGCTAATAGGGCTGACCACTTTTGATTTTGCCAATCCTGGATGCCTGCATAGTCACTCGATATGCAGATAATTTACCCTGTCCATATCACTGTATGTAATGCATCAGCCTAACGAAGGATCTATAGTCTACTGAAACAGTTGTTAAAAATTAGTCAAATCATCAAGAGTTTAAACGAAAAGAATCAACTTCAAGAGCCAAATGTTTAGTAAATTCCAGTAACCTACCAGGCTTATGGGCTTAACACAGAGCAAAGTTCATATAATATACATTCATGCAGATTGCAGATGTCATTTATTAAATATTGGGTCTGCGACGGCAGAGCAGAAATGCGCTTAAACTTGTACGTCTGATGAGATGATGCCGTTTTAAGCTGTTCCAGATACAATAATTTACACCAAATTCCGGTATGATTTGGGATCAGTTCTGGACAGTGGACACTGGATGCACAAGGCTGATTCTGAGTCTGTTCAGGTGAATCCTGGATGGTTGGCAGCCCTAGGAGCTAAAGGTAAAGACGGTGATTAGGCCTAGATGCAGTTACGCCCATAATTACCACAATTTTGTGAAATTGCAAATATAAGAGGTTAAAGAACTAATTAAGGCATATCATCAAAATCTTGAACTGCACATCGAACTGGAAACAAAATTTACCAATCTGGCATGAAGATTTGAATGGATTGGACTATGACTATCCACCAATAAAGCAAAACAGAGTGGAGAAAGTTTGGATTATTCTCCAACTGGACTGCTCAATTAAGTAGGCCTACATTTCATCAACAGGATTAAAGGCATGTAAGACTTCGGCCTCAACTCCTCCAATTCTCTCAAAATTGATCAGTTTCTTCTTGTGAACATTCTTTCATCAAAAGAAACTTTAAATCATATTTGCAGTCTTCAATGCAAACCTTGCTGTTCTTTCCACTGATAATGAAGCATGTGCTTCCATTAATTTCAGTTAAATATTTCAAAGACTTTTCAACTATCAAGGCTATAGAGAGGTTTTTTGAGTCTGGCAAGTGCCTGTTTTTCTTTTAAATTGAAAATTTTTTATTCGAGAGACATGTAATGGAAGAGGAAGACTGAGTTATGAGAGACTGGGACGTGAAAATGAAGAATTTGTAACTTACAAGTAACTTACTTTGTAATGTGTAGCGTTGTCAGAACTAAAATGAATCAGTTTCATGGTTGCAACCATGGTCCAGAAGTTGGTGGGGACCTACAAGAATGTCTGAGTGGGGGAATTGCGAGCACCGAAGGTGCAAAGCTGCGATTGCCAAAGGCAAGAAGCCCCTAACGACTAGGGGCATGGGGAGCATCATAAGCCGACGCAATTTTGAGCACTGGGGCGCCAAAGTTTAGGGGGGGCCATTAAAAAAAAAAGTGTTTTAAAAGTTTTGTGTTTTTAACTTTTTAGCCATTTTTCGATTACAATGATTAGTTTTACTTTAATTTAAAACTTTCGCTTATGGAACAAACTTAAAATAACTATTGATTTCCTTGCACCTTTTCAAGTATTTAAATTTCAACGCAGCATAAATTTTATTTTAACCATTAAAATTCAATTGTTTCACGCGTAGCCTATCTGTTACACTGTGCAGTTTGTGTCTGTAATAGAGCTGATCGTCCTTTAATCTGATGCTGACATGGTGACATCTTTCGACTGAAATTGCCAACAATTGGAAAAGTATTGTAATATTCTAATATATAATCTGTGTAGGCCTAAGGCTTATCTCAATTATCGCTACTGCCGAGCAGTCATCGGAGTTACATTAATGAGGTTAATTATCTGTAAAAAATCTGTACATTTTAATAACAGTCTTCTTAATTATATCTAAATCAATTTAAAGTTTTGATCTAATACAATTACAATTTAAATTTTGAAAATTATGTAATTTATGACCTACGAAGCGTAAGAAGTTATCGCATGCTCAAAATTGCAAGAAAAACAAGAAATAGAAATAGGCCTTAAGTATCAAAAAGGTGCAAAGCTGCGATTGCCAAAGGCAAGAACCCCCTAACGACTAGGGGTATGGGGGAGCATCATAAGCCGACGCAATTTTTAGCATTTGATGCCAAAGGAGTACATTTTTGGCTCTAATTTACCTCAAATTTTTCACCGATGATTTCGATATAAAAGTACCTAAACCATCTAGATCTGTGAAAAAATATGACTTTATTATATGAATAAACTGAGATTTTAGGTTTTAGAAAACACCACTCGTAGTCTCAGCATTAAAAATTGAAATGTCCTCGTAGGCTTCTACTGCGAGCCTTAGTCGAATTTTAAAAAGCGAGATACAGGGCCGGCCTTAGGCACAGGCAAAGCAGGCAGTTGCCTGGGGCGCCAAAGTTTAGGGGGGCCATTAAAAAAAAATGTGTTTTAAAAGTTTTGTGTTTTTAACTTTTTAGCCATTTTTCGATTACAATGATTAGTTTTACTTTCATTTAAAACTTTCGCTTATGGAACAAACTTAAAATAACTATTGATTTCCTTGCACCTTTTCAAGTATTTAAATTTCAACACAGCATAAATTTTATTTTAACCATTAAAATTCAATTGTTTCACGCGTAGCCTATCTGTTACACTGTGCAGTTTGTGTCTGTAATAGAGCTGATCGTCCTTTAATCTGATGCTGACATGGTGACATCTTTCGACTGAAATTGCCAACAATTGAAAAAGTATTGTAATATTCTAATATATAATCTGTGTAGGCCTAAGGCTTATCTCAATTATCGCTACTGCCGAGCAGTCATCGGAGTTACATTAATTAGGTTAATTATCTGTAAAAAATCTGTACATTTTAATAACAGTCTTCTTAATTAGGCTATATCTAAATCAATTAAAAGTTTTGATCTAATACAATTACAATTTAAATTTTGAAAATTATGTAATTTATGACCTACGAAGCGTAAGAAGTTATCGCATGCTCAAAATTGCAAGAAAAACAAGAAATAGAAATAGGCCTTAAGTATCAAAAAGCAAAAGGATAGCTTTCCAACTATTTAAGCAAAACTGAAACTACTTTAGCTGTTAGTCTTAGTGCCAACTTCCAAGTCATCATCAAGATATTCGTTTGTAATATACTAATATTGCAGGTATTTGCTTAAATTGCTTTCAGATTTATTTTGTTATGGCAAACCACAGATAAAGCTACGCTTCACGTAGCTTTATCTATTCTGTGGATAACTGAAACCTGATGGAGAAAAACTACAAGCAGAAAATGATTTCTGATTACTGCAGCCAATAATTTTATCAATCAATATTTTTTTCTTTTTTCGGTTATTCAAATATTTCGGTTAGTTGAAGTGTTTTTGCTTGTTACCATTTCTCAAAAATTCAAATTATTCACGGTTAAGTGTACTAACATGGGCGTATTTAGGGGTGCTTCGAGGTTCAACCCCCCCCAATAAGTTTCCAGAAATTTTTACAGGCTTTTACATGCAAAATACAAAAACCTTGACTTCTGCGGCAATCTTCAATGGAAACCCCCGAAATCTTAAACCCCTCGGATTTTTTTTTCCTGGCTAAGACCATCTGTAGCCTACTAATAAACAGCAACAACGATAAATAGGCCTAGCTCAGTTGAGCGCAATGTTGGTCTGGCTGAATAATCTTTGGGCTGTGACGTCGGGTGGAGTGAGGATCAGAGGCCAGAGGGCACCAAATGTATGCTTTGCCTGGGGCACCATTTGGGCTAGGGCCGGCCCTGGCGAGATAAATAAAGTTTTAGAGTGAAATTATACAGCAACACTGAATTCTGATAGACTTGAGTTTAGCGGCTTTAGCCTGAACCTTTATTTTATCGGCAGCAGGGCCAGCGATTTGTTGGGGAGGACCTACTAGAACGTCTGAGTGCAGGGAACTGCGAGTGCGGAAGGCAAGAAACTCCTAACGACTACGGGTACCCAACACAATTTTGAGCATTTGATACCAAATGGAGTGCATTTTTGGATCTCGCTTACCTAAAAATTTTCAACAGTTGGGGACCGTCCCAACCCAGTGGCGTAGCCAGACTTAAATTCAAAGAGGAGGCAACTTCACAGAATCTAGTCCCCTTGCTGTCGGGGGGAATCGAGGGTTCTGGTATTAGTATCCAGCTTATTTAAAAAGTTGACGACCGGGGGTGAAAAGTTGACGACCGGGGGTAATAACGAGTGTTTCCAAGAACAAGCGCGAGTGTTTCCAACAACAAGCGTTGACAAATTTCCGAGGGCGGGGCTACCAAAGGCACTTTTCCAGGATTTTCGAGGGGGGTAGTAACGGGAGTTTCCCAAGGATTTTCGAGGGGGTAGTAACGGGAGTTTTCGAAGACAACATCCACAGTAAACAGTAAATCCTCCCGGAATTATCCCTAAATTTACTAAATTTCTCTACTGAATTCACATGTCTTTATCTCCCTTTTTTTACGACTTTCTTCTTCTCAAAAACTCCGATGACCTTTTTTTTTTTTTTTTAGTCATTTCACTGTTTTGTTCCACTTTACCACTTAGCCTACCCTCGAGCACAGGCGAGACAAGACACTTCAATTCAAGAGGAGGCAAACTTGCCAAAATCCTGGTCATTTGCGTCGTTGATCAATTGAAACTCCACTATATGGAAAAACCAAGAGGAGGCAATTGCCTCCTCCTGCCTTCATGTAGCTACGCCTATGTCCCAACCTGTTCGAAAGTTAGGGGTAAGCGTCCCACTGGTCCCATAGAGTGGTTGCGCCTATGTACAGTAGCAATAATGAACATTACATATACACACACACACATACAAACATAGACACAGACCGACCAAAGACATAGAGGAATATGAATCACCAGCACAGTGGACCTCCGCCGCTGGGGAAGGCAAAAGCAAATGCCGCAAGGGAATAGGTGAAGAGACCGGAAGTGAAATGAACAAAAGAGGAAAGATAACCAAACAGTAGCGTAGCGAGGGGTGTTCCAGCGGTTCCATGGAACCTGGCGCAGCTCAAGAGGGGGCGCAAATTTTGAGACGCAATGATTCAATTACTAAACTACTTACTTTATCATGAAATATGAAATCTCCATCATAAATGTAATAAAATGAAATAATAACAAATAAAAGTGTATACATAAAAGACCAACATGACAAATGTGGTTGTTATTCACTTATTGGTTAAGTTGATCTTTGAGGGGTGGGGCGCTAGGCTTACGCTTGGAACAGGGCGCAATTATTGCTTGGTACGGCCCTGTATCCAAATAAGGAGAGGCAGTGCTTTTTTTCTAGAAAAAAAGGTTCCGGAACTCAACAAATTCAGAACAGTTATAGGGACATATTTTATATCAATATTTCTATTTCATATATGTATCAATAGTAATAACACTGAAAGCCCTTTAAATTAATTTAAATTAAAATATTTAAATAATTTTAAATAATTTTTCATTAAAAACTTAAATTAAATAAATTATATTTTAATAGCTGAAAAAGGTCCCGGAACGCCGTTCCGGACCGCTCCGGCTGAAAAAAAGCACTGAGGAGAGGAATGGTTGAAAGTCAGGGCTGGGACAGGAGGATGACGGAAGGGGATAAGAAGGGAACGTGGAGGAAGAAAGGAGATAAGATCAGATTGAATCGGTAGAGATCGAGAGAAGAAAGGATGAAGACGAGGTGGAAGGAAGAAGAAAACAGGGCAAATGAAGACTCAGGTGAGCAAATAGAATAGATCATTGTAACAAGAATAGGCAGGGCTATAACTAGAATAGGTCGTTTGAAGTAGTATGAACATGAATAATAATAATCAGGTCCATAAATCAGTTGACAATAACAAAGCTTGCAAATTGAAATTGTTGGGATTAATTTCAGATTAGCTGGGTAAATATAGTTGGACCATCATCACCCGCTAATATATAACATAACTACATGTACCATGTGAGAACAGAATAACTATTCACAGGCAATCACTGTTCAAGTCCCCATCAGGACTGTGTTATACGGACATCACCTGGCAACCGTATCTATCCCCCCAATGTATTTTTGGGCTGCATTGACTAATAGGAATTGCACAGAGCAGGATTTTCAATCTCATCTGTTCTCAAGGTCTAGCAACTGAAGCACTTGGTTTCATAGACACCCATAGACTAACCAATAAAACAGATTCTTCATGTTAAGAAACCATTTACCAGAGTAACCCGCTCACTGCTTTGTTCTGTAAAAACCTGTGTCACAACATCAGCAGCTGTCTCGTCTGATATAGCACGTGCAGTTGGCATAAAACCAAAATATATTGACGACACAATGCAAAACCCCGTAAGAATTAAGACACGCATTATATTTCGTGCTAATCAGATGAAGTCGTCTATGAACAATTAGAAATATCAATAAAATTAAATCACATGTTAGAAATTAAATCTATGTAGAAAGTAGCATGAGTAATAAGCGAGTCAATCCCACAACCTGCCTTAATCTCTAGCAGTAAATCAACACTTTATATGTTCTAAAACACTTTATCCCAGCATCACCATTTCACCTAAAGAAATGTGATGTAATAATTTCTTTGGAATAACTTTAAATAAAGCTTTCATGCGTTACTTTAGGTTACCACAGCTTTGAAAAACGGGAGGATGATCGTCACATTTAATCACAAGCCAAATAATGGTGTCTACAACATGTTATTAAGACAACTCTTCGATAGGATTCGATGAAAGCAGTTCATCTAAATACTGTGTTGGCATTGGAACTCTCAAGGTGATCATTTTATGGACATAGGGTCCACATGGTTCACCGTCTTCTACTGTTCCCGTCTCTTCACAGAATGTGTGCAGATAGAATTCTTCTTTGCTGGAACCACTGAGTATGTATACTCTATCATTGAAGATTGCTGGTGATGCATACAGGTGACCATAGATGGATGGCGTAGTGCTAAGAATACTCCACTGATCAGTTTCCATGTTGTATACCTCGTTGACTAAGCAATCTTTAGATCCCATCATGTTATCTCCACAAGTGAAACCTCCATATACATACAGCTTGCTGGAAAGGGTAAAGATGCCATGACATTGACGCTCCGTCAGCATGCTGGCCAATGCTGTCCAGGCTTCTTCCACTGGATTGTACATGTGCATGTAACTGACAGGAACGTTGTGCTCTGGATCATCACTGATACCACCTGTCACATATAACTTTTCGTTGACGATTACGGCTCCAACGTTAAAACAGCCAAACGGTAATGGTGGAATGAAGTGCCACAGGTTATCTTCTGGATTGTAGAACTCAATTGAGTCGAGAATAATTTCTCGATCAATACCTTCCAGAACAATGTGATCAATACCAGTGACTGCATAGAGAAGTCTTTCTGATGGACACAAAGGAAAGTTAACTCTTGGCTGCTGCATACATGACAGCTCTACCCAGCGATGACTGTGTGGACTGTAACGATAAAAAGCTGAACTGCTACACCATCTATCTCGCCCATAACCACCAGCAACAAAGACAAAGTTTCCAAGAACTGCCACAGAAGAGAATTCAAAAACAACTTGCAGAAAAGAAGTATCTAAGGTTTCAGTAAGAAATCCAGCTCCTTCAGCTGACTTGTAGTTAATGTAGTTGTCATCTTCAATACCTGAGTACAGAACAAGGAAATTTTTGGATCCTCTTGCCTCTGTTTTCTCCGAGTTTAGCAGACATTGCCGACTGGGAATGCTGAGATAGTTTCTTGCCTCATCAACAAGAGGCATGACCTCTGGAAGAGCAAGCACACTTTCATCAATACTGTTCAGTTCATCCATTTCCAGGAGTGTGTAACGGATGAGCCGGAGAAGTTCAACTTTATGAACCTGGCGAACTGACAAATCATGATCAATCCAGCGAAGAACTGCTTTGAGAATAAAACCTTCTGGAGCTTGAATGCAGTGATCTTCAGCCAAAAGCTGATGTAGAAGTTCAAACTGCACTCGTAGAAACTTTGGCTTTGGTGCCAATTGTAAAAAATTATCACAGAAAAATATCAGAATCTTACTTTGCACATCTTCCACTCCCAAATAATAGGCATCTGCCAACTGAAGAACTGCCTGGTAGTTTTCGATACTGAGATGATAAACCAAGTAGTGATGGCAGACTTTAATCAGCCACTCTATATGGAAAAATCTAGCAGCTTCTAGGATTCCTCGAATGTTATTTGTATCAATAGTGACATATCCATGGTAGAAGTATTCAATCATGGATGTGAACCCTGATGGGCTGATTTCTTTCAGTTCTATGACATCATTTGCTTTCTCCTGCATGTTATGCGTGAACATAGCAGAGAAATAATCACTTGCTTGTTCCAGAACATCTCTATGAGCCTTGAAGGTTTCATTCCCAACAATCAATTTAACATCACAATTGTAATCATACATCTTGGATGACACTTTTTTGTACTGTCGATTAATATACTTCATTTTTGTTTCTGATACCTGAAATATTTGAATAAATTCATTAGTAAAATCTTCAGACAATCCAATAATTTCCTGTCAGAAGCTATTAAACAGCCGAATATGAATTATTAGCAAATATATTATACATAAATAATTTTTTTTTACAGTAATCAAGCAGAAACACTGCCTTAACACTTTAACGACAAGCGCATACTAAAAGTGACTGGGAAACAATGCAGCTCATTGTTAAGGTGAACTTAAAGCCAGACAGTGCAGTGCAGGCAGTAGAGAGGTAATGCAATTGGGACCTTTATGGGTTAAATATTTGGTGGTTGTGGGAAGTGCTGGTTACTGGTCAAATCTTCTTGCTGCAGGAGTTAAGTTAACAACCCACTGGTTCAATACTTGCTGAGTCCAAGAATTATTATTATTACAACGAACAATGTTTTAGAGGTATACGCAAGATAGCCTAGTGGTTAGCATGCTGAGATAGCCTAGTGGTTAGCATGCTGAGATAGCCTAGTGGTTAGCATGCTGAGATAGCCTAGTGGTTAGCATGCTGAGATAGCCTAGTGGTTAGCATGCTGAGATAGCCTAGTGGTTAGCATGCTGAGATAGCCTAGTGGTTAGCATGCTGGACTGTCAACCAAGAGACTCAAATACTTGTCAGGCAGAAAGACGTTTTGAAAATGTCTGCATCACGTAAGTGGAAACTCAGCTAGAAAAAGGTAACACTGACAGAAAACTGATAATCAGGTGGCAAGGGAAGGTGGCAAGGTGACTGGTCACCATCTGTTAAATGACAAGGTTAAACAAAAAATAAATTAACTAATACTCAGACGTGCTGTACTGGGCCCCTCCAGCAATGAATGACGTACAGGATCGCTGCTTTGGTCTGGCAGTGCTGGATGGGCCTTGCCTCTGTCTACCTTTGCGAGCTCTGCTGCCCTACCCTAGCTGGATGTGCTCCTTTTCCCTTTTGCCAGTATATTCAATAGGCAGAACTGCCCCTTCTCAGTTGCTGGCCCCTCGGTCTGAAACAGGCTCCTCTTGTTACTGCGTTTGTTCTCCAGAGTCCATTCTGATACATTCTATTCTAACCTCAAAACTGTCCATTTTCGCAGTGCTGAGGTCTGGAGTCCTTCTGAGTAGTAACCATGAAGGGGTGATATATATAAATCTCTGTAATGAATGAATGAATGAATGAATGAAAAAAGGTCGACTGTAAGAATGGCAACCAAAAAGCCGAAAACAAGACAAACTAGTAGTTGTCCAGTATTTGCTTTTCTTTCAGAAATGCCTCAAACAGTGCTTCTGACATATACTGACATGATGAAGTTCTCCCTTTTCGTTCGTGATGATAACAAACGAGAGGAGACAATAAAGGAGCGGCTTGGCCAGGAGGCTGGGAGAGCTCCTGAGTAGGTTTCATGAATTGGAGCTAAGTCTTCAAAATGAAGGAATGAATTAAATGAATGAATGAAAGAATCCAGCAGTAGCTGACATAGCAGAATAGGTGGCGGGAGCTGTTGAAGAACGGTGGTGTAATGCTGCTGGGAAATACCCTGATGAAGTTGCTAATCGAAAACCAGGTTCATTCAAGATGGCTTACAACTGCTAAGAGAATTCTCATTATTATGTCGGAATCTCTCTCTGTGACCTACAAGCCCCATCTGTGTTGAGGTCCACCGGCCTGCAAAATACTTGAACGGGCTCGCCCTGTTCGGCCGGGGGTAGTGATGTAGCTTTTCCGGAAAAATATTTTGCGGAATAACCGGAAAAATACATTTAACTCATAATGTCAGATTTTCAGTATGAGATGACACTAGAAAGTTTCTGTTTTTTACGTTCCTTTTATTTACACTATTTCTGTCAATGCAGACAACGTTCACCTTAAAACAGTGATGTCAAAGAGGAGGCCCGCGGGCCATTTCTGGCCCGCCGATGATTTTTTTCTGGCCCGCGGCGCTGTGCCTAAAGACTACAACATTTGAGAATAAAAGTTCGATTTCTTTTATTTCTCACAGTCAATATTTACCAAATATACCTAATGGTAAGCAGCTGCAATGCAAATATATTACTTGCTGCAACATATAATTTGATACGAGCATTCGAAATAAAACTTCAGCTGTGAGCTTCGTAACTTGCGCAAGGGCATTGCGAGCACTTTGAACACATGAGCGAAGCTAAGAATCATGCCGAAGCATTATACATCGTTTTCGACTCTGCTAAATATGCAACGAAGGTGACAGATGCATTTAGAAAACACTTCTTAGCATTCAGACAGAGGACCAATTTCGGCCGTTCAGCAATCCATTTGGAATCAATCCTGTGACTGTCCCAGGTTTGTTACAAATGGAGCTGGTTGATTTGCAGTGTAACACAGCACTGAAAACCAAATTCACAAGTACAGAAGTGCAGCTGTTTTATCAGCAACTGCCCAAAGAAACCTTTCCTCATTAAATTTTAAGAACACATGCTGTTTGTTTGCTAGCTCATACCTATGCGAGTAAGGATATTCAAAGATGACGCTTGTTAAAGGATGGCTGACTGATTCAAATCTATCTGCAAATCTCATAGTAGTGCTAGCTGCAGATATGCAGCCTGACATCCCTCCTCTCGTCTAAACGAAACAGTGTCAAGTTTCCAGTGCAATTATGACTAACCAGCAATTTTTTCCTTCATGTACAGTACACTGAAGAGACAGTTTATAAAAATTTATCTAATTAATTTTTTTATTGCGAGTTTACTATGCGTTTGGCAGGGACTTGTTTTAATTTTTAAATATCAGAACAAGATAAATTTGAGTTATTGACGAACAATAGGCCATGCCTCTCAACTAGAATACATTGACCTTAGGCTTAACGAGTTTCATGTTATGTTCGTGACTGATAATGAAGATCAAAATTTAGATTTTATAAGTTTACATAATTTGACTTGGCATACTAAAAATTGCACCAGTTAAGATATAGTTTTGCAAAAATATCTCACCAAGCCCCTTCCAGATCCCTACCCCATTTTGCTCAGGAGCCTTCGACACCCTGGCCCGCCACTTGCTGGAAAGTATTGCCACTGGCCCGCCATTAAAAAAGGTTTGACACTCCTGCCTTAAAAGAATTAAAATAAACATTAAAAACTGTTGAGTATTCATTAGCGGTTCAGACTAGAGTAGCCTAGTTCAAATGAGTTATAGCCTATAAATTGAAATAAACATTAAACAATCTACCAATACTTGAAACAATACTGTTCGAAACAATTTTCTCATCAATAGTTCACTGTTCATTAGCGGTTCAGACTAGAGTAGCCTAGTGCAAACTAGTTGTAGCTTGTATGTCTGCTCTGCTTCAGTGTCACTGTCAATCTCTACTGCATCATCCATACATGTCCAGATCATCAATTTCATCAGCTATATATTAGTCAGCTTTGCCTTAGTCCAGGAGTTCCCAATCTTTTCTATGCCCCGCACCCCTGTGAAATGTTTGACCAATGTTCGCACCCCCTACAAAGGTATTATCACATTTGAAGACGCATACACGAAATTGTTACTATTGGAACTTGTGCTTACAAGCCTTACATGCTTACAATGCTACATAGAAATGAACTTCTAATTTTACGGTCTTACCCATACTTATCCTATGACAGCTCAACCATTTATAATGTATTATCAATGCATTCTTATAATTCATGCTTTCCCTCTTTGTCACACCCTCTGAAACGACATGTCGCACACCCAGGGCACCCCAGTTTGGTACACCGCTCACTCAAGGCAACAGCTCATAGATAAACTAAAAGACATTCTTTTGCTACTTACTAAGAAAAGCAGATTTGAAAATAAATTAGTCTCACATTGCAATGTTAACATGCCAATAACATATTTCCAAACATAAAATGATGGTAAAATAGGCCTCGCAAGAATTAATCTGTTACAGTATTATAATGGGTTTACGTTCAAAACCGCGATCACAAAACAGCGATTGTCAAAACCGCGATCACAAAATATCGATGCACAAAACAGCGACTGCATAAAATAACGATCATCAAAACAGCGATTTCACCGATTTATTATAGAAAGTTTTAAATTTATCACAAGATAGGCCTTGGACATAATTACAACAAAATATGTGTAATGTTAAATTTGAAGAATTAAATGATGTCCAATTCCACGAAGGTAGTCCAATAACTTATAGGTCGTTTAGTGTAATCGCCGACGATGCTTTTAATTTTGTCTGCAGTTTCTCTGTAGATTCTTCTAGATGGATTTGGTATTTATCCTGCGATGTGCTTAACTGCAACATTTCAAGTTCAATTAAGTTGGCAATCAGGACCAATCAACGCTTGCATTTCTGCTCTCACTCCAGCAGCTTCAACTGATTTAGTAAAATAATTCCTAACGCTAATTAGTTTCGCAATCCGGTCCAATCAACGTAGCCTACATTAAATAAGTCAATCTTCGAATTCAATCGCCGTTTTGATGATCGCTATTTTATGCAGTCGCTGTTTTGTGCATCACTATTTTGTGATCGCGGTTTTGACGATCGCTGTTTTGTGATCGTGGTTTTGAACGTAGACCTTAAAATGGTGTCTGTAGTTCTACTGCATGAGTTGCTGTTTTTGTCTCATATTTTCATAACTAAAACATATTAAGGAGACTAAATCCATACATTTTTTCTCTAAATTAGCAGTGAAGTTTAATTGTAATTAATTCTCAAATGTATTGTCGTTGTTGAGCCTTGTGAACACACTGAACAGTAAGCAATAACAGTGCCATCTATTTTGAATAAACATATCAATAATAACTGCATAAGATACAGCAGCGTAAAGTGAGTGATGTTTAAACATTATTATGCATTTAAATTGTTATTTAGTAATATTATATTGGTGGAAAAATATCGGACATTTTCTGGAAAAAAACACTGGAAATTTTCCGGAAAAATATGAAATATCGGTCAGAACAATTTTCCGAACAATTTTTCCGCCTCACAACACTAGCCGGGGGCGAGGACCGATGACATCTTCTACCAGAATCATGGCGTCGTCGCTATGATTACATCTGCTGCCATCAGGCTGGCAAAGACCACCGCCCCCGTTCAAGCCGATCACCTTCGAGCATCTCATTGCAAGGGTGATCGTTTCTGGAAGCTCATTCGTTTTCATGGTGGTTCAGCCGCGGTGACCACAGCCTTCTGCAACAAGTTGCGTTCGCTGTCATCGTTCGCCGTGCCTTACGTCATCACTGGCGATCTCAACATCCGCTTCCACCGTTCCGGTTCTGGCGATCCTATGACGCTGGGCACGACCGAACAGCTGGATATTTACTTCGCCATGCAGATTGTGACAATTGCAACTCATGATCGTGGGGCATCCTTGTCGTCGTCATCACTAGAGCTGACAAGATTATGTCGGTAGTTGATGTCGTCAGGTCTGACCATCGACTGGTGACCCTCACCGCCGGGCTGAGACACCCGTTTATAGAACCCAGCATCGCAGATCCTGGCAGCAGTTCGACATGGAACGGTTCAGGTCTGACCTCACTGCCTCCTGCCTCTGTGACGGCACCCTGGGTCCTCCTTCGTACAATGATGCTTCCATGGTGGCACTGCAGTTCAATGAGAATGTCTCGGCCCTACTCGATGCCTAGGCGCCGATGGCCGATATCACTTGCCATGTGAGGGCCTCGTCTGACAAGTGGTACTGCTCAAGTCCTTTATCCATCTGCTCGCTCCATATAACGCACCAGTTTTCAACTCATCGCTGTCCTCTGGTGCCTCTCCGATGTGTTGTAAGGACATGTATGTCACTCCTCGCCTAAAGAAACCGATGCTTAACCCCTGTAAACTCTCTACCTACTGACCGATCGCGAACCTATAGTTCCTGTCAAAGCTTCTCGAGCACGTCGTTAGCGTCCAGCTGAGTACCTGTCGTCGGCCAGTCTTCTGCCGATCAATCAGTCGGCCTACCAGAGGTCTCACTCGACCAAGGCCGCTCTCCTGTTACAGGTAGTAACGAACCTCACTGAAGCCATCGACGCGGGCGACCACGCTCTACTCAGTCTGCTTGATTTCTTGGCCGCCTTCAACACAGTAGACCAAGTGCTTGTCAAGTATGCATGGGATCCTCTCAGCCGTGCTTGATTGGCTTCGCTCCTATCTCTGCGATCGCCAACATACGGTGCTTTTGATGGGGTTCTTTCAACCATCCGTTCTCTCTTCTGCGGCGTCCCTCAGGGCTCCGTGCTTGGGCCGCTGCTGTTCCTGCTCTACACTGCCAATGTGGGTTAGCTTGTCGCCAGTCTCAGCTTCTACATGTGGGGACCTCCATCGACAGTCTTACAGCAGCGGTGGAGAATGGAGCTTGGTATTGAGTGGATCGCTGAATGAATGCGGTCCAATACACTGTGGCTCAACCCCAAGAAGACAGACTTTCTCTGGTGCGCGACTAGCAGACAGTGTCTCCATCTCAACACCGGCGCGCTGAGTGTCTGCGAGCCCTCGACCTCCGTGCGTGATCTCGGCGTCCTGCTGGAGTCTGATTTGTCCATGCGGCGCCAAGTCGCGTGTACCATTGGCTGTTGCTTTCGCCAGCTTCGTCTAATCAAGAGCTGCATCAAGTCCTTACCTTTTGAGGCTGCGAAAGCGGCTGTCGCTGCCTTCGTCACTTCCAAAGTGGACCACTGCAACAGCCTGCTGGCCGGCATGCCTGCCTGTCTCTTGGACGGACTCCAGTCGGTTCTCAGCACCTCGGCGAGGCTTGTCTGCTATAGGACGAAGTACGACCACATCACACCGCTCCTCCGTGATGTTCTCCACTGGCTGCCTGTTCCATTCCACATCGAGTTCAAGCTCTGTTTGCTTGTTTTAAATCACTTCATAGAGCTGCGCCAGAGTACCTGCGCGATTGCTGTACCGAGATTCATTTCTCCGCGTCCAGACTCCAGCTCCAATCGCTTGTGAGGACTGACCTCCGTGTTCTTTTCTGCTGGGGTTGGGTTGGGAGCGGCTCTGAGTAGAAATCTTGAAGAGGCACTATACAAATTTTATGAATGAATTAATTGTTACATGCACGACATTGTAAAGGGTGACGATATTTGGCATTGCATGTAACAGGTGAAACTGCACCTGTCTTTCTTGCTTGTTGTTTCATGGAAGGATGGGCTGGAAGATTCGAGTGGTAGCAGCTGCATGTTTGGTGGGAAGGATCCTTTGGTTGGGATAGTAAAGGGATGAGTGCGTAGACACTGGTTTGCAAGAATCTACCCATCCTTGTTTTATGTGTATAAAAGTGGCTGATATGTGAACTCTGGAGTTCAGTTCCGTCTAACTCTGGAGTGCACCCTGATGTCTGTTGCTGATCAGCTGATGTTTTTACAATAAATACTTAACTTTTACAAGACTTGGTTGTTCTGTACAGTGTACATACTGACTGGAACCTCTTGCAAGAATCATGGACACGAGCAACGACCAGTATGTAACAGAATGAATAAGGACTGTAATTCTTTAGTGTACTTTCATGTAGTTTTAGAGGTCATCAACGGGCTGGTGACCTGACTCAGCTGAAACCGGCACAAACAGCTTTTGCATGTATGATGAAGCAGAGCCAACCAATGAAGCCTGGTCAAGCAGGATCTTGAATTTGATTCTATCCTCCATTATTATTTATTATTATTATTAAATAAATTTGTAACGCGTGCAAGGTCACACCGAAATGTGAATCTGAGGCGCTGATAGTCAGTCACCAGGTGAAGATGCACTTAGATTTCTAAATCCTTGAAAGCCAAGGAGAAATAGTGAGTTTTGAGCCGCCGCTTTGTGAAGGAAGGAAATGAATTTGAGCTACGAAGAGAGAGTGGCAGTCGATTCCATTCCTTTGGAGCAGCTCCATAGGGAGCCAGTGGAGTGTATCAATTATATATGCTGAGTTATGAGAGAATTTTGGTAGACTGGCCAATAGCTGATCAGCGCAGTTTAGGACAGCCTGGAGCTGACGTAGCCTGAAGTTTGGCAAACCTGCAACGATGGAATTATAATAGTCCATGTGCATCAGAAAGAAGGAATTGAGTAAGATCGTTGCAGCATTAAACGAAAGATTACACTGTATTGATCGAATCTGATGAAGGTGGTAGAAGCATGACCTGCATCCCAAATTCATTTGATCAGCCATAGATATCTCTCTGTTGATGAGTACTTCCAAGTCACGGACAAGGCGTTGTGAAACCCAATCCGGGAATGATGACAGCAGCTTCTTCTTCATCAATTTGAGGCTGCAGTTGTCGAGTTCCGATCCACAGGTATTGCGTTTTCACCTAGTTAAGTCGCCGCTCATTTGATTATATCCACCCTTGCACCTCTGTCATGGTTTTCAGCACTGATGTACGTCTTTGTACGACAGGTGAGTGACTCCGATGGCTGACAGCTGGACGTCATCTGCTTATATTTGGTGGATGCAGGATTCAAGTGCTGTGATGACTCGAGTCAGATCAGTAGGGCTGTCAAAATGTTAGTAAACTGCAGCTCGGGTACCCGAGAACAACCTGAACGGGGGCCCGTAAGCCCGTCAGGCCATCAGTAAAACAGTCTCCTAATTGGGTATTGATTGCTAGAGACTACATGTAGTTAAATTTCGTAATATGTGTGCTACAGTGATTGACAGCTGTCACCGGCCAGTCCCGATGGAGGATAGCTTGCATGGGGACACACATTTCCAGTGGGGCACAACATTCTGCAGCCCTCATGAACGGGTCTAGTCTGAAAGGCGCCGGCATAAACAGCCAATCCCTGTCCGCGGATTTAGCCTTAGGCCTCCCACCCAGAGTCTATAGGCGTGGAGGGGCGGCTTGTCTGTCCACCCCTCCCTTCTTGGATTGGCTTCTCTCAGACCACACGCGAGCGTGAGAACTGTTCAAAATAATTTCTGCCGGCATCAAAGGCCTTTGTACGATGTTGTTAAACTCGGGATCCCCCCACACACGTGCATAACGGACTGTTACGATGTTACAAGGCGGCGCTCCTCTTGAAATACAATTGCCCCCACGCAAGCAATCTGGGGTCGTAGACTGCCCCACCACACGCGGCTTGGCTGTACAAGCAACACCCATCTGCCGGTGACCCGACAATTGCGCGCAGGACAATTGCGCGCCGACAATTGCGCGACCCGACAATTCCGCGCAGGACAATTGCGCGCAAAAAGAGGGAACAATTCAAATTTATTTCGAATGATTTTCATTTGCTTTTCTAAAGCTTTTAAACTATTTAAAACCTTAAAAATTAATGTCGAAACAGTTTCAGCTATTCAGCTACTGTTAGTGAGGCTACTATAGAAAACTGTTCTACTGTTCAAATGGAAAGATTGTTTGACTATAGAAAACTGTTCTACTGTTCAAATGGAAAGATTGTTTGCGATTCCGCGTAGATAATCAATCAACGGAACTGTGCGATAGGTAGGAGTCAGCGCCATCAGGCGTCGGTTAAGTTTCATGTATTTCGACTTCGAAGCCTCTGGTTGTCGATATCCAGAACGAAACCTTTCTACCATTTGCTCGACGTGATCCTGCTCCTTGCGAAACTGATCCACCAGCTTGTAGACAGAGGGATGGTGGCAGTCTGCTGTCTGCTGGAAAGATCGGTGCCACGCCTCGACAGAATTGTTAGTGCGTGGCAATCCGTCGTTAACCCGGGGGGGGGGCTTATTGGTAAGCTCGGCGCTTTGTGTTCGAAGGGTTGCAGTGTAAGGTTCGAAACTTCTCTTGGTAGGGTCAGTAACGGGGGGAGGGAGGCTTATTGGTAAGCTCGGCGCCTTGAAGGATAAATATCCAAAATAACTGGAATGAAATAAAATAAACATATTCAAATTATTTATATTAGCATATAGTTCTTTTTAGTACCTTTAATACTACACGGTGCGCGCAATTGTCGGTGCGCGCAATTGTCGGTGTTTTTTGGCCGCGCGCAATTGTCGGCGCGCAATTGTCCTGCGCGCAATTGTCGGGGTGCCCCATCTGCCAGCTATTAAGCCCTTAGACCGTAATTAAACAATTGGAATGCCTGTTTAAGGCATTATGCCTCTTCCGCGGGCTTTGAAAATTGATTTACGGGCCCGGGCTCAATCGTTCGAACGGGGGCCCGGCAACCCGGGCCCCTGTTGACAGCCCTACAGATCAGTTGCGTATAAGATGTAGAGAAGCGCCCCAAGGACACTGAACAGGACAGGCACCCCCAGACTGAACCATTGTTACCATCATGAGAGATCTGGAGCCAGGCGTTTCCAGGTAGCTATGTCGTCCAATAACTGTTGCAGTGGCAGTTTTACAATTCCCTAGAGCAGAAGAAAAGTGATAAATGTGCATATGTATGTGGCATCTACCTCTGGCAATAACTTGAAGTACTTGCTTGGAGTACTTGCTTGCTATGCAACAACTGGCAATGACGATTACGTTCAGCGATGATCTGGGCAAATTCGTATAAAAATATGAAAATATATCGGGCACTGACGAATCTATCATATCTGCAAGTAGGCCAACCCTTTCCACAAATTTCCCAATTTTCTCAACAGCATAATAGGAGGCTGGCAACAGCCTAGAGCTGTACCGATATCGCTTTTTGCCGATTATGCCGATACCGCGTATAGCCGATTATTAAATTGCCGATACAGATACCGCGTATAGCCGATTATTAAACTGCCACTACCCAATTTATGAGACCGAATATTTAATTATTTGTGTAGTCAAAATGTTCGGTTTCGAAACATAAACCAGTAATCTATCGTCACAACTCGTAATCGTAATAATCGTAATCGTAATCAAGCATTTATATAGCGCCACTCAAAACAGAGGCGCTCCCGACCCGAGCCAGTCTCTTCACTGGTAAAGGGAGGTTTTCAGGCGCTTGCGAACTGGTCAAAAGAAATAGAAAAAGGTCAGTCCTGAGGGACTGAGGTAACTGGTTCCAGCTATTGGGACCAACAATAGCGAAACTCCTAGACTGGGCCGTAGAAGTACGCACCCGCGGAACAACCAAGTAACCACGGGCCGAGGACCGAAGGGAGGAACGACTGTGCAGAGAAGATACTGGGGTACAAAAGGCCCTAAGATAGTGAGGTGCAGACCCAGCAAGACAGCTACGCATGAGGGAACAGACCTTGAATTGGATGCGCTGGCGGATGGGGAGCCAGTGAAGGGAGTCACGGATAAAATAGGAGATATGGTCAAACTTTGCAATGCCCCCTATGAGGCGGGCGGCAGCGTTCAGAATGGACTGAAGTTTAGATGTATTTGCAGAGGAGAGACCAATGTACACCGCATTCCCATAATCAATCCTGGAACAGATCAATGCATGGACCAAAGTCGTGATGGCGTGCAGTGGTAGTGACTATATAAGGGTGGACGTTTCGATAAAGTTGGGAAGTTGCCAACAATATGTTTAAATGCGTAAATAATAAGGGACGTAAAAGGATAAATGAAATCGATGAAAAACTTGGAATATGCAATATATTCAAGTAAAATTATTAAATTATGACACAATTTTGACATCGGCACCGATTAACCGATTATTTCTGCCGATACCCGATTTTACCGATTGTTCTAATAATCGGCCCGATTACGCGTATGGCCGTTTAATCGGTACAGCTCTACAACAGCCCAGTCTTGCTTGCGCAGGGCTGCCTAACATTGCGTCTTGTATCGCTTTTGATGTTTGAAAAGTCAGATATACCATTAGTATGAACTCTACTTGAAGTACTGTTGGTGTTGCTACTAATCAGTGCACGAAATCCTTCAAAAGTCATCAGCCACAAATTAAGTAAGTAAGTAAGAAGTAAGAATATTCTTTATTTGACTACCAGCAAACGCACAGTAGCTTACAGAAGAAATAATAGAAACATAAATTACTGAAAATCATACACCAAATTTTGTCTCTGGTTGCCTTCACAGTCAAAAACATCAACGTAAAACAAAGCGTTTCAATGACCACATAGGTCGAATATTTCTGCAACTGTCCCACATGTCTATAAATAACCCAATGGAAAATTACCGCTTATTTATTGTCCTAGTAAGCACATCTGTAACGTCGTAATTTTGCACCTATGGCATACATAAAAGTTTTCAGATGTTGCAGTTTTGCACCTGTTGCATGCAAAGGGCTGAACACCATGTGGTTATCTTTGGTGCAGAAAGGATGGAAAATGGAGGCATTTGCATAATAACCCATCATAACAGTTTGGAATACTAAAATATACCATACAATATATGTTCAGACTACAGCATATTTTTATGGGCTTTCATGTTCTACTAAACTTTAGCCTTCCATTATATTTGTCACTAATTGCTGCATAGTTTCACTACAAATATGCATGGAACTCGCTTCCTAAGATTATTCCAGCTCAGTCAATGCCTCCAAAGAAATGTTTACTTTAAGTGCATTTAATAAAATTACTTAGATATGCTGCATAATTCACAAAAGTGATCAACTGGTCTTGCAATTTGAATAAATGTAAATGACACATTAGGCTAACACGTGTGTTGAATATCATGCATCACTGCAACTTGCAAGACCAAAAATACAACCATACTCAACACACTGTAAACTTCTTAAAACAAATTAGACCAGGAGTGTCAAACCTTTTTTAATGGCGGGCCAGTGGCAATACTTTCCAGCAAGTGGCGGGCCAGGGTGTCGAAGGCTCCTGAGCAAAATGGGGTAGGGATCTGGAAGGGGCTTGGTGAGATATTTTTGCAAAACTATATCTTAACTGGTGCAATTTTTAGTATGCCAAGTCAAATTATGTAAGCTTATAAAATCTAAATTTTGATCTTCATTATCAGTCACGAACATAACATGAAACTCGTTAAGCCTAAGGTCAATGTATTCTATTGTTCGTCAATAACTCAAATTTATCTTGTTCTGATATTTAAAAATTAAAACAAGTCCCTGCCAAACGCATAGTAAACTCGCAATAAAAAAATTAATTAGATAAATTTTTATAAACTGTCTCTTCAGTGTACTGTACATGAAGGAAAAAATTGCTGGTTAGTCATAGTTGCACTGGAAACTTGACACTGTTTCGTTTAGACGAGAGGAGGGATGTCAGGCTGCATATCTGCAGCTAGCACTACTATGAGATTTGCAGATAGATTTGAATCAGTCAGCCATCCTTTAACAAGCGTCATCTTTGAATATCCTTGCTCGCATAGGTATGAGCTAGCAAACAAACAGCATGTGTTCTTAAAATTTAATGAGGAAAGGTTTCTTTGGGCAGTTGCTGATAAAACAGCTGCACTTCTGTACTTGTGAATTTGGTTTTCAGTGCTGTGTTACACTGCAAATCAACCAGCTCCATTTGTAACAAACCTGGGACAGTCACAGGATTGATTCCAAATGGATTGCTGAACGGCCGAAATTGGTCCTCTGTCTGAATGCTAAGAAGTGTTTTCTAAATGCATCTGTCACCTTCGTTGCATATTTAGCAGAGTCGAAAACGATGTATAATGCTTCGGCATGATTCTTAGCTTCGCTCACGTGTTCAAAGTGCTCGCAATGCCCTTGCGCAAGTTACGAAGCTCACAGCTGAAGTTTTATTTTGAATGCTCGTATCAAATTATATGTTGCAGCAAGTAATATATTTGCATTGCAGCTGCTTACCATTAGGTATATTTGGTAAATATTGACTGTGAGAAATAAAAGAAATCGAACTTTTATTCTCAAATGTTGTAGTCTTTAGGCACAGCGCCGCGGGCCAGAAAAAAATCATCGGCGGGCCAGAAATGGCCCGCGGGCCTCCTCTTTGACATCACTGAATTAGACCATCAGGATTGTTTTTGAACACTTTTCAATTGAATCACACCCTATCAGAAACACATTAAAAAGATCTTTTAGCAATATCTCTTCTCTCTGACTCCCTGTCAGATTTAATCAACTTTTGCAGCTCATACCCAGCAAATGTGAGGACATAATAAGTCAAACTACCGGTACCTACTAACTGCCAGTCACACAGACAGTATGGATGCAGTGTCTGGCACCTGGCACATAACGAAGATCGCTAAATATTGTCTGACTTAGAAGTAGAAGGATTTGAAAGCACCTTTAATAAATGCTGCAAGTTAAAGGACACAATAATAATTATAGATTTGTAATCTAAACAAGAAACTGTACAGCTAAAAAATTTCATCTTGTTTGGTCTAACAGTACTATATATATAAATTATCAAGAAGTGGACATCTCAAAGTTTTGCAAAACACTTTCATGGAAACTGCAATATCTGTCTTTCAAATACTGCCAACTCTGGGCTTATCCATCTAATACATTTTGTGACATGTGGTTAATCAGCCAATTCTGACATGGTTGGATTGTTCAGAATTGGTTGAGTTGAGCTGGGATGACTCCTCTGCCTCTACAGTTTGCCAACAACTCTTAAATTCATGTCAAGCTTCTTCAACAGCAAACTTCTCTATCAAACCTCCAGAACTAACACTTTTGATTTTACTCAAACTGGTCGAAGTATTTGGCAGTGTGATTCTCGTTAACGATAATGGTACCGAAAATGTTCGTTAAAAAAAAAATGATTTCGTTAACAATAACTATAAAAAAAAATTTCTTTAACATAACTATAACGAAAATAACCCTAACAAAAATTCATCATTATTTTCGTTCATAAAAAAAAATGAAAAGTGCAATATCTACAGACATGTTCCCCTTGGATTTTGGATTTGTGAATTAACCCAGTAGTAGTGGCGCATTTATTAAATTTAGTTATTTTGTAAACGTTTCTATAGCGATTGCGACCCAAGTTGACTAGAGCAAATTAGCAAACTTAGTAGTCGTAGTAATCTTGTAGTCAAAAATCAAAATGTCTCTAAAGATCTTGAGCAACTGCAATTGTGGGAATGCTGTCTGGAATCATTTCAAGTACGAATCGGTCACAAATAAAAGTTCGTGTATCATTAGCGTTGTTGGTGTTAATGAGAGGAAGTTATGTGGCCGGTAAAAACACGACTAATCTACTCAATCACCACAAGTGTCGCCAGTTCACCACCCACTTACATACAAAGAAGTCTGCGCTGCAGAGTGATAGGAAGAGGTGTACAGAAGGGAACTCCGCAAAGACAATCAAAACCGGTGAGATATTAGAATGTGTTAAAAGTTACAGACTCAACTGTGCCAATGGCTGTATTTTTTAATGTGTTTGGTGATTTTTGAGGGCTTTACGTCTCTCTTTCTGGGTGTCATTATATAGAAAAATTCTATCTATTATGTATTTAATAAAAGTGTTTCAAATAGCCACGCCGCTGATGCAATATTTCATACTACGAGACTGAGGAATAATACAGTTAAGAGATTGAGTGTTGTAACAGGTTATTACAATTACCTTACGAGTAATTTATTCTTTATTTTTCAAAGTGAAAACAATAATTAAAAACAGTTAGCAGATCACTCTGAAATAGCTACCACTCATCATTAGAATTAATGAGTTTTAAGCATCAAGGTAACGTGTAGCCTATTCATAAAGCTGAATGCACCATTTCTTCAAAGCCCTTAGAAGCACTAAGCAAATTTTGTTACTCGTCTAAATATGCACAGCTGCTGCGACTGTAGGCAATTTCACGTAGCCTTATTGTAACAATAGGTAGTAACTAAAATAAAAAGTCAGTAACTATAACTATAACATAAAATAATACTAACTATAACTGTACCTATAACTAAAATAAGAAACCAATAACTATAACTGTAACTAAAATAAAAATCTGCAAGGAGAATCACACTGGTATTTGGTTAAAATTAATAACCGTGCATGTAAACAAAAAAGCACACTAAATAAATTTACAATCACCTCCACAAACAGACATTCAAAAAGATTGATAAGTTAAGGTACCTCTATAATGTCAATCTGCTCACAGCCAGATTTGAAATCTGTATCTTCGGACGCCATAATTCTGCTCAATAATGGTACTTGATCTGAAAAGAGAAAACTAAAATCTCTGATTTAGCTCTAAAATGTGACTACCATAGTCTAAGTGAAAGAATTAAAAGGTGTCACTCGACCCTTTGAACCCTAAGATCCAAGTGATGCTGCGCATTAACCTGAAACTCCCTGGCAATTTTTGATAATTTTGGAAACTTTATTTCCTGTTTAAAATTATTTGCTTTATAACCAAAACTCAAAAACATGTTACAGGTTGACTTTCCATACTGTTACAATATATATTTTTACATTTTGCTTATTTTAGTAAAAGTTCTGTGCAACATATGACAACGGTCTTATTTTACAGTAGTGCCAACCTCAATGGTTCAGACACTTTTGGCAATATTTGTAATCAGTCTTTGAAAAATCTTTTACACTTTACTGATCTATCTTCAGAATTGAACTTTAAAATGATATGCTTCAAAACACCTTTCTTCACCAGAACCGATGCACAAAAAACTTTGCAAGATTTTCAACAGTAAACAGTTTTTCTTGCTTCAGCAGCTCCTTCAGCTTTGTGAGGTATATATATCATTATAAAATCATAACAGCACTAGGGCTGTCAACATTTTAGAAAAACGTGGCCCGGGTGCCCGAGCTCATTTTCAACGGGTATCCTAATCCCTGACAGTCCGCCATTGGAAAAATACTTGAGGAAAGCCAAAAATAGTTGCGTCACTATACACAGCATATAAAATGGCGGCTGACAGCTCGCTAATTGCTAATTGTTGTAATTCGCTAAATTACCTGTTACTGCTAGATAATAACTGATGCACGTTTAATTAAAAAATTCTGAAGTTACATGCACTGATGTGATTACACAGTTACATACACAAAACAATGCAATAGATTCTGATAAACTTCTCAATACAGCAATGGCCGATTGGCAGCAAAATAATGACGAGATCTCGTTATCTTGAGAATTCGACAGACCAAGTCAGTAAGTAACCAATCTTAGAACGGATGTGTTGTGCAGAAGACCGTATTTTATTAAATATATGCATTATGCTATATATAAGAGTTTGTTGAGCTCATCCTAGGAAGCTCTGTCGTGTTATTATAGGAGGTCGCTGCAGTAGGGCCTAATTTAAATTTGGCCATCTTTGTCTTGCACATCAGCTAACAGGCAGCACGCTCGTCCAAGGACCTCTGTATAATAACCCTTACTATATAGAAGAAGCCCATGGGTGGTCTTATGATAGCCAGCAATTAGGTGCAGGTGCCAACACCCCTCCGCGTCGACGACTAATCCGCAACTGTAGCTAGCGCATACAGGTTAGAACCACTTACCATATTATGCTTCTTCGCTCGGGATTCTGGTATTGATTTAAGGGCCCGGGCTTGACCCTACGAACAGGGGCCCAGGCATTCGGGGGTCCATTGACAGCCCTAGTTGTCACGTCTCTTTCTACTTACTCAAGTTCACTCGGGGTTGTCTTTCCTTAGACTATCAGCCTAACTGATTCTCGTTCTACTTACTCAAGTTCACTCGGGGTTGTCTTTCCTTAGACTATCAGCCTAACTGATTCTGTAGCTAAATTCGCCTTAACTCAAAACGACGAATCCTTACTCAAACATAATTCTTAATACTAGATTTCAAACAAGATTACACGAAACGCTAGCTTGATTTCTGTGTTAGAAACATGACCACTCCTTTTCCATTTACTGCCGCAACAACAGAGAAGCTAGCACAAAAACTACAATTGCAACAATAACAAAAATGGTATATCTGCATGTTAGCAGTCAGCACATGGGGGTTGTTTGACCTTTGGCAGCTAAGGGTTAACATCCAAGGAGAAGCTATAGAGCAAAGTAGAACAATTCGTCTAGCATGATGGACTAATAACCACAGATGGCAGCAACGAAAACGACATACAAAGAAGAATTAGACGCACGTCATAAGCATTTGGAATAAGGAACAGGATATCAGAAAGCAGAGAATTAACAATGTT
The DNA here is from genome assembly GCA_020284085.1 of Aporrectodea caliginosa. Lineage (NCBI taxonomy): Eukaryota > Metazoa > Annelida > Clitellata > Crassiclitellata > Lumbricidae > Aporrectodea > Aporrectodea caliginosa. The sequence goes on along the minus strand of JACEVL010000150.1, from coordinate 2,787,850 downwards.
GAACAATGCGAAAAGTCAGATGATAAAAGAATATTCACGGCAGAAATGCAGGGATTTCAAGAATAGATAAAATTAGAAATGATGACACAAGACAATCATTGTGGATCCAAACAACTCTGCCACACAATGTTGTTAAGTGAAGACTTTGATGGTTTGAACAACGGGCCCCGGAATACCTGGGCCCCATTTCATAGGGTCACATCCGGGCCCTTAAATCAATACCCAAAACCCGACCGAAGAAGCATAATACGGTAAGTAGGTCTAAGTTTTAAGAGCTTTGTGTCGATCTGCGCTGTCTGTGATGTGGGAAGCTGTGGACTTCAACCTGTTTGCGCCAGCTACAGTGGCCGATTAGTCATCGGTGGAGGGCGGTTGGCACCTGCACCTAATTGCTGGCTATCATAAGACGAGCCATGGGCTCCTATATAATAAGGGTTATTATGCAGAGGTTCTTGAACCAACCTACCGGGAAGCGCAAGCCAATGATGACTAACTTTGAATTAGGCCTTAATGCAACAACCTCTTATACATAACTAGACAGAGCTTCCTAGGTTGAGCTCAAATATATAACATAATGCATATATTTAACAAAATACAACATAATTTTCAGTTCTAACATTGGTTACTTATTGACTCTGTCTTGAGATCTCGAGACAGCGAGATCTCGTTATTTGCCACCAATCAGCCATTGCTGTAGTTGTCAATATAAGTTTGAGAAGTTTATCAGAATCTATTCCATTATTTTGCGTATTTAACTGTCTAATCACGTCAGTGCATGTGGCTCTTAAATTTTGTTAATTTTGTTAATAAAACATGCATCAGTTATTAATTATGTTATGTCCTGTGCATCACAATATACAGCACATGGCAATTATTTTTGGCTTTCCTTAAGTATTTTTCCAATGACGGACTGACAGGCCTTTGGGCACCCGCTGAAAATGAGCTCAGGCACCTGGGCCACGTTTTTCTAAAATTTAGACAGCCCTATTCAGCACTGCTACAAATCTCTGTGTGCAGGCAATCACTATACATGTACTAAAATGGCAATTAAGGCTATGTTAACAGGCAGCATGCATCAGGATTCAGTGCTTGGCCCTCTTTTGTTCACTATGTACACCACACTATAATAATAGGCATAATGTAATGTATACAATACCTGGACATCATTCTATGTGGATGATACTCAGGTGTACATTCACACTGACAGTCCATCTTGTCATTGACCTGATGATGGCTAGGTTTTGGTGCACCATCAGCTGAAGCTTTGTGCATTAGACACGGCACAATAGAAGTTGCTAATTAATAATAGTAATAATAATAGGCATAATGTACAGATGGGAAAATTAAATGGGCTTAAATGGTTAAAGACGAGACATCACATACAGAGTGAAAGAACTTCAAATATTTTGGTTTCTTGCAGATTAATCAAATGGGACCTCTTCGTACATTACCAGGCTCTGAAACAGGCCCCTCTTTTCAGATTCAGGCCCCATAGTAACCCTATTGTTTGTAAGCACGTCTAATTTCAGGGACGTCTTTGACTTCAAGAATTGCAAACTAGCCTGAGCATGGAAATAACCCCCATGCGCATGATCAGCTATTAAATACAACCATCATAAGGAAATGGTCACTTTATAACAATATACCTTGTATCATAATTTTTAAGTCCACATTTATATTGTGCCTTCTCACGAAAACTCATCTGAGGGGCTCCCGATCTCTCAGTACATGACCACGATCAAACGATCAAACAGAATGATCTTCAATCACAGGTGAAACAGAGGTATAGAATGGAGAAGCAGCTTGAGTTGCACATTGCCATATTAAGTGACTGTAACATGCCTAAATATAAGCAGCATATTTAGGCATGTTGCCATTGGCCGCAACAAAACGGGAGCGCTGCAAGACTGGTTGACCTGAAATAAACGCGGGCTTCAAGTCTGTTCACACTTCTACTGTTTCACAGTAAGTATTTCCTGATTGTTTTTCAAATCTGCTTCAGATTCATGCCTTATAAAGTAGTGTTTGATTAAATATCACTGAAGCTCAACTGCCAATCTGATTGGCTGACCTATAATCTAGGTAAATTGGTTCCTGTATGGACTGAAAACTTACAAATAACTTAGTTACACAAACTGTAAGAGGGAAGTCTTGGATTTGGTGATGCAACAGCAATGCATGGTCTTTGGACTGATAATGGCCATTAGTCACGTAGAGGCTCTGTTACCAACTGGCACCACTGATGAAGAAATGCTTGTGCTTGACAGACATTGGTGGCACTAGGATTTCAAATGCTACCATCTGCAGGGCAGACCCATTCCTAATGGATGACGGTAATATTGTGACAAATGCTTCACTCAGTTGTCACTATTCCTCATCCTCATTGTGAAAATAGCCAAGGCATCAGAACATGGTGTCAACTGCCTGTTCACGATGGGCTCCGTCAGAGCCCAAAAGCCCACCTACATAAGTGTAGTTTGATTACAAGTGAACTTGCTGCTCTTAGTTAGTTAAATGGTTGAATGTTAACACCATGGCATGAAGATCAAAAGGATGCGGGTTCGATACCCACTAGCCTCACAAGGTTGACTCAGCCTTTAACTCCCTAGGGGCAACTGTAAATGAGCAGTCCAGATGGCAGCATTCTAGGCTGTCATACAGTTAAATTTGACTCCTGTTACCATCCATTACTAGAACTAGATCATGACATCTTAGTGTACTTGTAAGTTTGAATTAATAAACGAATATTATTATTATTATTTACAATTTTCCTACCAAGTGCTTGAATCATGAAAACTATTATGGCCTATTTGGCAGATATCTTGAATAGTATATTCAAAAATATGTTGAGTATAACTTTTTGTTCAAACAATTTTGCTTCAACTTAGAAACTATATTTCGGGGATCCATAACAAATTCTATTCAGGGATAGGGCTTTCGGAAATTCGCTACACACCCCTCACAATGTGTTATAAAAATGTGCAGTTAACTAGCACCAAATATTACAGAAGATATAGCAGCATCCTAATTTTTGCAGAAAATCATTAAACCCTAAGTGTCCTCCTTTGGGGCAGAAATTTTGGCAAGCTTATAGAATCGGGGGCTGAACTCTTCCTATATATACCGCAACGATTCATGTTACACGCAGCATATTTAGGCATATTGCCATTGGCCGCACGCGGAATATTTAGGCATGTTGCCATTGGCCGCAACAAAACGGGCACGCTGCAAGTTTGGTTGACCTGAAATAAACGCAGGCTATGATAAAATGAACGCGGGCTATATACTTCTTGAGGTCACTGTTTTATAAGACGCATTATGCCGTAGCGTTTATCTGTCGTCTAATGACCCTGGCCCTAACCGACCCTCACGCCGTAAAGTTTTATAATCCATATCGGTTAGGTTCAGCTTATGCGTCATGAGGGTCGGTTAGGGTTGTTTGCCATGTTTTCCAATGACGAAACAGTCGCAGCTAACCTATACTCCATATCCCATTTAAATCTACCAATCAGAGCACAGCGCCCCCGTTTTCTTGCGGCCAATGGCAACATGCATAAATACGTTGTGTATAATCGTTGGCGTAAACTTACGCACTATATCTTTGAGCCCCGATTCTATAAGCTTGCCGACATTTTTTTCGGTACTTGTCGGTTAATTCACCGGAATTAATTTTTTCAATGGTAATGACTTGCCCACGTAAAATTAATTCACCGGATTTAATATTTGCAATGGTATGAATATTTGCAATGGTAATGACTTGCCCACGTAAAACAGATGTCTGTACTTTCAAGCACAATTAAGCTGACGACCCTAACCCTGACCCTAACCGACCCTCACGTTAATATAATGACGACACAAACCCTAACCCTGACCCTAAACGACCCTCACGTTAATATAATGACGACACTAACCCTAACCCTGACCATAAACGACCCTCACGACTTCAAGTTTTATAGTCCATATAGGTTACGTTGAGGTGTTACGCGCCGTGAGGGTCGGTTAGGGTCAGGGTTAGGGTTAGTGATGTCCATGCTTTCTGATGACGAAACGGTGCTTAAAGGGAAAGAAACGCGTAGAAATTTATTCCGGTGCATGAACACGCAAGGTATAGACGCAAGAATTAAATCCGGTGAATTAACCCACAAGGTACAGGAAAAAATTAATTCCGGTGAATTAACCGACAAGTACCTTTTTTTCTTCCTACAGCCCTCTTAGTTATAAATAATGCAAGGCTTTCAAACATACCTACGTGAACTTCGACAATACAGATGTGACATTATAACAAGAATTGTCTAGAAATTTGGGGAAAGTAAGACAGGGAGACGATTCAAGAAAGCACACGACTGCAGACTTTTTATGCAATAAAAATTATAAAATGTATGAATATGGGAAGTTCAACCATCGAAACATCAAATAGACTAAATCAGCAGATGCTGCATGTTATTTAGTTGATGTTCAAACGCCACTTTCAGATAATGCGTAAAAGATTTAGAATTAAATGCAGGCGATTCACTGCTGATTTCCGTAAAACTCTATTACCTCGTTGGTAAAACTACACGAAATAAACAAAACACGCACTGCCTTACGTAACAAGAATTCTCTTAAACGTTGATTCGAATCTGCCTGAGCAATCGACGAGCGTGATAATCGACCACAGGAGGAGACAGGACTTAGCCAGTCTTTGTCGCTGAAATCACAGCCTATAGAACATATCTATGACGGGGACATCTTCGTCTTATTATTACGATTCGCAGAATTCTAATTTATACATGTTACGTCAGACGACAGTGGTTGGCTAACACCGCTAGGTTGCTCCACCCACTTGACGAGAATAAGAACCTCGCAACCGCCAGGTGGTGGTGGCCCAAATTATACATCGATGGGCTAATAATTATCTATCTGCGAGAAATCCTCTCCGTCTGCGATATAAAAATTGCGCTACAAGAGAACCATAGATATAATCTCGGTAATAGATAGCATAGATAGCTCTGATTATATCTATCTGTTATTGCGCTATAAATACGAACCATAGATTATACAACCAAAATTATTATTTTATTATTAGACTGTCATTTATAGCGCGCCTAGAAAAGGGAATCTTGCACAAAAGCGCGTAACAGCAAAATCAATCATAGTAAATCTTAAACAAATGAGTTTTAAGGTTAGTTTTGAAAATCGATAACCTAATGTTGATGATTTGCGGATAAAGTCCGGCGGGCCTGATAGCGCATTGGATAACACACTGGCATAGAGAGCGAGAGGTACCGAGTTCGAGTTCCGTATTGCGGACATGCTTTGTAGGCATGCGCCGTGTATTGCAGGCTGTCTGTTCTGTTAGTAGTTAAGATTTAAATTGCATAACATGTAAAATGTACAGCGCAGTGCGTTTGTCAGGCGCTTCAATAAAGAAAAGATTAGGGGAGAATGTAGGGCTGCCAACTTTTGATTTTGCCATTCCGGGACGCCCGTAGTCACTCGATATGCCGATACGGTTTTTACCAATAACATGTCCACGTCATTGTAGGCCTATGTTAAGAATGTTGCGTCGTTCATAATGCTGGGCACTCTCTCACAAAAAACGTTGGAAACGGAAACTGATCGCAGGACCTACTGAGTAACTGAGTGTCAGTGGATATTCTAGTTTTGAAGACCTAAACCTAGCGCTGTCCGACATCCGATGTTGAGCCAACAATGTCAGGTCTGATAGAACGCAGAATGCAAAATTAATCGTACAACTTGTCGAGTTTATTGTGCGAAAAAACACATTAAATTCTGGTGAAGTGGATATCTACATGTAGCCTACACCAAATTCCGGGACAATTTGGAATCAATCCGGGACACGGGACGCACTTGGCCGATTCCGGGACTGTCCCGGCGAATGGAGAATGTCCTGCATTGGGTCAATTTTTACATTTTAATGCATACAATTGGTATTAGTTGTACTTGTAGTACATATATTTTCTTGTCATTATCAGAAAGAGCAACGTTTAATCAATCGAATGTGATATATACTGCTACATTATTACAGGAATAAACCATAAAAATTTAGTATTTTCCTCACTGAAAAAAATCGTCCCAATGCAGGCCACTATGGCCTGCATTGGGACACTGCTTGGAGAGCGTTGGGTTAAGCAACTGATCTTGTTCTAATCATGTTCAATAGAGTGTGACAGATCATATTGCAGTTGAAGATGATAATATTCTGTTTCACAAAATGTACAGTAAATTATTATTATTTTATCCCTAGATACCTCAGATCTACCAGGAATTAAAATCTTATTATTAGTAGGTAAGCGTGTCCTGCATTGGGTCAATTTTTTCATTTTAATGCATAAAATTGGTGTTAGTTGTAGTATATTAGGCTATATATTTTGTTGTCACCAAATATTATTTAATATACGTCTACTGAAGTCATAAAATATACAGCTTCGCATATACTGTCCTAAATAGTTCACAGAAATTTTTGGCTAAATTAGCACCAGATATTTAATGCATTGACTGAGACTGTAAGAGTAAAAATGTACTTTTTTAACCTGAACATGGAGATTTGCAGTATCTCTGTCAAATGCTTTTTTATTCGCAGCATGAGATCATTCTCTACATCAAATACGTTCGCTGGGCGACGCCACACGCGATAATATATAGCCACTGCTTAGATACCACCACATGTCCCAATGCAGGACATTCTCCCCTACACGTACTGGTTAAAAAAAAATATTTTTTATTGCCAAGAATTTTTCAACGAATCTTTAGTATTTCGGGTCGCTGAATTTGAAAATGAAAGTGGTTTTTCAAATTGGCTCTAGTTCATGAGATAATGGACACCTATGTATAAAGAGAGTACTGTTACAAGAAAGAATAAAATCAATTAACCGTAATTAAATTAATTTAACTTAAAAGTTGAAATATGTTCTACAGAAAGTACAAATAAAAGGGAATAAATAAATTAATACAACTACAAATGAAAAATAAGAATGAAATATTTCGATTTTGCGTTTTCCCCTGAGAAATATGAGTTCTTCACGAAGAAGCTGCTTAAACAGTCCTAATGCATTCTGCTAAATTTGTGGCGAATAGGCCTACTGTCTGGTAAAACATAGAAAAACATCGCAGACTTTGTGAAGCAAGCTTTTACCTTGCATACCGGGTATTTCGGAGTGGCACTTGGAGACCAAGACAAGTCTTGGGCTCCTCATAACGTTTGCAAGACATGTACGTGTTGAATGCTTACGACAGAGGACAACAGAGAAAACTTCAGAGTGCCTATGGTGTCGCGATCCGCAAGCTGTCTTACACAGAGGAGCATGAGACGCAGCTACGTTCTTACCGATGTAGCTAACTGGGCTTGGTTACGTTGGTTTTATTGCATTCTGAAAGGAAAGCCTCTGACCCACTGACGGTCTGCCTGCCCAGACTGTCCTTGTCCCGCCGGGGCCCTTGTGCATTGCACAACCTGCAAAACCCATTGCTAAGCAACTGGCCGGGAGCCCAGCCACATGAATTTTGTTTTTGCAGGGTTTAGGCAGAGACGGTTTGTTCCTCTAGCAGTTGGTTATGGTCAAAAAGTCTCGGAAGCTCTGCTATCTGATATGTAAGGTCGCACAGTTGGAACAATCTTCAAAGAAGCGCTGAAGCAGACTTCGATAATGATATCCTGTAGCAAATTGTTTCCCTCAAAAGTTAATGTAATCTGTCTGTTTTAAATTTCCACACTTATGATCGGTGATTAATGATTATTCTGGATCACTAGGCTACTTGTAAACTATTCTCCGGAAACAATAAAAGGATTTATTGAAAAAACTCATAATTATGCTTTAAGTTTAACGATTCCAGCCGACATGGATTATTTAAATTAAAACATGATTGCTGAACAAGGCTAAGAAACTGAGACAATGCATGAGAGTTGAACAAAACAGAGGACAGTGTTTGGCAAATTGATTTCAAAAATTTATATAGCGCCCTTCATGGCTTTAAGGTGCCTACTTAGAGGCGCTCCCAGCCCGGTCACGGCTAAATAGAGAAAACTGAAGCTGCTGGTAAAACAGGTATATTATTGTGAGTGTACTTTCATTAAATTAGTCATTTATCTTGCTTAATTTTTTTCATTCATTTAATTCGTGTAGCCTATTTACTCTCGTTGCTTAGTTCTCCGGCTTGCTTCGCTTCGCCTCCCCCGCTCTCTGGCTGGCTTCGCTCCCGACTTGCTTCGTACCGCCCCTTTGGCTTGCTTCACTCTCCGACTTGCTTCGCTTCGGCTTGCTTCGATCAGCCTTCCCCCTTCTGTGAAAAACTACAAAAATGAATCCACTCGTACAAGATAATGACATGGGAGGAGAGAACAGAGAAAGAAAGCGTGGAGATGATTAAGAAGCGCGTAAAGTCGAAGAGAAGCGTCATCCGTCGATCAGCCTTCGTGGGTTCTGATGTCACCTGACGGCTGTCTGCGTCGTCGCGTCGTCGGTCTGCGTCTTTGCCATCTAGGCCTATTCGTCAGGTGGCGATTTCTGTTAGCGTTCAGGTCGTTCTGTTGCACTTAATCATTATAGGAGAAGTTTAACTAAAAGTTGGCAACTGATTTTGTAAATAGGCCTAAGTTAACTAAACTAAAAATATTTAGTTAAACATTTGCCAACTTTTTAAGAAACTTTTTGATAAACGCGAAACATATTCTCAATAAGAGAGGTTGAGTGTCCTATAATAATGCAGAGAGGCCTGAGAGGGTTAATGACAGTTTCACTTTCAAGCTCTGTAAAGTGTACTAGACTAATAATAGCCCTACTTTAACGGAAATCTGTCTGGAAGCTTCCTTGTGTTGACTGACGTGACCCCACTTATGGGACCAATGTAACGAACTCGGGCCTTCTCGTGAGGACAGAATCGACCTCACTGTAAGGAAGCTGTCGTCGGGCGGATTTCACTCTTCTTACCAGGTTAGCGTCTCAGAAATCCCCCAGTCTTCAATGTCTGCCAGGATCGGCCTCTCCGGTCGGGCAGATCTTCTTAAGGACGCTAGCGACCACCGAGCGTCGATTAGATGAAGAAGACGACAAGAGTGAAGTCAACAAAATCACTTGTATTATCGACGACAACTCAAATTCAACTGACAGAAAGTAACTGATTTACAACTACCGCACTCAAGAACGACTGAACTCACTACTGCACTGAACTCCTCTCCTGAACTACACTATTCAACTGCCAGAAGTCCCAGAAGAACCACCGAGCGTCTTAAGCAGCGCTATTTATACACAATTGCCCGGTCCCGGGGGGGACTGGCGGTCCCGGGGGACTGGCGGTCCCGGGGGGACCGAGGCGGTCCCGGGGGGGACCGAGGTGGTCCCAGGGGGACCAGCGGTCCGGGGGGCCAGCGGTCCCGGGGGGGGCCAGCGGTCCCGGGGGGAACCGAAGCCTACTTTACATGCAATTCGGGCAGGTTCAAAGCGTCCGTTTTGCCACAACCCCCCCCCACACTAAATGAGGGGAATGCCCCCATTCCTCAGGAGGGCTTACAACTTACAGCGCACAACTAAAATGCAGTGTTAAAACATCGAGGTCCTGGCGAGATTGTTTCCCAGCATGATTCTTCACTCACCCCGTCAATATTATGCATAATGGTCACATAACCGTCCAAAGAAAATATCACCCCGAATACCGGGTAGCAAAGAATATCATCAGGTTCTTCTCTAGCCAATGTTCGGCATAAAGACTGAAAACACAGTACCTAACACCTAGCAAAAATTTTAATTATACTCATAGGAAATTAAAAGACTGCAATTCAGACGTGCTAAATCCTGAGCGTTCACATGATCAGTCAATTTAAACAAATAAAATTTCCCCGTTTATCGGGTATGCCATACGATAAAACCATTTCTCTAACAAAACAGTGATCAATTTCAACATCAGGTTGCAGTCAATCTCACCAAAGCGCGTACGAGGGTCAATCATCATGATCGGGAGCCAAGACTTCCTCGATAGAGGCGGCGCTGGGACCCGGTCGCGAGGGTGCCTCAAGAGGTCTGCAATCATCCTCCAAGGACAAAGGAGGCTGCAGCGTCGGCGGCGGCTAAGGGATCCGGCCTGAATTTCACCGTCGCCCAGCGGTAGAACGGGGGTAAACAGTCCCCTCTGCTCGTCACTCCACTCTCCGGTCTCCCAATCAGCTAAGTCATTCGGCAGCTCAGCGTCCTCGGATGGGAAAGTCGGCGGCGACAGGCCCAGGAATGCGTTTCCAGGTTCGGGGGCCTCCAAACCTCCGAAGATGTCTTCCAGTTCCGCTTCCTCTGGTAGGGCAGCGTCCAACGTGGCAGGGAAAAGGCGTCCTGGGGAAATGGTTTCCTCCAGCACCGGGAGTGCGCCGGCGCCGACGCTCCGTTCGCACCCATCGAAGGTAGTAATTAACTCTTGTACCCTGCAGACTTGTCCTACATGGCAGGTGACGGCGATAGGAGCGACGGGTGTCAACTCCCCTAAACAGTATTCGCACTGACGGACGCAGAATATCGCTCTTTTCTTGCCCATGTCTAACGTTTGAATAACTAGTTTTCACCTTGCAATCCAAATTTCCATTGTCAGCGTCGCCATGGCAACGCATACGTTATTCACGCTAGGCCAATCAGCAGGCGGTCCCGGGGGAACCAGCGGTCTCGGGTGGACCGGGGCCGGACTCTATCGATAGCGAGCCGGCCGACGTATCTCCCTACTAGGACGTACACTGAGTAAGGGGATTGCTTCCAGCTTACAGGGGGTAGTATAATTATAGGCCCTGGAAGAAGCGAACTCCTCGTCTGTCCCAAAGAACTTAGAACTGATCAATTTCTTGCATTGGTGAACGGTGTTGAGTTATTCAATCATCGGTTTGGAAGGTCTAGGCTACGTTCAAAACCGCGATCACAAAATAGCGATACACAAAACAGCGACTGCATAAAATAGCGATCAGCAAAACAGCGATTAAATTCTTGACTTGTTTAATGTGCGTTGATTGGTCCTGATTGTGAAGCTAATTAGCGTTAATTATTTTACTAAATCATTTGAAGTTGTTGGAGTGAGAGCGGAAATGACAGCGTTGATTGCGAACTTAATTGAACACAAAATGGTTATAGTTAAGTAGGCCTACATCGCAGGACAAATACCAAAACCATCTAGATTCTAGAAGCATCTACAGAAACACTGCAGACAAAATAAAAAGCATAGCCTATCGTCGGCGATTACAATAATGAACCTATATTGGACTATAACCTTCGTGGAATTGGAATTTCAAGTCTTCAAATTTAACATTGCACATTTGTTATACTTCGTGATACATTTAAAACTTTCTATAATAATTCGGTGAAATCGCTGTTTTGATGATCGCTATTTTATGTAGGCCTAGTCGCTGTTTTGTGCATCGCTATTTTGTGATCGCGGTTTTGACGATCGCGGTTTTTTGATCGCGGTTTTGAACGTAAGCCGTTTGGAAAGCCGTCGAATAATAGCCTACACGAATACAAGGTGTTTAACGGATTGTCTAATCCCTTCTCCAATAACAGCCTCAGACAGACCTCCGAGTCGAGCTCAGCAGGCATAGCAAGGGTATCGGGCTGACCCCGTTCCCGTAACATAATACATTATTCCGCGGGAGTAAGTGCAGCTCAAGCGGGAGCCCATTCCAGGTGGAGAGGCGAATAATCGAGAAGACTCGGTGCTGCTTGAGAGAGGAGCGTACCCGGGGGAACAAGGACCTCCACCCTGGCTGAGGAGCGCAGCGCTGGACAGGAGGGGGCAAATCAGTTACCGGACGACAGAGGTCATCCAGGTACAATGGAGCACAACCAGAGAGACATCGCCAAACAAGCGTTGCTATCCTGTAGGAGAAGCGCTGCGAGGCGCTTGGAGGCGGGAAGCCAGAACATCGCGCATGTAGGCAGTGACTGAAGCCTATTTTACAACAGAGAGGTACCGAGTTCGAGTCCCCGTTGGGCGGATATGCTTTGTGTTTGCAGGCTGTCTGTTCTGTTAGTAGTTAAGATTTGTGTCTTGTGAATTGCATAATTGTACACTGTAACCGGTTGCGGTTTGTCAACCGGATTGTTGAATAAACGAATATATATATATATAACAAGGTCACACGGTCAATAAGCCGGGCGGCCGAACGAAGGACCCGGTCCAGACGTCCTATCAAACCTTGTGGGAGACCAGCAAATATGGAGCAGCAGTGATCAATTCTGCTTATGACATTGCGGTCCACTGCGGCATGTTGCCTTTCCCAAAAAAATGCCTCTCAAGAGAATGGGTGAAAGCCACTGCCCGTGTGGTTATTCTCCCTAACGTAACTTCTGTCTGATTTGCTAGGAACATTTAACTTCTCATTACCTATTAGGCCAAAGATCACCGTAACGTTATTTCGTGTATTCTTTATAACACGGTATTAAGGATGGGTCGTTGCGCAATGGCCCATCCTGTAATAAACTGAGCCAGTTTTTAAAGGTAGATATATGCATGGGCGGAGTTTCGTTTTAGTTCATAAAGGGGGGGCTAAAGCAAACCTCCCCTCCCTTCCCCTTCCCAGCCACAAAGCGGCACCTTTTTAAAACGGAGGGGTTTGGGGACGATTTGAGCACCACAGTCGGGGTCTCGCCCTAGCCGCCAATTGCTGGTGAGAAGATTGGAAGGATTTTTACTGCTTTAAAAATATATAGGCCTTACATCGAAGACTGCGACTAGTCGACTATGCTAATCCAGCAGTAAGCGTCGAGTTCCACTGTTTGCATACATGAGAACAACTTCGGGGACTAAAGCAGCCGTCTGATCACGTTCAATGTTCGCAACAGCCAGTGAAGAAAAGCGTTCCTATCCCATATATGGTTGATCGTTTCTTATGCGTCGCATCGCTGAAAACTTCTCTGAGCGGTTGCTGAACCCACGGACAGCGTTAGTGATAACTGCACCATTCTGTAGTAATGAGGATAGGCATCTTCGGTCAGTTTCTTCGGAATTACATAAAAGGTAATTTCATTTCCGTGCTTGAAAACGGTTCCATTTCGGATGCCAGAACCTGCGGATTGATGCTAAGGCCAAAACAAAATAATGGTGTGTTTCCGGTAACGCGACCGAGTCACTTTTTTGCCGCGACTCGGAAAACTTTGTAAAAAAAACTTTTTTACGGAAAATTTTGTAAAAAAAAATTTTTTTTTTAAATTAAAATTTTTTTCTTTAACTTCATGTAGGCCTTTGCATGCCGGAGATGCAGAATCGCGACATTATAGGTGCATTCACTAAAGCAGAGACATTCGGAAACTAGCGGTCTTTCAGTGCAAATAATGGTGCCGTAAATTACAGCAATAAAAGGGCTAAAGTGTGGAGTTTGGGAGAGGGAGTAATAGACCCGAAAGTGGTGGATGTCACCACAAATGAAATAAATAAGATTGTTTTCTACAGCAGTTTATAGGTACATTCTGCAAATAGGCATTTTTAATACTCGCATAGAAAATACATACTTTGGTATAGCATGTACCGCTGTGCATAAATGGGCAGTGGCATAATTTAGGGAAATCACTGCATAAAATTATTTTACCAAAATAAAATTATTTTCCTACCTACCTACCCAGTTTTTTTAACTCTGTTACCGGAAACACACCATTATTTTTTTGGCCTAAGGATGTCGGAGTAGTTGTCAACGACAGCCTTAATTGATTCCATCCTTATATCAGTGCAACACCGCATAAACGGATTTCGCCATGATCAACTGTCCTTCTCGAAACGGAACTCCAACTGACCAATTATTGCATCACAAACAGGCAGATACAGCTGATTGTACCAGGATAAATGCATTGGTCCTTTGCGTCCATTGCTGGTGCATGCTGAATCGTCAATGCATTCACGTTGTCCAAGTGTATACTAGCAACAAAGAAGTCTTGAAGGGATGACACAGTCCTCTGACTTCTTGTGGCTGCTATGCCGTGTGTACTTGGACCAGAGTCACATGTCCTGGCAGGAACTGGTAGCTATTCCATGAGATATAGTAAAGTGTTAGGATATTCCGTGGTTTAAACTGTACCCTATCACAATACCTTAATGACGCACGGTCAACTCTGTGGGTTCACGGGGGGGGGGGCTTAGCCACCTAGCCCCTGATAAACTCCGCCTATGGATATATGGCCTCTACTTTGACAAATGTTGTGTTCACTGTTAGGTCAATTTTGGATTATATTCAAGTGTAGGGCCTATACTTGGGGCACATGTGGAGGTTCATACTCTTGTGTGAGAACCGTGAGACAGAGCATTTTGTGCGTCGGTTAATACACAGTGTTTGCTGTTTTCGTATTAAAGAGGGTATTGTCATGTAATGTCACATTGCCATCGTCGCTTGTGGCTACATAAATGGACCGTCTCAGCCCACTGTCCTCTGTCACATTGATTAGGCCAGCACCCGTAAGCCCGGTCCATTTTAGGACGCTGTGAATCCATGATATTCTCGGCTTTCATCGTCCTCGGTTCCCTCCACGAGACCCAACAGGCTGCTCTTCGATATTGTCCTGCCTCTGCCTCGTGCATAGGCGTAAACTTGTCGAAAATATTGGGGGGGAGCACGACCTCGAGTGGCCCACATAGACAGTTAGGCCTAGGAGACGGATGGCGTACACATGCGTCCATGGTAATGTCGCGAAACCCTCCTTCCAGCCCGGGTTCTCTCTCTTCTCCGTGTCAGGCGTATAAGGTCGCGAGGAGGGACTGCAATGCCGCGTGTCGCTCGAAGGAGCGCAAGTCCGGCGTCCGGAGTATTGCGAACGTCTTAGACTTCCTCCGACGACTGCCACTCAAATCAATCAACCAAGTCAGCTCCGGGTTTTCGTCAAAGTATATTCTTCAAATCGACACATATCACAAAAGCCAAGACCAACCACCACGTCGTCGTTCACCAAGTCAGAGCACACACCACAGAACAGACCCACCAAGTCAGAGCAAGTTATCTGAGCGTCTCGGAGCGTGTCTCTTTACACACACTCTTCTTCCTCTATTTATAGTACTCTTGCTCCCTTACCCCCGCCCCGTAGGCAGAACACGGGGCGGGGGTAAGGGAGCAAAGCCAAGGGAGCAAAGCCAAGGGAGCAAAGCCAAGAGAGGAGCAGAGCCAAAGGAACAGAGACAAGGGAGCAAAGCCGACAGAAGAGCAGAGCCGAAGGAGCAAAGGCAAGGGGCAAAGCCGGCAGAGGGGCAAAACCGAAGGAGCAGAGCCGACAGAGGAGCAGAGCCGAAGGAGCAAAGGCAAGGGACAAAGCCGGCAGAGGGGCAAAGCCGAAGGAGCAGATCTGACAGAGGAGCAGAGCCAAGGGAGCAAAGCCAAGGGAGCAGAGCTGAAAGAGGGACAGAGCCGAGGGAGCAAGGCCGACAGAGGCGGAGCAAAGCCCACGGGTCCGGGGGCCCGACCGACAATCAGACCGCGAACGCAGGGAGGGAAAACACCACCAAAGGCCCGGGGAAGGCACCCCCAAAATTTGCCACAACCTCTCCCCTCTACGATCGGGAATGTCCCCATTCCCTCAGACGGGAAAAATAGACCAACGGGCCCAACAAAAGCGGCCAAGTTCCGGCCAACCCAAAAAAAATGGCCAACGGGCCCAGTCTCACTAAAAATATCGAAAGTCCTAGGCTGTTTCTCAGCCAATAAACTACGTGGCCAACGGGCCAAAAATGTCCCTGAAATACAATCAATGAAAGGTATAAATCTAGTGGCCAACGGCCCGCAATGTCTCTAAACTTTAAAAATTCAAGGTCCCTGAAAACATAAAACACAAAGCCAACGGCCCTAAATAAACAAGCCATAAAACAATAAAGTCCCTTCGAAGTTCAGGTTCATAACCCGCCAAGTATCTCCCGTTCTTGGGAACGGCACGCAATTCAACCAGTGTCCGAGGCCTTGATCAGAAAAGATTCTATGGAATGCACCGTCTCATCATTCACCTTATCCGAGTTCCACATGTCCATTAGGGTGCCAATGAAACACACAGGAAAAATTTAAGTTTTGATTTTCTGTGGTCTCACCCTCTAAATATGTTCCTTTATGTATGGAAGTTAATCAGCAAAAAAATTAACCAAATATTTAAATATTTAAAGGTGGCACAATGCTCCTGAAGCGTATGTAGGCCTCCTAATGATTTTGTCGTAGGCAAGTGAATTTCTGGCTGTGCTCTATCATTGAAAACTTGTTAGCTATGTTGATTACTAAGCAGTTTTGGTTATATATGTGCTCTATATCTATACTATATTATATAATTATGTTTAATTTATATTCAGCCTATATGCTATGACGTCACTCAGTACATTTTAGTCTGTTAATGCTAATTTTTCCTGTGAACTGAATAACTTTTGAATCCAATCGTCAGTGTTTTTATTCCTAGTTACCATTGCTTACTACATAGGCCTAAAGTTTAACAGAAAATCAGTGCAAATTTGATTGTTTTATAATTTGCATTGAGTACGTTAGTTTAAATATTTGTATGTGAGTGATAATAGGGGATTGCTATCATCTTCTTTTAGTTGTCAATCTATGACAGAACTATAAATTCGGTTCCATTTTATGCAAAAACATTATTGTTATGTATGTATTACTATGTCACTATGTAACAGGTTTCTTGTTTCATAATGGTTTCGTTCAGTTGGCAGACATCAAAACATACATTTGATAAAAATAGCCTACAGGAAGAACGGAAAATTTTGCTAGCACAGAGGGAGAAAGAAAGACGTGGGAGTCGTGGACCAGTTGACTTGAAGCTGGCGAAGGTCAAAAAGCGACGTTGTACTTGTAAGAGAAAATAGCTAACCGAACACAGGAGGAAAAGAAACCAGAGCGTAGGGTATAGGCTAGGTCCAGTGGCGTAACGAAGGGCTTCAGCGCCCAGGGGCAAGAGTTGATGACTGCGCCTTTTACAAATTTTCTTGTTGACTTTTAATCGTTCTTGTCATAGTACTGTGTACCATTGAAAGCTAATTTGCGTCCCTTGCTGACCCTCTGCCCCGCCCTTGTTAAGCCACTGGCTAGGTGAGAGTTGTATTGATGTGAATATTTTCTAAAAATATTCCCTGAGTGTTGCCACCATCATCACTGCTGCCGAGAACGACGCCCAGTCGCACCAAAACACAGCTGCATGTACGAGGCCGCTGATTGGCTGGAGCGACCCGTCTGCAGGCTGCAACCGTCGAGCGTCCTATAAAATAACTGTCAAGCCACCGCAAAGTGCGCAGACCGGAGAAACCTTAAAACGTGGAAGTCCTGTCGGATTAACAGGTGACTTCAACGTCGAAAAGAAGGATTCTGTCGCCCGTGGAAATTACCGACCTACCACGTAAAACGTCGGCCGTGTATCGTGAAACGAGCGAGTGAGAGCGTATCGTTTGATGTCGAATGCGACGAGTGTAAAGCGAGTGAAATTCTTCGACGTAAAACCGAGAACGGTGTAATTAGAGATTCGCCTAGGTTTGGACGTGGAAGACTGGAGATACTGTCTTGTGTCTGTGGAATATTCGACTAGTTCTGTAAACTGTCGAATGGTATAGGCCTACCGTAAAGCGAGAGCAAGCGAATCGTGTACGTGTCCGATCGCGAGGCATCGTCGGTAAAGAAAGAAGGAATTGTACGTGGTGTAGTTTATATTCGTGAATATCGAAATCTGTTCAAATGGAGGATATAAGTCATATCTACGAAAGACGGATCTGAATTCTGTGCGAAAAGGGCGAAAGTTCGATAAAGAAAGTTCAAAGACTGGGATAAGTTCTGTCTAATGTGAATCTGCCTCAGCTGAGTTCAGGTGACGCGTTACGACGGGAAACTTGCAACGGAATTTCCCCTGATCACTTCTGCCGCCGCCGGCCGAACACTCTCTGCCAACGCTCCGCCTGTCGTCGCACTACCACTGCCTGCCAGCCTAAGACCGAGGGAAACCCCCCTGAATGCTAAGTAGAACTGAATAATTAATTGGCTGCGTAGTTCTATCCAGTATAAATGTCAACATAATTAATATGCAAAACTAAAGACAACATTCAAATAACGTTAATGTCACTTAGTTTAAAATACCGTAAAATCGTCAGTAGATGGTTAGTGCTTTAATAATATAATCTAAAAATCAAGTCTCGTCTTTCTCCGACTATGGAGGGTTTATTTGAAGAAGGAGAAGAAGGAACTATGCAACGTAAGAGTGAGGAAAGGTCGCATAAAGATATGCCTGTCTCGGGTTTAGATTTAATTCTGAGTAGAATGGAGCAAAGCTTTGGAGAAGTGTCGACTAGACTGACCGATATGTCGAAAGGACAGAAAGACGTGACGGGCAAATTGCGAGAGATGTCAGAGGGACAGAATGCATTGTCGAATGGACAGAATGAATTGAATAGAGGTCAGAGAGATCTAACGACGAAATTAAAGGACATGATGACGGGACAGCAGGACTTGACGGATGGATTGACGGATTTGACAAGACGGTTTAATGAATTGGCAGAACAGCAAGAGGAGATAAGGAAAAGACAGAATAATGCAGAAGACATTATCGGTTCGGTGATTTACACCCAATCTGACAGTAACGATAGCGTTAACCGTCTCATTGAGGCTATACAGAGGAGGGAAGAAGTAGAAATAGGTGAGGGAGATAGGAACCGGAGTTCGAACCCATATCGATCGAAAGTATCGGTATCTGACCACCAATCAGGAGCACCCCCGTATGCACTTACCACTAACACCTCGGGGATAAATGATGGACAGGAAGATGGACAGGGATGGGAAGCCAGTGCAGCTCAGCCTGTGGTAAGGGTTAGCAAACGACTGCAAGGTAAGAGTCGTCCAGATTACCTTGCGCTGCACAATGCCGGATTTCCTTTGCATGTGCCCCCTCTTTTGAAAGGGAATTGCCAGACCCTGGGCTATCTTTTGTCCATGACGTGAACGGTCCAGAGGAGGTTGCAGTAACCAGGGTACCCAAACGGCCTGGGGTAGCGCCCATGCCGACTCTGGTGAACCAACTGCCCACTGAAGGTGGAAGGGACCTCTTTGTGCGTGGAAGCCAGAGCCCCTCACCGATGGCAGGCACAAGAGGCAAAGCCCTTCTCACTTCTCAGTGGGAACAAACACTAAGTTTTGGGGTAAGCCGAGGTCGAGACCGACAAGGCGACCCATCCGGCACCCAAGCTTACATTGACATTCCATATAGCAATACAGACAGCGATGGAAGCAGTACAATACTGAAGGTGAAGATACCGTATATGGTTGCAGGCTTGCAGCCCTGTGTAATGTGGGTGAAGAAGATCCTCCACTTGGAGTGACAATTGACGAGTATACCGTATCTCTGAAAAACAGTTGTTTCATTTCATGTCACGAACAGAAAGAAGTTTTTTGCTTCCATGGATATCCCACAAGATTTCCTCTTCCAAGATCCAAGCTTTTGGAACAGCAATGAAGCATACATTACATACAGCACAGTGCAGGATTTAAAAAAAGCTGAAAGTGGTAAACCACTCAGCCGAACGGGGCGTCGCACTAATACTAACTTCCTTTGGATTGGTTGACCAGCCTTTAGAATGGCTTCGATCCTTTCTATCTGAACGCACAAACTGTGCAGTTGTTGGCTCCTCTAGGTCCCCTTGGGTCCCCGCCCCTTTTGGTGTTCCCCAGGGCTCCGTCCTAGGTCCTCTTTTGTATCTTCTGTATACGGCTGATCTCTGTCCTCTGCTGACGTCTCAGGGGCTTCTGCACCAGCTCTTTGCAGATGATGTCCAAGCTTACATCCATTCCCATCCATCAGACTCAGTCGCTACTGTACACCAGATGTGCCTAACGATAGATGTTCTTTCCTCTTGGATGGCCTCAAATAGACTTCTCCTAAATCCTTCCAAGACTCAGTTTATTTGGCTAGGTGGCCGTCGGCAACTAGATGGTATTGATTTGCTCCAGCTTACTCGGGTCTTTCCTGATATAACTTTTCCCCTAACGGTTCGTGACCTGGGCCTCACCCTTGACCAAGAACTTAGTCTTTCTCAACATGTGAACTTGATCTGTCGAAGCTGTTACTATCAGCTTCGCCAGCTCCGAGTAGTTTCTCGCTCTCTTTCTCATGACGCACTAGTGGTTCTTGTGCATGCCTTCGTTACTAGTCGAATTGACCACTGTTGCTCGATCCTCGTTGGCCTCCCTCTTGGGGTTCTGGGGCGACTAGATCGAGTTCTGCGCTCAGCTGCTCGGCTTATTGGGCGAATTCCCAAATTCGGCTCTGTCTCTGCCTACATGCGCGATGTGTTACACTGGCTGCCTGTGGCCCAACGGATATCATACCGTGTTGCTTCTTTGGTTTCACGCAGCATCCTTGGCTGTGCTCCATCTTACGTGCGCAACCTCTGCCGCCCAGTGTCCGACGTTGTAGCGCGTCGGGTGCTTCGCTCTGCGACGACGGGGCAACTCCTTGTTCCGCGGGCTCGCTTGACTGCTAGGCAGCGCCGAGCTTTCTCGGTTGCAGGCCCCTCCATCTGGAATGACCTGCCATCGGAGCTGCGCTTGCTACCTTTGATCAGTCAAACTAGGTTTTATAAATCACTTAAGTCTTTTTACTTTTGCCGTGGCTGGGCTGGGAGCGCCTCTGAGTAGATTTCTTGAAGGGGCGCTATATAAATTTCCAGAATGAATGAATGAATGAATACAGATATTCAATTCCGCTATAACAAACCAGGAGGAGCAGAAGCGATATCAGCTTCAGGTAGTTGAAAGCCATCGCCAGCAGTTTCTAGAACCCACAATAATTTACTCGTTCAAAAACTGTGCAGCCAGTAACATTTATTAAACACTGAAACATCGAGGAACATTGCCTGTGAATCTAGCGTCTTATTTACATGTAATACCATATTGCAGAGTTTGAAAACTTTGCAGGTCTTGTGCCACCAGTAAATGTTATCTGATTGCTACAAAACTTTATGTATTTCATCTTTATGGCAAAAGGAACAAAACTAAGGAGTGAGACTTAAAAAACTGCAAACTTTGTTTTTCATTGGCACCCTAATGTCCATACACTCTCCGGGCCACGCTGTCCCGAGGGGAGGTATTCGGAGGAAAAGTCGAAGCGGCCGTCGGCTGCGTCATCCCAGGAGGATCTCGTCGACCCAGGGCGGCGTTGCAGGCGTACAACTCCGTAGCGGTAGCGAGCCGGTCGGCGGGTCACTCGCTTCGGTCGCCGGTCCATTTCATCGGCCTCGTTGACAGGAGGCGGCGTGTCTCTCCAGTCAGCCTCATTATGCAAACGAGCAAAGGCAAGAACTTCTTCCCTCACCCTTTGATGGCTGCTTTTTACCTCCCCCACACAGCAAACTGGGACCATTGGAAACACTCAATTGACCTGTTCTCGTGAATGCAATAGACCGAAATTCTCTGTTTACCAATTCCTAAGCATCTACAGAGTATCTGAAACCGGTTTTCCCTTAGATTCGTAACCCGTTCGATCAGTATCAGCCATCAAACCCTGCACCTCCCTTGGGGTCTAACTTTTGGGGGGCCCTTGGAGACGGCTCTCCCGAATTTTACGACGCAGCTCATGCACCAAAGAAAATAGGCCTAATATTCCGGCTACTAGCAAATTGAATAATAACCCGCTCACAGCAATCTTATCCCAACGCACCCGACGGCATAAGGGCTGTCGCGCATCGCCCGTCTTAATTCTATGCATACACACCGAAGTTTTTCCTAAATCCCGGTCAGTAACAGAAAAGACATCGCTATATTCAACCAGCAAAGCCCCTAAGCGTTCCTTAATCTCAGGCGGCACTTCCTCAGGTAAATCCGCGAGCAATTGCTCACTAGGCGAGGCCCGGCTAACCGCTTCCCTATTCCCACAGTTTATCTCACTCAATTCTACCTGCACCGGGTGCAATTCTCCTAACGGTCGATCCTTGGGCAGCCGAACGGGATCTTAGCTCAAATTTACCACCCTAACCCGGGTATCTGCGTAGTCACCGACAACTACGCGGGCAAGATGAACTCCAGGTTGGATTTCCCTAGCCTCCGTTATCCAGGATGGCGCTACAGTCGTTAAATCCCCATACATGGTCTTAACTGGTATATCCCGCTGGGACTTAGGGGACACTAACACCTCCTCGGCGACGATCACGCGCCGGCACCATATAGACCCATTGCCCCTTACCAGAGAAATACGCTTGCGTCTCACAAATAAAGATCCCATACCAAACTCTAAGCGGCAGCGATGTTCGCGTAACCAGTCCATGCCTAACATGGGCTCAGAAATTTGGTCGGACACCAAAAACGAAGTCTGGACATAAAAATCCTTAAATATCTTAATGGGCCCCGCACCTCACCAAGGACACGTATCTCAGACCCATTAGCAGCCATCAAAAAGCGATTGCAAGAACGAAGTTCTAACCTGTCGACAGTAGATGCAGGCACCAGGCTGACTTCCGATCCAGTGTCGATCAGGCATAGCTGCTATCGTCCATTGATCTCCCCACGGATGTAGACTGCGTTGTTCGTAGCACGATTCGGCAACCTCGGGCGTGTCGTATGGTTCATGACCACCGGGTCCTGTGGCGTCGAAGCATCAGGTTCGGTCGTCGCGGTCTCGTTCTGGCGATTCTGGTATCGGCGAGCTTGTCGGCAGTTTCTGGCGATGTGACCGGCTCGACCACAGTTGTAGCAGGCGGTCGTTCGTCGCTGGTTCTCCGGAGGGCCCGCGCGGTCTCGTTCAAGCCGAACGTCTCGATTAAATTCTTCAGGCGTCAGATTTCCTTGGCGGAGTTCGCGGAATTGCTGGTCAATTCTTCTCTCGATTTCTCGCTGGAATCTCCGCTGTTCGTCCTTCTGCGTCGTCAGAAAGCTCAGGTGAGTTTCCTGAGTCCCTCGTACTCGATTTGGCTGTCTTCTGCGATCATCGGAGTCGTTCGTCCGCTGATAGGCCTCCAGACGTAGCGCTGTCCGGTACGCTTCGTCCAAATTCTTCGGGTCTCGCACGCGTACTTTGAGCGAGAGCTCCAGGTCTCTCATCGCTTCCAAGAAGGAGTCCTTCACGATGATCTGCGTAGTCTCGTTGGAAGGCACCGGATAGGCCAAGGTGACCAATCGTTGGATTTCATGCAGCAGGTCACTCAGACTTTCTTCAGGGCGTTGACGTCGGTAATACAGCTGAGCACGGAAGGTTTCTGCCTGGCCTTCCGTCCCGTATCTCTGCCGGAGGCGTTCCACAAGTTCCTCGTAACTTACGCTCGGCTGAGCGCCGAAGTCCCAAAGTAGCTGCGTCGCGGTTTTCCCTAGTGAGCATCGCAGGTAATCGATTTTGTCCGAGGCCGTCCACTTGTTATGCCTCGCACAGACTTCAAACTGGACCAAGAATTACTCCAGCGATCCCGTCCCATCGAACTTGCCTGGTTTCAACGGTGTCGGGCGATCTCTCAGCAAACCACTGACCTTTTCCAGCAGATTCGGCGTGGATGTCATCGGTGCGTCCGGTCTTTCTCGGGCGGTCGACATCACCGGCTTCACGGTCGTCTCTTCTTCCGTCTTTCCTCGGAAGCTCGATCTCACCGGCTCTGGGTCATCGAAGTCGAGATCGGCCAACAAACGGCTCCTGTCCGGTGGAATCTCCATCGTCGCTCCCCTGGCAGCAGGCGTCGACGTCCCGGCAGGCGTGCGAACTTGACTCGGCATCGGATATTCGATCGTGTCCTCCTCGTCTCCCACGAACATCATCGGTTGATTCTCGGTCGTCGACAGGCAGGAACAGCAGTATCACCCCACTTCGTCTGGTACCACTGTCGCGAAACCCTCCTTCCAGCCCGGGGTCTCTCTCTTCTACGTGTCAGGCGTATAAGGTCGCGAGGAGGGACTGCAATGCCGCGTGTCGCTCGAAGGAGCGCAAGTCCGGCGTCCGGAGTATTGCGAACGTCTTAGACTTCCGACGACGACGGCCACTCAAATCAATCAACCAAGTCAGCTCCGGGTTTTCGTCAAAGTATATTCTTCAAATCGACACATATCACAAAAGCCAAGACCAACCACCACGTCGTCGTTCACCAAGTCAGAACACACACCACTCGCACAGACCCACCAAGTCAGAGCAAGTTATCTGAGCGTCTCGGAGCGTATCTCTTTACACACACTCTTCTTCCTCTATTTATAGTACTCTACCAGGCAGGCGGGTATGCAGAACACGGGGCGGGGGTAAGGGAGCAAAGCCAAGGGAGCAAAGCCAAGAGAGGAGCAGAGCCAAGGGAGCAAGGCCAAAAGAGGAGCAGAGCCAAGGGAGCAAATCCGACAGAGGAGCAGAGCCGAAGGAGCAAAGGCAAGGGGCAAAGCCGGCAGAGGGGCAAAGCCGAAGGAGCAGGTCTGACAGAGGAGCAGAGCCAAGGGAGCAAAGCCAAGGGAGCAGAGCTGAAAGAGGGACAGAGCCGAGGGAGCAAGGCCGACAGAGGCGGAGCAAAGCCACAGGCCAAGGGGCCCGACCGACAATCAGACCGCGAACGCAGGGAGGGAAACCACCACCAAAGGCCCGGGGAAGGCACCCCCAAAATTTGCCACAGTAAGACCGTAAGAACGCACAGTTACAACTTACAGGGCCAAACAGTACCCCTTCATCAAGGCCCATGAAAAGCTAGCTACGCCACTCAGAAGCGTAGCAGGCGATAATTGCGCTATGTGCCAAGCATAAATCTAGCATCCCCCGCTCCCCACTCCATTCACGTCCCGGGCGTTAGCGGAGCCCCAGAGCTATATTCACGCCCGTCGCGTTATTGGCTAAAGCATGTCACGTGAACTTGTTGTCTTCCCTTGGAATTTCGAAATGGCGGACATCTCGAGGGTAGGTTAGGATCAGGTTAGGATTCGTGGGGTCGTTTAGAGTCAGATTAGGCATTGTGAGGGTCGGTTAGGGTTAGATTAGGCGTAGTGAGGCTCGGTTAGGGTCAGGGTTAGGGTTAGTGTCGTCATTAGAAAACACGGTGAACAAGCTTCCACCGCAATCGGGAATGTTTGTCGGTCGGTTCGCTTCAGGTACTCAAAATCATCTGACATGCATTGACCAATTGCGAGGCGGGCGTTATTCTAGTCCCAGGTATAGGCTCACGTCGGGCGTGACTGTATCCACGACCTATATTATTAGATCACACAGCGTAATGTTACGTTTCAAAGTAACAATACCTCTTGGTCTCAAAATGGTATTTTGGTTTTAAACCGTGCTGCAGCTTTCAATACATTAGACATAGGCATAACAGCGTTCGAATCAAGAAAGAGGTCCAGAGATAATGTTAATATTATTTTTTTTATATTTCGAGTATAATTGCTATATAGGTCCAGAGTCTGCCAACGATATTTCTCAGGTAATGACCTAACGGTTCAGGCCTTGTGCACCAGCCAGGTCCAGCCTGCACCCCAGGCATGTCTGTGACGTGATTGGCTGGACAATACATAGACAAGAGTTAGACACGCCCACTTGACCGACGGACAGACAGACTGAGACGTAGACTCAACACTTGCTCCTGAGACGCAGAGAAGGCCACACACTTGAATATAGAGAATACGCTGATAAATGTTAACCTGTTAGATTAAGAATATGCACGTAGAGTAGAACAAGAGTTGTGTTTGATTAAGGACGATTCCTTTACATGGTGTCATAGTGAAGAACTACGCTCACAGTTACGTAAGAATAGCATACAATATACAGAGTTAAGCGATTCGAATTCAAGTGCGATGGCGTCAATGTCCAACATCCCGTTTCCCTCGCAGTTGAAAATGACTGGAGGCAATATCGCTGCAGAATGGAAACGTTTCAGCAGCCAGTGGGCGAACTTCGAAGTTGCTTCCGACCTGGAAGAGAAGTCATCCTCGAAGCGTGCCGCTGTCTTCCTCGCATGCATCGGCAGTGAAGCATACGAGACTTTCCAGACGATGGACTTCGAAAGGGAAGGAGATCGTGCGGACATTGACAAGGTGATCGAAGCCTTTGAAAGCCACTGTGTCGGAGAAGTCCATGTAACCTACGAAAGGTACGTGTTCAACCGAAGGATGCAAGACGTCAGAGAGACATTCGATTCTTTCATGTCCGATCTTCGCCGTCTGATCAAATCCTGTGACTATGGAACGCTCGAGGAATCGATACTACGCGACACAATTGTGATTGGAGTCCGAGACGATGCTACGAGACGCAAACTGCTCCAAATGCGTAAGTTAACTTTGAACTCTGCGACCGATGTGTGCAAAGCGAGTGAAGTTGCGACGAAACAACTGCGAGAAATGGCGACACCTGATGAGGTCAACGCGATGCAGCATGCATCGAGAGAATCGCCGTCGCGAATGCGAGACAACCGCCGATATCATGCCGATGCCGATCGTCATCGGGAATGGAACAGCGACAGCCGCTGCGAGTTCTGTGGTCGATTCCACGAGAACATTTGTGACAGTCAGACGAAGCTGTCACCGTCAGCCAACGGGTTACGTCACGAGCGAAAGAAGATGGAAGCTATTTGCCAGGTGACGCTTGGCGCAGCTGTTGAGAAGGCAGCAGATTTGTTGCCTACATCTAATGAATTACAGTACTGCGACGTACATGGACTGATGCTTGCTGAAGCAGAAATAGACACTGTGCCATTGCAGGACGGGAGGCCAGTGGATTGTGAGTCTCGAGCCATGAATACGTCTCGATCCGTGACTCCAGTGAAACAGGATGGGAAGCCAGTGGAGCAGGACTCCCACACACAGATCGTGGATGAAAATATCTGTGCCATGCAGATGAAGCCAGATGCCACGAAATCAGATACCAGACGGGTCAAGAGGCCAGAGGGAAGCATCGTCCGACGCGTATCATTTAACGACAGCGATCAGCGTCTCTACGCCCAGTCCCAGCGGGATATGTCTTCGCCTTCCCTCCACCTCGACCGACGACCCTTAATGAATGATGCCAGAGATATACCAGACTACCCTCGAGTGTACGGTGGTCATAATGATATCAACAGGGTATCAGATTTGAATCGCCGAAGTCCACTGAAGTCGAAAGCGCCCTCAGTCGACAGATGAAGACTCGAGACCCTCGAGATTTCTGGGGTGCCGTTATTGACACCTCCAGCAGCTGTGAAACGGCCTTTGATCCCGGTCCACCTCAGCACCGACCGCGCGTCGAGAAGACGCCGCTACCCCCACCCGCCGACGCTGCAGAAGAAGGAGACACCTCCACTCCGCCACCCTCTTCAGCGGACGTCTGTGCGTGTGTTCTGCGATGGTAGATGTGCCTGTCAATAACTGCTTCTCGCCCGAGGTGTCATGCTATACCCGGTAGATGCAGAGGCTGAACAAGCCCCACAGAGACTTTTAATTATTTGTGAACGATTACTGATCGAGACATTATGAGAGACTTTCACGTACTTTTCAACGTTTATAGCTTACTAGACTTGATTAGCTGTGGTCTATATTTTAGTTAACTGGACTTTAAAGAAGAGGCGTGATACAGAGACAGAGTCATAGCAGAGACTTTCAGTTAAGGCGATCGTTTAAACTATGCTCTCTAGATATAGATTTGACCCATTGAAACTGAACTTTCTTCAGACACGCTTTATGTATAGTAGATTCAGCTATATTTGGACCGTAAAGTACTATCTAAATTGATGGCGAGATGTGACGTGATTGGCTGGACAATACATAGACAAGCGTTAGACACGCCCACTTGACCGACGGACAGACAGACTTAGACTGAGACTCAACACTTGCTCCCGAGACGCAGAGAAGGCTACACTTGAATATAGAGAATACGCTGATAAATGTTAACCTGTTAGATTAAGAATATATATACGTAGAGTAAATAACAAGAGTTGTATTTGATTAAGGACGATTCCTTTACAATGTCAGCCCCAGCGCCTTGAGCGTCCCTTTGTAGGGTTAAAGGTCGGGAAGACAGAGCTAGTCTGTCTGAGTGTTCCACTGGCGCTGTTGCCCACCAGTGCCCTCCAGTTGCCCTCCTAAAATGCATATCTATGGCAATGCACAGCTACGTACATGTTGTTGTGTCAAGAACTGTGTCAAAAAGTCGGACAATAGAGACAGTAGGCCTACTTATTGGAAAGCTCGAGGTTGATTTTCCGAAGATGACTTCCTCTAGCAAATATTTGTGACTCCAACACTGAAGTAGTATGAATGCAAGCAGAAAACCAAAGCAATAGTTTTCGTTAATTATGCAAACAATTTCAAACTATGTCTAGCTAATTCAGTTGTTCTTGGCAGGCCTGTATATAGGTTTGTCCATGGCTCCATGTCTGCCCGACATCAACCAACTAATAACATACTTCTAGGCATTCCATAGACCATAGCGCGAGAGGTAAACCATTTATACCAATCATTAGTAATTAAGTCATTTACAGATGGAACGATCAACCTATTCCTTTTTAACAGTGCTATCACACTCTGGTTCCAGAAGGTTCCTATAACACTGCACCATTACTGTTCTTGAATATAGGCCTAGCACATTCTACTACGTACAGTATAGGCCTACGAGATTTCTCATTCACACTTACCAGCTTCTGATTCATCAGCCTTCTCAGCTTCACTGTCACATGTTGTGGCAGTTTCAGTTTCTTCATCGCATTCATCACTATCATCAAATCGCTTTTTGCGCGAAAATCCACTCTTAAGTAAACTCATTTTACGTGGCAATTGATAAAAGCCTTGTTTATAAGTCTAGCGAATCCAAAAGAAGCCGCAGCAGAGATATATAGGGAAATAAAACTGCGGCAGCGATATATGTAACATTGATACGTATATTATATATATTGATACTGTACGTATATTATATATATATATATATATATATATATATGTACCGGAATATAGCTTTTGTTCGGAAGATGCTGGGGCAGTGGGGCTAACCGTTGACCCCGGGGATAAAGGCGTAGCCCATATAGGCCTAACCGTGGTCCCCGGGCTAACACAATGTCATGTTGGAAATATTTGATGCACGCGAAAATCAAGAAACAGTGAGCCGCTAAAGGCTAATTGGGAGGGGGTTTAACTTGACCCCTAGGCTGCTGCAGGGTCCGATTTGTCAAAAAAGAAGCAGGGGGTCGGGAACAGTGGCGGATCCAGGATTGCTTATGTGAAGGCAATGGTTGTCTTTGAGGGGCGCCACGTTCCAGGGTAAAAATTGTAATTAACTTTTAAATGATAGTATAAATGATAGTATACACTAACTATTGCGCATAATGCCATTATATATATATATATATATATATATATATATATATATATGAAATAATGGCATTAAACATATACTATTGCGCATAATGTCATTATTTCATATATATATTCTATTCTATTCTATTCTATTTATGGACTTATAAAGCGCCTCTCGCAGTACAACCTAATCAGAAGCGCTTCCAGTGCGAAGGGCCCATATATATATATATATATATATGAAATATATATATATATATGAAATAATGGCATTATGCGCAATAGTATATATTTAATGCTATTATTTCATATGTATATATATATATATATATATATATATATATATGAAATAATGGCATTATGTGCAATAGTATATATTTAATGCCATTATTTCATATATATATATATATATATGAAATAATGGCATTATGCGCAATAGTTAGTGTAGTAGACCACAGTTCTGACCACTAGTAGTATATACTGTAACTATATCCTATAAAATACTGTTTGAAATTGGCATTCATTTGTGATGTTTGATCGGAAGTAATGTTTTAATTATTTTCAATTTTTCAATCTGCT
The DNA here is from genome assembly GCA_020284085.1 of Aporrectodea caliginosa. Classification (NCBI taxonomy): domain Eukaryota; kingdom Metazoa; phylum Annelida; class Clitellata; order Crassiclitellata; family Lumbricidae; genus Aporrectodea; species Aporrectodea caliginosa. The sequence goes on along the minus strand of JACEVL010000150.1, from coordinate 2,758,119 downwards.
AATTCTGCTCAAAGTTCTTTCTGCAGTACAATTACCAGATGGCCCGAACGGGGCGCCATATAATAGTGACCAACGTAACCGAGAGTGAGATATATTTTATAAAGTAGCCTAGGCCCCTACTGATAGATTAGTTTGGGCAGTAATTCCCAACCTTTTTCAGACCATGCAATGCATGCACCTTTACTAACGGCAGATAGCGGCACCTTTGACCTTAATTTCAACTATTTTTCTTCAAGTTAGTTCTTTATTTCACTGATAAGAAAATTTTCTTGTATTAAAAATAATTATGGGCCTATATTAGTAGTGATAAATTTTAAAACTTTTTCACATAAAAACCTGCACAAATATTACGGTTCTACCTTTCTGACATCCAACCTTGAGCAGGTTTGGTGCCGCGAAACTCAGGTTGGGAAGCACTGGATTAGCGAGTCATTATCACTTGTGACTTGTCTGAGACAGTTAATTCCAATGCAAGTGATTTGATTAGTGGCGTGGCTAGGTATTTTGGCGCCGGTGGCGAATAACGGCAAGCGCTCCCAATAGAAATTTCGAATTTTAGCGAAACACAGACTTAGTCAAACGCTAGACCCTATATTGAACATTATTCGATGATATGAATTTAATTTTATGTGGCTCTTACCAGACTCAAAACTTTTCTATCCTTGATATATCTGCAAAGTCTTTTAGAACTTCAGCAAAATTAATAGAAGCTCTAGCCTACTTCACTCTGGCTAATGAAACTGCTGTGGCATGATTGGATTCAATGTCTTGTTCATCTGAAATTGCTGGCCTAGGGAAAGGGGAAAGGTCAGCGTCTGTATATAGCCGTGGGAGGCTGGAAGCGTGGACACCGGCTGTTATACTCGGGGTCCTCGCCTGAAGCATACCTCATGGAAACCTGATCCACTGGGCCTGAAAACTGTAACCGGTATAGAACTCCTGTTGAAAGATTAAACTTTCTTCTTGCTTAGGCCACGAATCCAAAAGCAGATGGTGCTTTGATGTGACACACATATATCAAACTACAAGACAGAGAGACAGAGGAAAAGGAGGAGAGTGGTCGAGTGGAGAGAATATATATATATATATATATATATATATATATATATATATATATATATATCGGTGCATGGGCTTTCAGAGAGAGTAGGAGGAGAGAGGGAGGTAGAAACTGGGGGTGGACAATTGGTCATAATGGAGTCGTTTGGTGTAGGACTGTGGGTAATGAATGTGAGGGGGTCAAGCCGACCCCCCCGGGGGTCGGTCAGAGGCTAGAAGCAAGGGGGTCAATAAGAAGAAGCAAGGGGGTCCAACCCCCCCCGACAAATCGGACCTTGGGCTGCTGCATGGACGGCGTCCAGGATTTGGTGGTCTAATAAGTGGCAGGGCCTGCAGGGCGGCGTTCAGCCTTGAAAATAAGTGCCTAGACTCCGTCCATGACCGCCCATTCACACTTTAAGCCCTGACTCCCTGAGTATAGGCGAAAAATATATTACTATTGGGGGGGGGCTCAATGCCTGGGCAGGCCTGGAGTCTCAATTATTGGGGAGGGGTGCTCGAGGCTAGCGGCCTACAGAAGTTAACGCCTATGGCCTCATGGAGTCCAAAATATCGTAGTTTCCGTGTTTTGGTGTGGGCCATCAGTCAGTGCATGGCGCCTACCAATGGGGTTTGTTCTCCCACTCCAGGTGGGGGGGTAGTCCGTTTAGACGCCACTGAGCGAGGTACAGAAAAGACTACATCGACGGATAAGCACGAGGAGCTGGACGCCTGCCTGGACGTGTAGCGAATAAACTTCTGTATACATGTGATTAAATTATTCTGTATACTGCTTATCCCCTTTAGCGTTCGAAACACCGGGTCCGATAAACAACGAAAGTTTGACCTTCCTCTTGGACCTGGAACAATAGCTAGGCACAGTAACTGGAGATCCACTGGAAACATCTTTATTGTTCCAACGTATCTAATTGACGATACAACGTTTGAATGCAGTGGCCTTTGGGGCACTTTCGCCGGCCAGGAGACAGCTGAGTAGGTCCTTTCCAGACTATTTTCTGCAATAGGTAATGTTGAAGTCTCTGAGGGATCCTGTATACCTCGGGGCAAAAAAAAATAAAATAATAATAATAATAACAGTAATAGTAATAATAATGACAATTTATGTGGCGCCGTAACACAGCCATGCCTTTACAACGTGTTTCTCACAGTCAACTAACAGCAGGGTAGGCCTTAGATCATTATAATTTATGGGCTTATACCCTGCTGTTAGTTGACTGTGAGGCGCCATTGTTACGGCATGGCTAGTTACGGCGCCATATATAAATTGTCAACACGGACGGATATATGGAGTTGGAGCCGTCGCAGGACTTATTCTGTTTATCACAGTTTATGGTGGATACAGAGACAAGTTCTCCATTCCATTGGCGACGAATTGAACACACATCCGTACGACTGGGTTTTGTGTTAGTGAGAGTTAGGTTTGATAGCCTATTTGATTCGTTTTGTAGGACTATAATTATGGACATTGATAATTTTGGGCGAGGATGAGACGATGTAAGGAATTTGCAAACTACTACCTGTGTAAATAAAGAATACACATAGGCTACAGTATGATACAGACATACATGTTGACTTATAGGCTACATAAACTGTAAACATATAGGATATTAGGAGGCTTCCCTACGAGCCCTGTTGCCAATTTACCGGCTCGCCCATGGCGTCAAGTTGGGATGTTTTAGATGAACTGTAAGCTTCAGATGAGTTGCGTAACATATTTCGTCCTACTTAATGGTCTACTGGTCATGTCCGAAACTTAGTTGTGGCTACGGCCAAGCAAGGATTCCCGCTCTTTCGACCGAAGATTAATCAGCTGCTAAAGCCGCAATTGCCCCATCGACCTATATATCTTATCAGCTGCAGACTCTTGATGTAAGCAGTCTGCCGCCACCGAGCGCCGCCGTAATGGGCGCAATAACACCGTTTTTAGGATGAGCGCTCCATCTAGCGGCCGCTGGACTGCAGCGGCGGCGGCGCCTGCAGTGCAACAGCATCGGCGGCGGCCGCCAAGAGGCGCTGCTGAACAGCCACCGCAATGTGTGTGCGCTTGTCTTGTGCATCTGAGATGGCCAATGGCTCTCGTATAGTTACTAGAGTCGTCGCTCTACTGCAAGTATCCCACCCACACTAGTCGTCTCTGAGCTACGGTGGCTGCGCTTGCGTGCCTAGGTAGGTACGCCTGTTGCTTTGTGGAGGTGGCGGTGGTGGTGGCGGTGATGCTGATGCTGGTGGACTACTGATGCGGTAGATTGGGAGTTGCTGCCGTTGCTGATGGTTTTCGTACAGGATCGTCTCTATGCAGATGTTTCAGGTGAGAATATCTATGCTGCAGCTAGGCTCAAAATGACGTATCTATTTCATGACGATCTAAATTACGAGACGACGACCAAATCCTATTGGCAGCAGTGAATCTGCTGCCAATGATTACAGTCTAGGCGCCGCTTCCACCCAGTTGGGCGTCGCAGTTAATTAAGTAAAAATAGCAATACCGTAGTATATATATATATATATATATATAGCCTATATATATATATATATATATATATATATATATATGCGGCCAATGATTAAAACAAGGGCACATCGGTTTGGTAAATTATGCTACTTGGTTGGTAAATGCTACTTGGTTGGTAAATGCTACTTGCTCTAATATTGTTGACAGTTTTTGGTATGTCATGTGACCGGTTCTTTTGATTTAAGCAATTTCGTTATTAAGATATATAAGTTTCAATGCAAATATAGGCAAACTTATAGTATCGGTTGTGCGTTGTGATTGGCTCATCTGAAATATACACGGGCTATATATATACCAAGAGGAGAGTGTTTGATATGACATATTATATCATCGCCATTACAGTCAGGTTAGGCATCATGAGGGTCGGTTAGGGTCAGGGTAGGCGTCGTGGGGGTTGGCTAGGGTCAAGTTAGGTGTCGTGGGATCGGTTAGGGTCAGGTTAGGCGTCATGAGGGCCAGTTAGGGTCAGGGTTAGGCGTCGTGAGGGTTGGTTAGGGTCAGGGTTAGTGTCGTCATTAGAAAACATGGCTAGCAACCTTCCGACCACATTAGTAATTTCTGCATTGATGTGCATTGACCAATTGCATAGCGGGTGTTATTTGATATGACATATTATAGGGACATATAATATAATTCATAGGGACAGGCGTCACTGTATCCACGACCTCTTCCCCATTTCCAATAGCTGTCGACATTATTTGTCTGTGCTCCTGTGACCAGGTTGACGGAATTACAACTGTCGTTTACTGTCAGGTGTTGATAGTTCCCAGGCGTATTCAGGGTATCCCGAATTCCTGATATGCTGCACACTCATCCAAAACTATACGCCATGTTCCATTTAAACTGGCCAATCACGGCTCACCAGGCTCGTTTGTTCCGACCAATGGCAGCATGCCCAAAGATACTGTATATTACCCGAAACTTTCAGTCCCCGATACTACAAGTTTACCCAAAAATACTAAAATAATTTCTATGAATGAGCATGTGTATGTATGTATGTAAGCAGCGGCGCCACTAGGAATTTAATTGTGTATGCACAATAAGCAGGAGACTACACATAGGCTGGGGCCCGAGGACGAAGGTATGTAGAGTATGAAGAATGAGCGTCCGAAGGACGATCGCTGAGGTGTGCAGAGCCGAGCAGGGGAAGGGGTTTGGCGAGGGGTGTGCCCGCTCCCCACTTAAAAGGTTTCTGAATTTACACACTGTAATGGTAGCATTTTAAGCAAAGGTCTGGTCGATTGGTAAATCAATTGCGCTCGATGAGTTAGACTTCAAGACGAAACCTGGAGCCAGACCATTATTTTATCAAATTTACATTATTTGTGAAAGTTCAAGCTAGGATCGATACAATATTGCATCGACAAGCTTATCGACAGTTAATAAGTTTTGTGTATTATACTCTACCAGTTAATGGACAACCATATAATATGCAGCTATACGAATACGATACACAAAATACGCTGTACACAAAAGATCCCAAGGTCGATCGCGTATTGATTGTCTACTCAATCGAGCGCGATAGATTTTCAAATCGCATTCTATTTTCAAATGAGAAGATCTGCAAATATCATATTAACAGTAGATTATACTCATGATTATTATGGTAGTATCATAAATTATAATAGTAAATAATATCATTATACCATATAATATCATATAATATAATTATATTATAACAGTTCATATAATATTATAAAACTAGTCAGCAACAACTCAAAACTATTAATATTTTGTTATATTTCTGGGGGAATACATCCTTTGGACGATTCTGCTCGATTAAACACTCATTACTGAACAAACATCCTTTCATCACTACATTTTTCAAGTTGTCGCTGCATATTTTGTGTGTCACTGCATGTTAAAACTTGAGATATAGGCTAATTTTCCTCTGATGCACCGTAAAACTGGAGGCTTCGTCTAATGATGGCATACGACTACGAGCAGCATCGTTTGGAAAATTTAGTAGGATCTGTCGAAATTGTTTTAGGGGTGGCTCGCTGTTTGAAATTATTTTCTTATATAATATAGATTTCTAACCAACAAGGTCCAGCAATATCGATCATAGGCCTACTTGAAAAATTATTTGAAACGAACTGTTGTAAATAATGACGTTACTGATGTTCTTGCACTACTATAGTTAATAGGTTCCTTAGTCTACTATACTAATTCACTAAATGTAAATGTAAATCTTAGAAAATTTCTCAGCGCCCACAAAAGCCACGTCAGCGAGACCAGCCTATTCACTGGCGCTATATCAAATCAACTCCACAATAGCCAAACTCCTCTGTTCGTTCCGTGCCAGGTCAAAATCCGTGGAGGTCAAGCCAAGGAGACAGCATGCATGGTGCTATGGTGGTAATCGGTGATGATGGTGGTCGTGTGGTGGCACATGAGTAGAATCAGGATAGGATAGCGTGAGGAGTTCGGTTTTCAGTCATGAGTGGAAAGTAGCAGAGAGTGCCAGCGGAGGGAAGGTTAAATTAAGATGTGAGGTAGGAGGATGAGCATTGAGCAAACTAGCGGAGGTCCTTTGGTAGTTCGTTCCAAAGAGCTGGTGCAGCGTAGACTAAGGAGCGGTTGCAGAATTTCAGAGAGGATGAGACTGGAGGCCGAGATAGTGAAAGGTATGATGGTAAACGAGTAGACCCGGGCGGTTGGGTGACGAATATCTGGCGAATGTAAGAGGGTGTATTGTGTAGAGGTTTGAAGGACGTTGTAGGTTAAGAGAAACAATTTTGTAATGGATAGCTGAAGGACTTTTAGCCAATGAAGTGATTTGAGAACAGTGCTTATGTGGTGGTATTTAGAGTTTTGGTAACTGTTTGCAGGCGTTTCATTTGAGTAGAGTTGATGTTGTAAAAAGAAGGGGGTTACAGTAGTCGAGTTTGGAATGAACATTTGAAGTGGCTGTTGTACACGCTGTCTTGTAGGCAAGTACTGGGCCCAATCGACGAAGGTCACAGATGTGCATAGTGCATACAACAGGTGCAAGATAGCTGGGTGATGTGATCGGAAGATGATTTCACGATTACGAACATGAGAAGAATAATTGGGTACGGTATGGGAGAAGTGAGATCTGTTGGACAAATGTTGGGAGGATAGACTAGTTTGTTTAATTGCTGGCGGAGGCCAATAACGAGGAATTCTGTTTTTTAAGAGTTAAGACTTAGCAGGTTAGCAGTCATCCAGGCTGAAATCTGGATGAGGGTGATGCGTAAGTGATTTAATGCATCTGGAAGGGAAAGAGCGGATAAAGATATGAAGAGTTGTGTGTCGTCGGAATAGAGGTGAGGATCAAGAGAAGATGATGAAATGAGTTTGCTGAGTGAGGAGGTGTAATGAACAGCAGAGGACCGAGAACAGAACCTTGAGGAACACTGCTGGTGAGGGTGTGCAGATTAGATGAGAGACCAGCGGCATTGACAGTGAAAGAGCGTGAGGAAAGGTATGAGATATAACCACTAGATGGTGTTAGACTGTTAGTTTGCCTAATATTAAAACTAGTACCTGAGTTATTATAATTTCTTAACTTAGTAATATTTTACTTTTTCATTTGCAATTTTACATTTCTTAACCTTTCAGCACTGTACGCACTTGCGTAAGTGCATACGCCTATCAGCGCCCCTGTATGTAAGCTATGTATGTAAGCTATGTATGTATACAGGTATACAATATACACATGTATAAGTATATATGTAAGTAAGAAATCTTTATTACCATGACACACAGGCGAACACTTTACAACAACAATGCATACAACAGTGAAAAAGTAGCACAATTTCAGTAGGAAAAAAGCAATGCAAATATTAGCCGCTATAAACAGTTTTAAGGTAGGCCTAATCTATTGCTTTAGCTTTCCAAATTTTTTGCCTATTGTAATTCTTGCTTAAATAGAAGTTGGATTGATGAAAATAATTCTTGCTTAGAAAGAATTTGGATTGATGAAGATAATTCTTACTTAAATAGATGTTAGGCAAAAAAATAAAGGTGTGTTTCCGGTAACAGGGGTTTAAAAATTGGGTAGGTAGATAGGAAATATATTTTTTTTTAAATATTTGTATGCAATGCTGTACTAAGAAGGCAATTTGAAGGCACAAAAACTGCATGCTGTACAGTTGGAAAGTTGATAAAGTCTAGGAGTGGTGTTGTAATACTGACTAACAAAATTAATCAATTAATATCCAAAAATTAACTTTGATTAATCGATTAAATTTGATTAATTTGGTATATGTTATGTAAAGCACGAAAACCTTCAAAAATGTTGTAACTGAGTCAGCTACTACTTTCTTTCTACAAAATATTCAGTCATTCCACGAATCCACATGCTGAAGGTAATATATATCAGTTATGTTTTTGAACAACGGAAAGCGAACTACTTATTGCAATGAAGACAGTTAATTTTGTCCACATCTTTGACTTTTGAACGCAAATGTTTCACATTATCATTGTTCACATTATCATTGTTCATTATATTCTTTACTATGGAAATGGGTCACCCGATATCATGAAATAATTAAAAAATTAGCAGATCAAGCAGAAATTAATCGATTAAAATTTTGAGCGATTAACTGATTAATAAACCGTTAAAATCTGAAGCTCTATATAAAACAGGCTTGGGACACTTTTCTCTTTTGTTTCGCAGCCAAGTATACAAAATTCAGTGTCCAGACATTCCGACTACCTTGTCAAAGAGTACAGTTGCTAAGGAGGCTGGTTGTTTAGGATGACGGTTGCTATGGAGTGCGGTTGCTATGGAGTGCGGTTGCTAAGGAGGACGTTTGCTAAGGAGGCTGGTTCCTAAAAGGTGTGGTTCCTAAGAAGGTTAGTTGCTTAGGACGATGGTTGCTAAGGAGTGCGGTTGCTAAGGAGACTTGTTGCTAAGAAGTGGTTACTAAGGAGTGTGGTAGGTAAGGAGACTCATTGCTAAGGAGACTCATTGCTGAGGAGTTCGTGCTAAGGAGTGCGGTTGCTAAGGAGACTTGTTGCTAAGAAGAGTGGTTGCTATGGAGTGCGGTTGCTAAGGACGACGTATGCTAAGGAAGCTATTTTCTAAATGGTGTGGTTCCTAAGAAGGCTAGTTGCTTAGGACGACGGTTGCTAAGGAGTGCGGTTGCTTAGGAGACTTGTTGCTAAGGGGTGGTTGCTAAGGAATGCGGTGGCTAAGGAGACTTGTTGCTAAGAAGACTTGTTGTAAAGGAGTTCTTGCTAAGGAGTGCGGTTGCTAAGAAAACTTGTGGCTAAGGAGACTGGTTGCTAAGGAGGGCGGTTTCTAAGGAGTGTGATTGTACAGGAGACTGGTTGCTAAAAAGGCTGGTTGCTAAGGAGACTGGTTGCTAAGGAAACTAGTTGCTAAGGAGGGCAGCTAAGGAAGGCGGTTGCCAAAGAAGTGAAGGCTGACTTTAAAATGGGGTGCTGTTGAAACTGGTTGGTAAGTATGGCGGTTTCCAAAGAAGATGGTTGCCAAGGAGACTGGTTGCTAAGGAGCCTGGATATTAAGGAGGCTGATTGCCAAAGAAGTTGAGGCTGTTAATTGTGACACTGGTTGCTTATAAGGCTGGTTGCTATCACACCTACAGGTGCTCTCATCCAAAACCTCTCAATCTCCACCCCCAGCCTCTCCGATCACTCTCTCATCAGCTTCTGCATCAACCAACAAACAGTTTCACCGGCTCGTGATGTTGTGAAGCGCAGATGCTACACAAACTTCAACCTGGACGCATTCACCCAGGACCTTCTTGCCACTGAACTCTTTGAAATAGCGTCAACACCTCAGACTTCACCTGACCCTGAGCAATTCTTTCTACTCTACGACTCCACACTACAAGACCTACTGGATCGTCACGCTCCTCTGCGCACCATCAACATACGGCCAAGAGCAGGATGCCCGTGGTTTGACGGGGAATGTTCACAGTCAAAGAGGGTAACCAGGCGACACGAAAGACTCCGTCGCATGAGAACAGTCAAAACTCGAGAAGCTTGGATTAAACAACAAGACAACCAACGACACCTTTTCCAGGAGAAGCGTTCTGAATTCATACGTAGACGTATTGGTGATGCTCAGGGTAGTAAAAACACGTGGAATATCCTGAACTCCGTTCTCCATCCAGCTACTCCAGACTGCCAAGCTGGCTCACCAGATGAATTGTTAAATTGTTTTCTGGACAAAGTTAACCATGTTAGAGATAGCACCGTAAACTCTCCTCCTCCAGATATACCTATCCTTACTACCACCTCGCTATCAACCTTTGACACTGTCACTCCTGACTACATTGCTGACCTACTGACAAAATCTACATCCAAACACTGTGAACTCGACCCTGTGCCTACATGGCTTCTAAAATCCCATCCTCACCTATTTGCAATTATCTGAGCTTTCCTAATCAACCTTTCGCTCTCTACTGGCATACTTCCAAACTCTCAGAAGAGGGCAGTCATTCGTCCTCGTCTCAAGAAGAGTGGCCTTGATTCCACTCTCTGTTCTAACTATAGGCCTATCTCTAATGTGTCCTTCCTATCTAAGATGATCGAGAGAGTAGTCCACACTCAGATCTACTCTTACCTCTCTGCTAACAACCTGCTGCCGCCTCTTCAGTCGGGATTCAGGCAATTCCACTCCACTGAAACAGCCGTCCTGAAAGTCTATAATGACCTGGTCCTTGCTGCTGACAAGGGATATGTAACTGCCTTAATACTCCTTGACTTCTCTGCTGCTTTTGACTGTGTAGATCACTGCATCCTACTTAAAGTTTTGCAAGATTCCTTTGGCATCTCTGGCACTATCCTCAACTGGTTTCTGTCCTACCTCTCTAACCGCACTCAGTATGTTCGCATCAACCTCCTCATTTCATCAATCGCTTCTGTGCTCTTCGGTGTCCCACAAGGTTCTGTCCTGGGGTTCCTATTGTTCATCCTCTATACCTCTGCACTCTCAGCCATTGCCTCTCGTCATGGCATAGAAATCCACCTCTATGCTGATGATACTCAACTTTATGTACATCTGCGACTAAATGAGGTTGCAAATGCTACAAAGAGACTTCGTGCCTGCATTGATGACATCATGCTATGGAGCCTGTCTATGCGCCTCAAACTCAATCCTAGCAAATCTGAGCTCATCTGGTTTGACCGTTCTTCTAAGCTGCTGCAGTGTACTGAACTCTCACTCTCTACTTCCTCCTCTCTACTCTCTCCAGCATCTACTGTTCGGGATCTTGGGGTCATCCTTGACTCTGCACTTTCCCTCAAACGTCAAATAGCTGCCATCTCTCGAGCGTGCTTGTTTCATCTCAGGAGAATACAACAGCTTCGCTCTACTCTTGACTCAGCATCACTGAAAACACTAATACACTGCCTTATTCTGACGCGACTTGACTACTGCAACTCGGTACTCTATGGTCTCCCTGAATGCACACTGCTTCCTCTAACCAGAATATTGCATCAGGCTGCAAGACTGTGTCTTGGACTCTCTTACCGAGACCATATCACACCTGCTCTTCGTTCTCTACACTGGCTTCCTGTCTGTGAGCGTATCCGCTTCAAGCTGGCACTCCTCATGTAGAGAGCATGCACAGATCATCTCCCTTCCTACTTGTCTTCCATGGTCACACCTTGCAACTCTGTTAACGGTCGCTCCTCTCTTAGATCAGCATCTGCTGGAAAGTATGTTGTTCCTGGTACGCGTCTTGTTTTTGGCCGTCACTCATTCACAGTTGCTGGTCCCTCCATCTGGAACTCTCTACCTCCTCATGTTCGCAACTCTCTTAGCGAGACTGTCTTTCGCTCTAAACTTAAAACTTACCTCTTTCAGTCTATTTATGGCTCTTAAATTCTTAATAGTTGCCCAGCTTCAATGTGCACTTCTGAACTTTGTAAGGAGGGCATTATCAAATTACAGTTGTATTGTATTATTGTACAGTTGTATAAGGAGGCTGGTAGCTAAGGACGGTTTCTAAATAGGCTGAGGCTGGTTGCTAAGGATGCTGAGGCTGGGTTTGAGGGTGGTTGCTATAGAGCAGGGTTATCCAACCTTTTCGGGCGAGGGGCCACATTGCCATTTTTCTATGACCTCGGGGCCGAAGAAAACATTCATCAACGATTTAAAAATTCCACGCATAGGCCTTCTAAAGAACAATAATTTTAGTCGCCTACATGACGATCAGGTACCACGCAGTCACATTTTTGCTGATTTGCTTGTACTATTGGGATACTTGACATTGCTTTTGCCTGCACAAGCACTATGTAGGCCTATCTGCTTCAACAGTTGATGTAGCTATTCTAGTATCATAGTTAACCCTCGGGCTACCAAGGGGGGGGGGGTGGTTGCCACCCCCCCACATTTTTATGCATAATTTTTTCCATATGGAATATAATTTTGGCATTTTAAGTAGCTGTAGCAGATTCATTGGCGCACATTTTGAGGTAAACATCATGGTGGTAGCCCACGCCATTCAAAAGTTATACCTGATAGACTATACCCGAGGCACCAGAAGGGTGGATACCACCCCCTCTTAGTTTTTCGACTATAGCTTTTTGACTATTCTTCCTAGAAGAGAAACAATTACACCATTCTTTAGAGGGAATGCTGGTCTTCATTTTCATACCTACATCTTTGTCTTATGAAAACCGGAAGTGATCAAAATAAATAATAATACGCGTAATATGCGTGAAAAATGGCTGAATGGAAGCACCCCCTTAGTTTTTGTCTGTAGCGTATTCATTTGTCTTCCTGGAAGAGAAACAAAGATACCATTCTTTAGAGGGAATGCAGGGCTTCATTTGCCTACCTACATCTTTGTCTTTGAATACCGAAAGTGATCAAAATAAATAATAATATGCGTAATCTGTGTGAAAATGGCTGAATACAGCATTACAACGTAAACCGATATATATGTATGGATCACATAACGTACAACTAAATATGCCATTCTGTGCAGAAATGAATGCTGAATCCATTGCTATATTACAAGTTATGATATGTGAAACCAAACACGAAATCCAGGGGTGGTAACCACCCCCCCTTGGTAGCCAGTGTTACAAAAAAACTTGGTAGCCCTAGGGTTAAATGTCCATCTGTTAATAGTGATCTTGAGTTTTTTTAATGTTTGCCATTTAGACAAAAACTGTTCACAGCAATATGTACTGCCAAAGAGTGCAATATGCCTAAGTGCAGGATAGGACAGATTTGGAAAAGGTTCTTAGTAGTAGGCCTATATTCCTGCTATCCTTTCTTGACAGATTAAGCAAACAACACCCTCAGAATGCTCAATTACGAAAAATTCCTCGGTCTAAAAATTTGTTTAAACTCTACATTCGGAGTCAATTTTTGCTTTTTGCTTGCAATTATTGACCGCATGGTTATTTGAGGCAGAAAACAACAGTAAATATTGCAACACAGTTACACAGAGCTAGCATCAAAACTTCGTGTGACTTTTGAAGCAAAGAATTATAGGAAATTTTCAATACCGGGCCAATTAGCAACGTAGTATGCAATTCCCAATTTTAAACAGACAAAAAATCAATATTTTTAAAGGCTCGGCGGGCCGGGTAAACTCACTCGGCGGGCCGGATTGTGGCCCGCGGGCCGTAGGTTGGACAAGCCTGCTATAGAGGTTGAGGCTGACCTTGAGGCTGGTTGCTAAGAAGGTTGTTTTCTAAGAAGGCTGTTTGCTAAAAACGACAGTTGCTAAGGAGGCTGGTTGCTAAAGAGGCTGGTTGCTAAGAATGCTGGTTGCTAGAATCTGGTTGCTAAAGAGGCTAGTGGCTAAATGGGCTAGTTGCTAGAGGCTGAGTCTTACGTTGAAACTGGGTGTCTAAAAGTTGGCGGCTGACGTTGAGGCGGCCTGCTACAAAATTTGGTTACTAAGAAGGATCGTTGCTAAGAAGGATGGTTGCTAAGAAGGTTAAATTCTATGGAGGTCGGGTGCTAAGTAGGCTAGTTGTTAAGGAGGCTTTTCTTGCACAATAGTACGTATGATAATCGTAGATGTTGCTGATACATTGAATACAGTCGTGGATTTGGGAAGTAACCCTAGTGAGTTACTGTGAGAAAATTAATCCTCCTGCATGTGGATGTGTTACTCCCCCTCCCCTCCCCAACCGTCCGATGCTTGTTGAAACTGACCAAAGTGACCATGGGAAACTTTTAGCCCATTTGTTGCGCTAATTAACGGTGACCTTATTTACATACAACATGCAAGGAAAGAAATGTTATTAATGTCACAAATCTGCACCTCTGGCACGCAAAGGTTAAATTCATGTGTCAGTATCAAAAACATTTTCACAAAATTTTCAAAGTCGGGCCTAAAAGTGACTCGGTCGCGTTACCGGAAACAAAACATTATTTTTTTTGGCCTTAGATTGCTGAAACTAATTTTTTGTGAAAGTAGAAGTTGGATTGATAAAAATAATTTCTTGTGAAACTAGAAGAAGATTGATGAAAATAATACTTGCGTAAATAGAAGTTGGATTGATGACAGCTATCATGGATATTGGTATTAATTGGTATGTAATATGGAAGTAAGACAGTGTTAATTAAGCTGTGTCAAGGTGCTCTGAAGGTTGGAGGTCTAGCCAATCCTTTGGTTATGCATGGCTACTTGATCTGGTTTTTACAGAGCCCCTAAAGGGACATGCAGGCAAAATATGCTATGTCGTGCGCACGACTTAGTAACTCGTTCGAACGAGTTACTAAGTCGTTCCCACCACTTACTAAGTCGTTCCCATGACTTTCCAGTTTCCACAACTTAGTAACTCGTGCGCACGACTTAGTAACTCGTTCCCACGACTTATTTAACTCGTTCCCACGACTTAGTAACTCGTTCCCACGACTTACTAACTCGTTCCCACGACTTAGTAACTCGTTCGAACGAGTTAGTAATGAAGGCATGAGCTAAACCCAGGGGCCTTATGAAAATCGAACTGGCAAGAGTGTTATCCATTATACTCTCCCCCTTCCTTGGAATGACCTCAACCTTCAGTCACTGGAGGTGTTTCAATCTGCCGACTGACACACAACTAATGCCTTTTTCTGCGTGATCCTTGTTTCTCGACAAATAGCCAGATGTGCATCATATTCTACCAGGGATGGAGTGCTCGTCGGCAACATCATCATGTTAATAATAATAATAATAATAATAACGACAATTTATATGGCGTCGTAATGCAGCCATACTGCTACAAGGGCGCCTCACATACAGCTAATCACAAACAAATAAGTTTTGAGTTTAGATTTGAAGGCGTCTACTGATGATGGGTGGAAGACTGTTCCAGCATCTGGGACCGGCGAGTGCGGTTACCTGTGGCTGCTATATTGTATCAACACAATGTGGCCCAAAAACTCTAAACTGGCATGCCATCTGTCAACTTTTGACGGGATTCCTTTGGGTGATTCCACGTATGTGCATGGGCCCGCCACTGGTGACTCTTCTAGCTTACTGTGCATTGTTTTGCTAACAAACACTAACATCATAATAGGCCAGCGCAGAGAGCACCTCTGAGTAGGTGTCTTGAATGGGTGCTATATAAATTCTCAGAATGAATGAATGAATTAATTCATCAGTGTCAGATAAAACTTCATCATTTTAAAATGAAGAATCACATTCTATGATCATTGCTGAACCCAATCGTCATGGATATGAGTAAAGTGGCATCATGCAGATTTATACCTTTATTCTGTTTTATTTTATTAGGTAATTGTAAAAATGTACCTGCAAGTTACTGGATGCTGGTGATGCCATGTTTGAGATTTATCATGTCACGCAAAATGTTCGAAATAATTTTGAAGTCTTTTCACGTAATGGCAGTGCCACTTTTTTGCCCTCTGCCCATCCGAACAAGAACTGTATGCGAGGTTCAACTGCTCCTGATCTCTTGAGATTGCCTACCTCTCAGATTGTTAAACCAAGTGTTGAAAGACGCAATGTTGCTTTTGACTTTGATGGTTTACCTGCCAAACTAACAGTGATAAAGACGGTCATCTGGACTCAATAACTTCAAATGTGACCTAACAGTAACTGGAAAAACACTATATTAGTAACATGTGTTTATTCCTTTTATATTTTTAGTGATATATAGTTAAAACATCGGCAGAGTATGGAAAGACAATCATCATCATCATCATCATCAGGATCCATGGGCCGAAGGCCCGTAGGTGTCCAACGCTTGCATTGGATCCATGGGCCGAAGCCCTTTTGGAGTCCAATGCTTGCATTGGATTTCATTCGTATTTTTTCATTACGAACGGAGTATCTGCACCCATCCGTTCGACCTTCGCGCTTCTCCCTTAAAGAGAGTTCCAGGCTTAGGACTGGCTCTGATATCCACATGTGGTATCAAAGGCGGTGACAATAGAAAATAGAAATAGAAAGACAATAGAATGGTGTTAAATGTCGTTAAGAGCAAAAATTCTGTCATGTTGTGAGTAGTGTTCAGATAACTAGAAATTTCATCAGTAGCAGACTCATGGGCAATTGTGCACACATTGACCCCAACCAACTGGTTCCCATCTAGAACTTACAGAAGGCTCGAGAGTTCTTGGACCGAACAGTGTCGAAGACAGAGTCAGATGGTTGTGTTTGTGACACATGATGACACCACCATCCAACACGGTTCCTAGCGGGTGGTAGAAAATGGAGCATCTGGACATCGCTTGAGCCACAAGGTCAGTCTGTGACAGATAGCCATTCGATTGGACTACTAAGATCAATGCCTCTCCTCACCTTTTGACAGCGTAGATACAGTAGACTGTCAATAGGTGTGAGCATTGACTATCCATCTGGAACCTGTCATCCCTTGAGTAGATATGGATTCTTCCTGTGACAGAAAACATCAACCTGTGCAGAAGTAGCATCACAAACTCTATCTAATCTAGTGCCATCCATCTATTGCGCTGTTATCGTAAAGCTCAGACGATGTTTGCTTCAAGTGAAATCATCGTAGTTGAGAATTGTAATCATTTGGAAAAGCAGAGTTGAAATCCTATTGGTTGAGAAACAAGAGAATCAGGTCACAATGGTCAAAAGAGGTGAGTCTTAAATCTAGACCAGAAAGACATAAAAAAACCAACAGAATGCACAGAATGTTGTAATCATTTGGAAAACTCCTTTGGACCAGCAACCAAGAAGATCCAGGAACCGACCTCTTTCAACATTTGCAGTGTATTTGGTTATATTTATTTAATTCTTCATAATTATAAGAATAATAATAACATAGTTCTGGTGCAAGGTATAGGTAGAAGGAAAGCATTTGTGAGTTGAGTTCAGTAGTTGGTTTCATAAGGGTGCACAAGAAGCAGAGATAGTAGGTCAGCTGATTTAAATATAATAATATGTGCTATAGAGAGAGAGACAGAGACAGAGACAGACAGACAGAGAGAGACAGACTGAAGCAGTCTAACGTGAGTGCGTTATGCTCAATTCCAAATATCAATTATGAAGAATCAGTCAACACACACGCATACAGGTGGGCTGGCCATCAATCAATAAATCCACTCCAGTCATCACAGCTCCCCCCCCGATCCTTATTCCTAAGAGACGTAATGGTAAGGTCATTGTGTGTTCCACTCGCACTCTAATCACAGCCGTCAGTTATCCAGTTTGACTGAATAATGGAGTCTGAAGTGGGCATCATATATTATAAGCATTGTAATTTCACGGCCTTAATTGGATTGGGACCCTTGTGGAGTAGAAGGCAGACGATGCAATGTTAGGAGCTAAAACTTCCCCCAAAACCTCTGCTCATAAGATTATAACAATAATAATAATATGTATGTATGCATGTGTGTAGCTGGACGTTTATAAAGTGTGTTTTAGGTTATGCTCAGAAGTTCTTAAAAGGCCACAATTGTGTTAGTTGGAAAAGTTGAGCATAATTACTCCACAACCCAAGTAAGTGAGAACAAAGAAATTGACAGAGGCAGAAACAGTTTCTCCATCATCTCAGTTGAGTGTATAACTTGTTGGTCTCATCACTGTATTTGATGCCACCTTTAATTCTGTTGCTTGAGGTGCAATGCTCTCTTTAAAGCCATGTTTCCAGCAACTGACATGGCCGATGACATGCACAGAACCACTGATGATGGTAATGGTGATGGTGATGGTGATGATCAGTTATGCAGTCACATTGAAAACTGACTGCAACTTTTTGAGGTTAGATGCCAAGCAGAACACTATCCTATTAATCAAGATGATGCGTGATAAAAAAAGCCTTAACGAGCACTGTGTGCTGAACAGGGCACAGGAGACTCTTTAAAGTGGGAGAAGCAGCTGGCACAGTTCACTGTTGTGTGGCACCAATGTCAGCGTCATTCTCACAGACTGCTGAATAGTATGCAAAGTGTAACGCACGAGCAGAAAGGGGCAGGTGCAAATTGCTCATGCTATCATCTATGTAAACAGTATGTATGTGTGTATGTATTTAGATATTTAAATAGTGCCTTTGAGAATCTTTCGAATATGCTCAAGCATGGGCTAACTAACACATGTAAAGAGGTGTAACTTAAGACAGGCTGAATGTTTTCTGCAAATGTTGTCTCTACTGATAAACTTCAGATTTTGTTGTTGTGACCTGTAAGCGCTGTTGAATAAATTACCAGAAATGAATGGAGTGCAAGTTAATGCATTACTTCACTGGATGGACTATAAAATGTGTTGCACTGGCTGCCTATCTCTCAGCGGATCTCATACCGCACTGCTGCTGTGGTTTCTCGCTGCGTTCTTGGCTGTGCTCCATCTTACTTGCGTGATCTTTGCCGCCCAGTGTCCGACGTCGCAGCGCGTCGGGCGCTTCGTTCTAAGACGAGGAGTGAGCTCCTAGTTCCACGGGCATGCTTGGCTATTAAGCAGCGCGGTGCTTTTTCGGTTGTGGGACCTTCCATCTGTAATGACCTCCCGCTTAAGCTCCGCTCTTTACTTGTGAGCCAACCAGCAGGGTTCTACAAGTCCCTCAAGTCTTTTTTCTTTAGTCGTGGCTGGGCCGGGAGCGCTTCTGAGTAGCTTCTTGAAGAGGCGCTATGTAAATGCTCTGAATGAATGAATGAATGAATGAAAATGTATTTCAAGCCTTTTCTTGATTTTTCAGTTTATTTCTCTGATTTGCTGAACTTGATTTAATGGATTCATCCTCATCCGTCCTGCACATTGGAGACATAGTTTCTCTCTATGCTGAGGGAAATGTCTCTGGCTTTATATCGACTCTTGGGTGAGTAATTGATTTGCTGCTGATTGACTCTGAATACTTACAGTTATTTGATCTAAATCATTTCCTGCTCTGCTTATAAATTATCTGCTTTGATTGGTTTGACTATTGACTAACCTAATCTCATAGTAATCGGGTTCATTGAACTGGATTACTATGGATTACTAATTGCTGGATTACTAATCCAGTTCACTGAACTATGGATTACTATGGATTACTGGATTACTATTACTATTGATAATGATTACTATTACAGAAGTCAACCCAACTTTTGTTGGGTTGACCTCTGTGGTGCCAACAGCTTGATGGAAAGCATGGTAGACTCAGACATGTTGTCAGACACATGTAGAGAGACCAGTGCTTGCATTCAGACAACAGAGTGCTGATGATATATCAATGCATAGGCGGATCAAAAGAAGAGAGACAGATATAAACAGACAGACAGAGAAATAGACAGAGAGTTGAACAAAGGTACTTGTAACTTAAGTACGTGTAAAGCTCTTATTAACTGCAGCTGATTCTTCTGTAAATTAATGCTGATCTGAAACATATAAAATGTCGGGCAACCAGGTCACCTTTCACAGCTGAGCAAGAAATCTGGTTTTACTTGACCATCGACTGATGTCTTGGACATTGTAATAATGGTGCTATATAAGTCATCAGATTAGATTGGATTGGTTCACTTTGGGCTCTCAATGTAAGGGCCATTATTAGTTGGCCCATACGTGGGAAAATTTGGCCACAGCTGTTGTATTTAATAAGAAACTAATTGAAAGTCTGCTAATGTAAAGCGTGCTTACTTTCTTCTGCTAATAGTGTTTCTGTTGTAATTGCTAAAATGTAACGGTGTCATTTATCTGTTTGGTTTGTGAAGGTTGGTTGATGACCGGTGTGTTGTACAGCCAGACGCTGGTGACTTGAATAACCCTCCAAAGAAGTTCAGAGGTTAGACTGTGACTTTTAAATCTCTTCAGGTCAATGCTCTTGGCAGAGCTGCAACACTGTTATCAGCTAGTCTTCAACCTTAACCTTAACCTTTTCCATAGCCATGCTCGGTCACATAAGATCTGCTCTTACCAAAGACATGTCACAGACCACAGCCAGTGCTATAATCTGCTCCTGCCTTGATTATGCCAACTCTGTGTTTGCTGGTATTTCAATCAGAACTTGATGTCAACAGACTGCAACGTATCCCACATTTTTTGGCTTACATGGTGCTGTGTTCATCTTCTCGTTCAAACTCATTAACTCTGTTTGGTCAGCTGCATTGGCTTCCTCTAGAATTCAGAATAAGATTTAATCTGGCCTGCTTGACTTATAGAGCCTTCACAATGAGCCCTCCTGTGATCTTTGGGTATGGGTCTTTTGCAGAACTGTCATGGGATCTCATGCATTTCATGTTGCTATCTCAAGGATTGCAACCGACTACCAATGTTTGTCTGATGCTTGAACTCTTTTCTCTTCCTTCCTTCAAAACTCAATTTCAATGGCTTTCAAATTGATCTGCTTATCACTTGGTGACTGACTGACTATATGGTGCTTCTGTGTAACAATGCATGCATTACAAATTTTCGCAATAATAGTAATAATTATCTGGTGATTTCTTTTGATGTGGAAACATAGGTTTCCTGGTGCCAAATATTAAATCTGAACTTCTTGCTACTTCATACTTTATGGCAGTTAAATTGTGTTTTATGATTATAGCATACCTTTTCATTTACCCTTGCGCTTTATGGTCATTTTTCAGATTAATGCTGTTACCATATTTTCCAGACTATTGTTGTAGTTTTTTACAGTTATCCATAGATGCATCTCTGGAAGTTCAATATGAACGTTTATGGTTTAGTCTTTTTGATGACTTCCTAGAAACTTTTCAAAATTTGGGACTACCCCAGTACATAATCTGCAATATGGAAAGACGAATGCAAATAAAAGATATTAACTCTTGGTGACAGGCACAAAATTACAGCATCAGAGACCTTTCCAGGCAGGCTTCAGGTGCAGAATTGCAACATTATAGGTGCCCTTACTAAAGCAGATGATGCGTGTCAACTAATGGTATTCTTAAGTAATATGTGCACCATATATTATGGCAATACATGAGCTACAATTTTCCTATTAGTGATAGTTGAAACTTAAAGTCACTGATCTCTTTTCATTTTATGATGTGAGTTTTACAACCACAGTGGTAAATGAGAATGAAGTTTAGCATAAGATTTTTGGTATTCTGTAGGTGGTTTAGTAAAGAGTTAATTTTTAAAGAATTTCATACATTTATGGATAGCAGGATCAACAGTAATGTAAGCTGCGT
The DNA here is from genome assembly GCA_020284085.1 of Aporrectodea caliginosa. NCBI lineage: Eukaryota > Metazoa > Annelida > Clitellata > Crassiclitellata > Lumbricidae > Aporrectodea > Aporrectodea caliginosa. The sequence continues at coordinate 2,737,045 of JACEVL010000150.1, read as the reverse complement.
TCATCCTAGCGATATATATTTTACTTCTCAAATGATAATGAAAGCTATGCCAGCAGTGATTTAGATTTAGTTTTTGGCTGCATCTGATAAAGGCTGGATCAAATACTATTTCTAAAAGAGTTGATTGGATTGCCGATACCAAAGATTTGTCAGTGTCTGATATATTTTCATAGTTTGGCAACAAGATTTGAAGGCTCAGATCATTACAAAACCAACACCCAATCATGATGCTCATAGGTGCATAGAAAACAGTGTTTCAAGTGCTAATGATGCCCAAATGTAAATAAAACTCTTCTTTTGCTCTAAGAAATTAATTTTTTAATGACTAACTTTGCCTAGAAGTGCATGGTTTGAGATCCATCATGCCACATAAAGTGACATTTTGAGATGATTTTTAAATCTTTTCACCTAAATTGCAGTGCCACTTTTTTGACTGCTGCCCATTCCAAAAAACGTTGTCTTTAAGAGCAATGTTCCCTCTAAGGTGTGCAGCAGGAGCTGCGTAGCTCATTAAAAATTCCGCGCAGCAGTTTCAAAATTTCGTTTACAAGTTTAGGTAGGAAATAGGCCTACATATGAGTTAAAGTTTTGTTTAACTGGAATTATTAACCTACTTAAGCCATACATCTTCTTAATAAAAAAGACATTAATACAAACGTGTATTTATTGTAATCTGTAGTTACAATTTACAATCACAAATATTCTGAAAATGTGTTGCCCAGTTTTATTGCTCACGCGGAAATTTGGCTGCTCACACAACCGCCAGTTCCACGCACACGGCAAAATGTTTTAGAGGGAGCGTTGCTTAAGAGTACGACTGCTCAGTGCCCCTGTCTAATATTAGTGACTGTTGGAGATTTACTTACCATCCAGATTGTAAAGTGAGTGTTGAAAAGTACAGTGGTGCTGTCAAAAACGATGGTTACATATCGGTCGAGTTGTAACAAAGTTCCCTGAACTGCCTCCTCATCTTATCTCAGATCCCTGTGTATCTTTGCCTCCTCATCTATTCCTGGTCGTAAGTACCTCCGATCAGCTGCATATGGTATCCTTGTCGTCCCTCATGCTAGGTAGTCCACTATACAGCACAGAAGTAAGTTTAGCCATCGTTGTCCCTGTAACCTGGAATAGTCTTCCTTCTAAAATTAGAAATGAGCTAATCAGTCTGTCACCTTCCTTGTTCCGCAAGTGCTTGAAGTCTGTTCTGTTTAATCGTGGATCCTCCCTGCTTGGTTGGAAGTGCTGCTGATGAGTTTTTTTTAAGTTGTTCCTTTCAAGTTTTCATTAATGTTATGTTATGTTATGTCACAAGTGATGAAGCGCTTATGCCACACCAACACATTTTGCCTGACATAATATCTCAATATTACAAGCAGTTGTAGACAATTAATTGACATAGGTTTGTTAAAAATTCATAAAAACTGTCATGTTTATGCATCAACTCTGTGTTCAATGGTTGACGAAATATACCGTAACATTTTTATAGTAAAGGGGTGAAACGAACCAAAACCAAAACGCTAAACGTTATCTGGCCAGGGCTGAACAATACTAAAACTATTTAGCACACAAAGGGCGTACATAATTATATTTTCTCCACTGAGAATTTCAGATTTGTGTTGGTTAAGTATTATAATTTAAATAGTGTCAAAGTAGTTTTAAGACATAGTGTTAATGGCAAGCACAGAAATGGAACTACAGGATCTGGTGACTCGATTGGACAGGGAAGGGCGAAAAAAGGGCTTAGAGATCAACATAGGTAAAACAAAGTGTATGGCACTAAATGGGAATCAATGCAACATCAAAGTACAAGACAGTATGATAGAACAAGTGGAAACCTTCGTGTACTTAGGATCACTCATAACAGAAGACGTGGATTGCAGCAGGGAGATAAGAATAAGAACTGCAAGAGGACTTGGAATAGGAGTAGATCTGATGAAACTGTGGAAAAGCCATACATAACATAAAAATTAACACAAAGATTAAATTAATGAGGACACTTATATGGCCAGTGATGATGTATGGCTGCGAGAGCTGGACAATCAAAAAGAGGGATGAGGAGAGAATAAAAGCATTTGAAATGAAATGCATACGAAAAATACTGGGTATATCATGGATAGAGAAAAAAACAAATGAATGGGTGTTAGAGACGGCAGGAGTGGAAAGGAATTTACTGGAATCAATAAAAAGAAGAAAGATGTCTTACTTTGGGCATATAATGAGGAAACAAGGTGAATGCCTAGAGAAAGAAATTATGCAAGGAACGGTACCGGGAGCAAGAGCAAGGGGGAAACCAAGGAAGAGATGGATGGACAATGTGGGCGAATGGTTGGAATTATCAACGGAAAGGTTGCTGCGAGAAACCGAGGACAGGAGAGGATGGAGAAGAATCGTCTACAATGCGACCAACCCTCGTATCGAGGACGGTTGAAGAGAGAGAGAGAGAGTTTTAAGACTTGTGTAAGTCTTCATGTGGCCAGAAAGCTCAAAGACAAAACCTGTCTGATGAAAAAACGCTTGCATTGTATCCTGAAGCCAGACATAATGTCGACTTACTTCATAAGGCCACATTGCAATGTAGTTAAGGATAAAACTGATTGGCATTGAATACCAGTCAAATTTTGTTTGTGCTTTCTTAAATAAGAAATGTTGGCAGTCAGCACCATCTAGTAAATCTCTTTGGGGACTGCCTCCTTTGCTGCCTGGGCTGGTGGTAACCCAAGGCCCATATGGCAGTTGGTCTTGGGGGGGGACGGGCACAATGACCCTGATTTAGCTAGTGAACAAGTAAGGTCTATTTGTTGCATGTGTACTGTAATAGGGTTTACTAGCTTGGCAACCCTAGCCCTTCTGCCTGCAGGAGTTAGAGCAGGGCTCTGGCAGGCTACATCAGGTTCTGCAGCAGCCAGCAACCAGCAAAGTTGTTAATACTGATTGGCATCATCCTATATATATTGAACGACATTAATGAATATTAACCTGTATTAACTGCACACTGCTCCCTTTGTATTCTGCCTTTGTATTCGTTGTGGTTGTCGTTGTCAATATTCACTGATAGTGTTGTGAGGCGGAATAATTGTCCGGAAAATTTCATGTTTTTCCGGAAAATTTAGGAAAGTTTCCCGTGTTTTTTTCGGAAAATTTTTCGATATTTTTCCATCAATATAATATGACTAAATAACAATTTAAATGCATAATAATGTTTAAACATCACTCACTCTATACTGTCTTATGTTTATTCAATGAATAGCACTGTTAGTGCTTACTCTTCAGTGTGTTCACAAGGCTCAACAACAACAATACATTTAAGAATTAATTGGAATTAAAGTTCACCGTTAATTAGAGAAAATATTTTGTATGATTTAGTCTCCTTAATATTTTTATGAAAATATGAGACAAAAAAGCAATTGATGCAGTAGTACTACAGACACCATTTTCATTCTGCAACAGATTAATTCTTATGATTAATTCTTATGTGGCCTATTATAGCGCATTGGATAACACACTGGCGTAGAGAGCGAGAGGTACCGAGTTCGAGTCCCGTAGGGCGGACGTGCTTTGTAGGCTGCTATTAGCGCCGTGTATTGCAGGCTGTCTGTTCTGTTAGTAGTTAAGATTGTTTCAATTGCATAACATGTAAATGTACAGCACAGTGCGTTTGTCAGGCGCTTAATTAAAGAAAAGATTATTATTATTTTTATTATTATACTATTATTTTGTGTCTTGAAATATAATGTTATTGGCATTGCCGTTACAGTCTGGCACTAACCTATTTTCAAATCTGCTTTTCTTGGTAAGAAGCAGAAGAATGAGTTTCAGTTTAATTGTTTGTCTATGAGCTGTTGCCTTCAGTGAGCAGTGTATGGACTAAGGCAAAGCTGACTAGTAGCTGAGCAGCTGACATAATGTCAAATTGCCAGACAGTATATATATAGTATTATATACTGATAGTTCATAACACTAGCAACATATCAAACTAGGCTACTCTAGCCTGAACCGCTAATGAACAGTCTTTAATGTTAATTTTAATTCTTTTAACATTGATCATTGCCCGCATTGACAGAAATACTGTAAATAAAAGGAACTTTAAAAAAGAAATTTTCTAGTGTCGTCTCATACTGAAAATCTGACATTATGAGTCAAGTGTATTTTCCGGTTCTGACAATTTTTGGAAAATTTTTGGAAAATATTCCGCAAAATACTTTTCCGGAAAAGCTACATCACTATTCACTGATGTCATCCTAGTTGATCAGTGAGAAACACAGCAGACTTGAAAACAATGCCTATTGCCTAAGTTGCGAGCAGCATGTGCAAGCTCAACAATCAAGTCACCCAGTTTCAAAGGCTAGCCTTTGAAATTTCTTATGGTGCAGTGGAGTGCAGCAGCAGAAATTGAGCACTTTCCTGTCATTTTTTTACATTTGTATTTACCTGTTATGTGTATAATTATGAAAGTGTTATGAAAGTGTTCGTGTTGATTTACAGACTGCCTTTTCAAAATCTGTCCTAATAATCGTTATTCTGCTCAGAAGCAGTTTTGGAAAGCTATTAGGCAAGGAAATTCACACATCACCGATGATACGCTCCTGAAAAAATTAAGTGTAAGTATATTTATTCTGTGATTTTACTATGGTGTTAAAGGGGTTTAAAACTTTCCTTAAATTTTCTGTGTCTATCTGTGTGTACATTTGTATGCATATTTGATTGATGTATATATATATGTATGTGCTGTACTCTGGCAGTCTCATAAATCAATATTAGTTAATGAAACTGTGAGGTAGTCAATACCTCAGCGCTTTGGTCTCTGCAACATAGTCTCTATAAATTTCCACTGCTATTGAGCTGTTTACTGCTTAATGTTCAGAAATTTGATGCATAATTAGTTTTGATAAGGCGGGGTGCAATGGTCTAGTGAGCAATATGCTGCACTGTAAACTCAGAGGTTAGCATACCATTCTTGTTACAATTCGCCAGCATATGCCATCTTTCTCTTCACTTTCATCTGTCAGATTTGCAGAAATTAGAATCTTATTATCAGAAGTAATTAAAGCTTTTGGTGTAACTTGAAGTCCTAGCAGTTGCTATGACTTCATGTTCCAAGTCTTGTTTCTGTCACATAAGACTGTCCTAATTCAGGCATTCTCTGAATTATGACACAGCTTAAACAGTGGTTGGAGCACTTATGGTTCTTGGTGACACTATTTAAGTGCAGTGTTGTATAGTAAATCCTGTTTTAATCTAAAACTGCGGCATGTTCTTCTTTGTCATTAAATGCACTAGGTTGCTTCAATTACCCCATTTTCAAATTCTTATCATGAATGTTTTATTTAGAAAAAAATTGTAATAATTTATTAATGTTCAAATAATATTCAATATCAAAAGGATTTTGTAACTTGTATGTTTTGTAGCTCAAATATAGAGCAACATTTTGCTCTATAGGTAGGATAAGTTAAAATTTTACATTTCTTAAATAAAATTCTTTTTCAGCCAAAACAAAATTGTGATGCAATGTAAATGTAGGTCTCTGAAATGTCTGAGTGCCACACAAAGCCATCTCTGGCTGACCATCTTATTCACCAGTGCTAAATCAAATCAATCCACAAGAAGATCAACCATGGTATGAGCAAAACCGACAAGAGACAGTGGACATGGTGATTGGACCCAAGGCATTGAAGGTTTCCTTTAGAAGGGCAGTAGGAAAAAAGCTTTTCTTACCAATTCAAACAAAGTCTGGGGCAAGCTGATATTCCCCACTCACACGAGAACTTTCAGTTTGCACCTTTTCTTCACGGGCTCTGACATCAAAGGGTATATATATGTACAACGTTGGGGCCACCAATGTCAAGTTACTTTAGAATGTATAGTTTAGATATTTGGTCATAGACACTAGAATGGGGCCAGCTAACAAGAAACAGATCCGCAGTGTTTTTTATATTCCAAAATAGTTAAAACAAACACAATCCAATACTTGCACAACACTGACAAAACTTTTCATGAATACTCTTTTATGTCCAGGTAAAAATAAAAACCCAATAAATATTTAGTAAAAGACCAATTTCTATCAAATTGGCCATGTTGGTGTTATCTGTGAAAGTGTTGTACTGTACCCCTTTAGAATTGACATTTTCTGGTTTGAGTAGAATTGGCAATTCTGGTTTGAGTACAAAGTCATTGAATCTGAACCAAATGTGAATTGAAGAAAAGCAGAGTTTGAATTCAGTCTTAGCCGAGGGTTTCACTGGAGAGAGATGCAGAGTTGACTACAATCACCCTCTTGCTTAATCACTGTGTTGTGCTTTGATTGCAATATGACAGAGGCAAAACTATATATAGAAGAAATTAGAAGCCGCGTCTCTGAACCCTGTGGCTCACGTTAATGACATTAGCATTAATGCATTAAGAGTACACATGCCATAATAATAGATTTATAGCTCTTAATAGTTTACAATTGGATTCTACTGGTATATGATTTTTGGTGGCTATATTTAGATTCCTTGGGCTTGTGGTTATAGTGCCACGAAATAAAATCTACAAAATTGGCAAATCTTTCATTCTAAAGGTAAAAATAATTAAGTCAGAAGAAATGTTAAGCAGTCTCTTCTAATTTTGCCATCTGTTGCAGATTCTTCTATCAGTGTTATGCAACTTAACAGTTTCAAAATAGCAATAAACTCATGGCAACCATCTGTGTAAAGTAAGCTGGTATAACCAACGGCCCAACTCGTCTGCTGAGGGAGCGCTGAGTATTGTATTGTATTTGAACACTTGTTATAGCGCCCCAACCAGATTTCCCATTCAGAGGCGCTCCCGACTACTGCGCGAACGCTGAATCGGAGTTTCACGCCGAAGCGCATGAGCAATTGCGAGTGAAGGACTTACCCAGGGTCCCTACGCGGCGACTTTGAGGTGGATTCGAACCCGCAACCCTCCAGCTGCAAGGCACCGAACATACCCCTACACCACCGCGCCCCAGTTGTATTGTGATGTGTTGTATTGTGTGTTGTATTGTACTCCACGTTTATAATGCGACCGAGCCACCCGCAGTAAAGATCCGAGAAATTAATCTCTGATAATCCGACCCGACCGGAAGCGAACCCGGGGCGCCGGCGCGGCGAGCGGGCACCAACCCACTCGGCCACTCAGGATCCTTGTGCTTGTGAACGTTTATAAAACCATTGAAATACAGTAACTAAAAGTTGAACAGATATTCATCAATGCTGCATTCTCTACATAGTCCTTAGATTGGTAAAGTAAAATATTGTTAGACTTGTTAATTTGATTTTGACAGCAAATTTGAGAAGCCATCTTGACACCATCTAGTGTAATGATGATATTCCTATGCAATACATGACCGTTTTCATTTTAGCATGCTGCAGAGTTGGAAAAGAAACAAAACGAGTCTGAAAACAAGAAGCTGTTGGGCAGTCCTATTCAATATGGAGCTGTTGTTCAGGTGAGAAATGTTAAAGCAGTATTGATCTGTGAAGATCTAAGTGTGTACTGTGAAATCTGAAATTGAAAAGTAATGTAATTTCCTGCAATAATTTCTTCCACAAACTTCAACAGATGCATCTTATTGAAAGGTCTGAATTGTACATAAAAGTTTTGATCATTTTGGACTACATAATCTGCTGAAAAGATCAATAAAAAATTAAAAAATTAAAATCTATTAATGCATCTGGTTATTAATAATAATAATAATAATCTTTTCTTTATTAAGCGCCTGACAAACGCACTGCGCTGTACATTTACATGTTATGCAATTGAAATCTTAACTACTAACAGAACAGACAGCCATGTAATACAACGGCGCTAATAGCAGCCTACAAAGCAAATCCGCCCAACGGGGGCTCGAACTCGGTACCTCTCGGTCTCTGTGCCAGCTGTTATCCAAAGCGCCACGGGCCCCCATGGCAGCTCACAAAGGCACTCAAACATAGCTGTCTAGCAGACCTAATAATTATGGTGGGACTTTGATAGACTTAAGAAATGTTGCTAGTGCTGTCATCACAGACATAATGCAAGACCGTTCCAGAAGGATGGTGAAGTATGCCTGCCTAGTCATATGGGATCGTCATATGCCAACAAACCCAATGCATTGCAAAACATAATGATCCTTGACTTGGCTGCAGAGACAGGAACATTGAGCTCAAGTCAATGTCTCACATGGCTTTTGTGGTCATGGTGGAAGATCCTGACCACAAGAGCCATGCGAGATGTACACTGCATTGATTTTGGCAATGCAGTAGTTGTCAAATGCATCGAGTGTTGCAGAATCTTTTTTGTCCAGTTCTCTTGTAAAGTCCATTGTCACCAAGATTTCACATGCATCCAAGCCAGAGTATGCAAGGAAATTTGGTGCCTGTCAGTCCATCTCCTCAAAGTGATCCATTTTCACATAATTAATCCACTGCCCTTTGAAACGCTTCCAAGCAACTGCCAGGTTCAAAGTTTTGATGGTGCTGGAAGACATGTTTCCGCAGCTGCTGCCATTTTTGCTTACAAAGTGTTGCGCTAAGCTGTATTGTTATCACTTCACTTCTGATACCTTATATCAGGTTGGCCTTTAAGTATATCAAGAGCTCAGGTGATGCTATTTTGTGTATATTATCAGACTGAGATTGCTATCACATGCAAATGACAAAGTTGGCTGAGGACATGACTTTGTTATCTAATGGCATTGTCAACTACTGAGATGTGGTCTGTATCCTCAGGCCTGCCGAGAGGGTGCAAATGCCCAGGGCCCGGCGACTTTTAAGGGCCTGGGCTGGGCCCACAATCAACTTATGAAATATATTATAATCAGTTATACAAAGTTTACTATTTTATTTCTTTTAAAACATAATATTATGGACACATAACTACAATAGTTTCACTTATAAATATAATTCTGTAGTGTCGTACCTGCACTATTATTATTTCAGTTTGTTTAAAAAAAATTCTCATAAATTCTAAGCATAGTTAGGGGCCCGTGACTGATCTGCCTAGGGGCCCGGAATTTCTGTCGGCAGCCCTGTGTATCCTTGCCAATACCATAGCCATTAAGCCATTAGTGGTTACAGTGTCTTAGTGAAAATTGCATGCTTTGCAGAGCTAGTTAATCAAGTGACTTCAATAGAGTAATCATAATGACAAATAGACGGTTGTTTAATGTTGTTACTTCTCATGGTCAAAGATGGCCTTTGCTTCTAGCGAGGAGAATTCCTCAGATTGGCAGATATGTGTTTTTAGGCCATAGAGCCAAGTTTCCTAGAGCTCTACTCTGACCCATTGACACTGGGTTTCTGCAATATCCTGTGATGGGGATTGAGGAGCCTTTGTTAACCTCATGGTATGTGATTGCAATCCTGCCCTCTGCTTGCATTGAATTTAAAACTTGCAATTCTAGTTGAAGTAGAGCTGGGATCTCATCATAATATCAATGACAGATCTGACAAATCGACAGTTCAATTAAGGTTTATGGATGATTTCTCAACACTACCAATTGTGTTAGGATGTTATATATTCCAGATCTTAAACTGAACAAATATGGTGTCGCTGACAGAAGATTATGTTTAACAAAGCTGTTAATAACGTTTTTTAGTACTCTTCTTAGCTGTGAGATTCAGAGAGATATTGATATTGATATTCCTTGCCCCGATGCTCTGCAAATAAACTGTTTTCCCTAGATCAGTCTATTTGTCCCTCTAACTAGCCCTAACTCTTCCTCCCCTAGGTTCTCCTGAAATACAATAACTTCTCCCATTCAATTCTTTGCTTGTATATATAAATTTTGTTTGTTTGTTTGTTTGAATGTATTAATCTTGCCATGTACAGTGCTGTGTGTTTGCTAGTGCTTCTCAGTAAAGAATATACTTACTTACTTATTTACTTGATGGCCAAGTAAATTTTATGTTTCTGTTTAAGAGCAGGTTTTCATAAGGATATCTCTGTATCAACTGATTTTGATGATATGATGTGTGTTACTGAATTCTGTTGATGTAGTTGCTTCATATGAAGAGCAATAAATACTTGACAGTCAACAAACGATTGCCTGCTCATCTGGAGAAGAATGCGATGAGAGTGACTTTGGATTCGTCAGGAAATGAAGGATCCTGGCTCTACATTCATCCTTTCTACAAACTGCGATCCATTGGTGATAGTGTAAGTCTAAACTGAAAAGTAAAACACTACAACCGTGTGGAAAGTTCTTGCATGAGTTTCTGCTCTAATTTTGGCTGTTTCATTGTAGTTCTGCAGTTTTTAGATTTGTTCAGTTAAAATACGTGTAAATGTAAACAGCAGAAAAACTATATCATGTAATGCTGCTATGGAACTAAATTCAAACTGGTTGGACTACCATGGATTTTAAAAGTTTGGAGATCATTTAAAAGATGTATTCCACTGCAGGTGTTGATAGTTAGAAGGGTAAATGTGACACACTTGTTACGTGCCTGTGTGAAAACGTTTCATAAATCGTTTGGAAATCATTTCTAATTTAAATTTTTTATTTGTTTTAAATACAATGCTGCAATTTCTCAACACATACAATGACTAATGCATATCCCTTGTTAGCAGTATGGAATAAACCTCAAATATCTCTATCCTCTTCTCCATGTTTTGCCGCAGTGGAAATCAAGTGCCAAAGTTATCCCACCCCGTGGAGGTTGCTGACTTCCGCCCAGTATTGGTCATGTCTATCCTCTGCCGTCTCCTGGAGAAAATCATAGTTCACCGCTTTTTTCATCCCTTTCTGACAGAACCACCCAAAAATCAACAATTTTTCGGATCAATATGCCTTCCATCCAACGGGATCCACCACCACAGATCTTATAGCCCTAACACATAACCTCATGGAGCTCTTCAAAGATACTCAGTACATCGGCCTGATTGCTCTTGACATTACCAAAGCTTTGATACAGTGTAGATCATAGGATATTTCGGGTCCTGTACCTGCCCCATGACACGTGTCAAATTTTTTTCACTGCTAATCGTCACGAGGATTCTAGGATATAGAGGAAGTTAAAATATTGTAGTGCCAATATATTTTTTAAACAGGCTAAACTGTTGGTACCATTTGACTTTTATTTTATTGACAAAAGAGAAGATTTGATCAAAACCATAATACTATTATTAGGGTGTTTTGTTCATGTTAACTTTCTATGATGCACAGTTCACCATCCCCTAAGATCGGCACTACAGTATACTAAGGACGCAATTTATGAACTTCTAGCAGATCCAGAAGTCTGTGACTGTGACATTGAAACTTTAGATGACTGTTGGTATAATGCAAAATAATTTCTACTCTTTTAACCTTTTTGACCAGAAAAGCCAGAAGTCCAGTTTGCCTTATCCTAAGAAATCAGTAAATTATTGGTTTCAACAACAATGTTGTATTCATGATAAAGCATTTATTTACTTAGTTGATTTGTAACAATGTAACATGTTGCCAATTGATTAATTGGTGATAAATAAAGATGCGTAAGCAAAATCAAGGTAGTAAATGTTCATTGCAATGAAAAAGAAGTTTAGCCTTGCAGAGATGAGGTGGCAAGTTCTAGAAAGTGATGTTGAGTGAAATTGTTTAGTGAAGCTTTTAATCCAGAAGTTCAGGCTGAAATGATTATAACATTTATTAGAATTTGGAAATGGTGACATTCATCACATTTACACCAATTACATGATAACTGGGATAACAGATGGTACTTTTGAGCTGCACACATTCCAAGATCTTGACACCCGATCTTACAAGTGCCAGGAAATATTTGTGAACGTTGCTTTGTATAAGACAGCAAGTGGATCTTCTTGAAAGTCTTCATGAAAGACATGACCAACTGTGAAAGCTGCACCAATCAATTAAAGCTAGCAAACGAAAAGACTAAGTACTATGTATCAAACAGGCAACGTGCACCAATACTAGTCACTGACGTTTCATCTAAGATGTCCAAAGCAACATTTTGGTGTGCAACTTGTAATGCTTACCTGTGCATGTGAGAAGCTGTTGTGTGGACTGCTACTCCAAAGTATGGTTTTTAGTGTTAATCAATAGATTACAGAAGGAGTTTCCCTGCATGTAATAGAGTTTCATGTCTTGTATGCTTAATGGTTGGTAGTTATTTCAGGATTATCTAAAAAAAAACATAAGCCGGAAACACAGGGGTATGATGTTATTCCACTGGGGTCAGAGGGACAGGGCAAAAGGGTTAATGCTAGCACTATACTATTTCCTGTTGCACTTTGGATTAATGGTTCTGAATAACTTCTGGTCTGATTTTGAAACCAGAGGCGGCTACTGGCCAGTGCCAACAATTTAATTAGTCTTTGATGTGCTTTTAATAGAAATTTAACCTGCAGCTGTGTTCTTTAGGTAACAGGGTTAGAGACTACAGTTGATTAACAACTTTGATCTGGTTTAGGAAGACAGCACATTCTGCCACTTGACCCTAACTTGACACTTTTGGCTGCTTGAGTAATTTCTATGTTCGTGCACAGGTGCATATGTTGACATGGTGCATGCTTAACTCTCCATACTTTTGAGATCAATAAATGAGTACCTTTGCAGTTTGTAAGTTACTGGATGCTTTGGTCAGTTTTTGCCTTTCTCTTGGACTTAAGTATTTCATTTCAGAGCAGTTTATTTAGAGAAGTGTCAGCAAGTGTATCTTTAAGTTATTTATCTGTTGTTACTGTGTCTTGTTTAAAATACAAAACAAGTTCACTTGGTTTGAAGTACCGAATGAACTGAAACAATGTAAGTCTTCTTTGTCTTCTTTGCATTTTAACATAATAAAATAACATTGGCCATTAAAATCATAAAGTTAATTGCATTTCTTTTCTTTGTGTTTTTTCCAGGTTGTGGTTGGTGACAAGGTTGTTTTGAATCCAGTCAATGCAGGCCAGCCACTGCATGCCAGTAACTTTGATTTGCCAGACAATCCGGGTTGTAAGGAGGTATGACCTCGGACCTTCATCCTTATTATATTGTTTCTGGAAGCATTAAGACATGGAGAGTCTCCCATACTGCACAGTGAGGTGTTCTTGCAAGAACCATTTCACAAGGACTTGACTGGATTTGGATTCCCTTTCCTCTGTACAATACACCAGTCTTCTCAGCTTACTCTGTCATCAAGGCCTCTGGAATCCAAAGGGTTAAATCTCTTTCAACATGAGAAGGGTCGAGGCTAAATGCTCCTTATATAAGCTGATGCATTTGTATTTATGTTCTCTGTCAGCATCTCAGCTGTGATTCAGCATCTGGTTGGAGCCTTGTCATTCTTCTAAGATCTCTGACACCTATATTGCCTACCTTTGCACTGGATAATCACGGATACCACCTGGATCTTCAGCCACAGCTTGGGCTTCATCTGCATAAAGCACTGCTGCAGAGCATTCTCCCCATCTGGCTCATGTCATCATTTCTCTTGTGTCAGTCGGTTGTATTATTAGTTGCCCAGAGTACAAAATGCACCTCTGATTGGTGTGCACTGTGAGAGGTGCTATATAAATTGATAGATACAATACAAAACAAATCAGAGGCACTCTCTTCACTAGCCTATATGATGATGACAGATATCATTAAAAGAACAGAGCATTTTCTCAGTTAACAAACATTGCTTAGATAACCTGAAGTGTCACCAAGGGTAGGCTCATCATGCACACAATGGTTGGCATTGACCTGTTGACTGGTCAACAGGTCAATGCCAACCAGAGTTGACAGATGACAGTAAGTTCAGTGTTCCTGAAGCATGTAGAAACACCCCCCCCACCCCCACACATGCCAACAGAGGGTGAAGGCGACTTCAGACGGTCCACTGACTTTGTTACCCACACTCACAGATGGTTGATGAGGTTCCCTACGCCTGTCAACAAAGGGTGATAAGTGACACCTGGCAATTGGTCAACATTGTCGATGGAAGGCAATTGCTAATCTACATGTAATGTAATGACTTCTATAGTTGAACTGTTATCATGTTGTCGAAGACAACAATCGATGGTCGCTTCAATTGAAACTGAAGTCAAAAATCCTAAATTCACTGGAAAAGGAATGAGGTTGAAGGGGTCCGATGGATCAGAGAAGCCGTGTTACGGTGGGTGTGCCAGTTGGAAAAGATGTCTAAGTTTAGACCTGAACAACATCAATGAATTGAGAGAAGAAACTGAACTGGACCACAGCTACTGTGGTCAGTCGATTGGTCAACACTGTTGATGAGGTCCCCCACACATGCCAGCCGCCGAGAGTGCTGGTAAGAAAGGTGTTGGTGATACCTACCACACATGTACTGGGACAGGAGCCAGATCACCTATATAAGGGCAGTCTCAGGGAGGATACTGTACCCTGTTTGAATCTAACAAGAAAGAAAGTTCAGCAGAGTGGAAATGCTACATAGCTTCAGACTCATATAAGTAAGGAGCAATTTCTTCCACATGCGTGTTAACGATGCCCACAGGTTAATCTCGTGGCATCGAGAGGCATGATGGTACTGCATGTAAACCAGACGTGCGGGTTAATGGTGCACACATTAACTGTATACACTTTATTTATTTGAAATTTTGTGCTATTTCTTGTTCTATACTAAGCTTCTAATATCCAGGTTTTCTTGTAATTATATCGCGAAACTACAAATATAACTTTTTTCGCTGAGGAGAATTCCTATGACTAGGACTGTAGCAAAACGCGCTCTCATGCAAGACTTATTTTGTTAAAGCACGCTATAAGTATCTAGTTGTATTGTGTTATTGTATTGTACAGAATAAAGTCCTGACCAGTGGCATGCTTTACAACAGCTTCAATCTATGCAGTTCAATTCAATTCATAAGCTTTATTGATCACCAAAATACAGGTTCATGCTACAATTTGTTGCAATAATTCATTGGTGTCAATGGGTTCATCCAAAAGGAACAGTTATTGTTTGTAGCCCTAATGTAAATTAGTTTGCTTTTGCTGCGTACGCTAATGGCAGAGTAGAACTTTACATCACATCAAGTAATGAATGGCTGTAGAAAACGCTAGGCATGTTTGTAGAAAAGTCTTGCATTTGTATTAAATAGAAAACAAATCAATTAATACACAGTACAAATAAACACCTAACTACCTATGAGTGGCGTTATTTATTAAATGATATATTATGTATTATGGCTTATCTGATCCTTCAGTAAGCTTCAGTCTCGCTTCGACGACACCGTAGTTAGGTTCGTAGAAACTGGTTTCAGTGAAGGAACAGGTTTCGTCGAAAGGTATGTACTTCGGCAAAGGTGAGTCTTCTTCTGAAGCGACGCGGCGAATGGCATGAATTCGTAGCTATGATTCGTATTCCAAATACCTTTTCAATCGTCGAAGTTATTTTTGAATAGGATCGTTACAACTGACAACTCAGCATTAGATAAAACCGTATCACTTGCTTTAGAGTTGCTGTTCGAAGTCTAAACAATCCTTCGTAAACGTTCGTAATTCAAATCACTCACACGCAGCAACGATATCCACTCAACCGTTCCACGCTTCTCAAACAGACTGTCAAATAGATCGCTCGTCAACGCCTTGACGCTAACGGCTACTCTTAAATTCGACTAAAAGTCCGCCACAACGATGCTAGCACTCCTCGCAAGATGCATAGTAATCCGAACTTTGAAACCGACGATTCATCAACCGAAATGTCGTTCAATATCGCAGGAACGTCGCAAATTGACCAACTCCTTTAATTCCAAATTTCAAGTCCTTCTTCAATGAGCTTCCTCATCAATATCCGTTACGTCCTCCACTGTAATGCTCTAGTTGATTCGTATTACATCACGTTGCCATGGCTTCTGGTTTAACGGTTCATTTGGCAGTTAATTGGAGTTAATTGGCCTATGTATTATATGGATGCCACCCATGAATTAACTAACACCACTCGTGATTAACTATCTTATTCTACCCTATAGATTAATTAATTAACTAAGTAAGCTAATAATAGATTTGATAAGTTATATTTCGCTACATTGTTCCACTAACAGATGCAGTAGGTTCACTGCATTCTCTTTTCTATTTCCATACATAGTAACACTGACCATCAATGCATTTATCAAAGCCAGTAAAGAAATATGCCAGGGTGCAGAAATGTACAAGGCCATGGAGTAGTACATACATATGAATCAAACATGATGTCAACATGCAGTTACACATGCAGTGATTCCATCAAATACCATTTTAACTTTGCTTTAAAATGGTGTACAGTAGGTAGGGAAATTAACTCGGTGGGCAAGGAGTTAAATAAGTAAGTAAGTATATCCTTAATTCAACCGACTGCTAACCGCACTTTGGTGTACATGAAAGTTTTAAGAATCTTGAATGAATCATCCTTATTATAATAAATCATTCCACAGAGTTGACCGATGAACAAAAGCAGAAAACTGCCTTATATGGTGTAAGCGTAGCATGTGCGATATTTGCTGCAAGATCTAGTATAATGATGATGTATATCCAGGATGAGTAAAAATATCTATGAAAATTTGCAGGTAACAGTTTCCTTTGAAATCTGAACATGAATTTACAAATCTGCAGTTTATTAATCAAGTCAGATTCAGTGTTCCTAGGCTGACAAACAAGGGCTGAATGCTGTCGTCTCCGTGATAGGGGAATATACAGATGACAGTGCGAATATATTTCAAGTATAGACGATCCTTTATGTTGCATGATTTAAATAATGCTTTACTCATCCATGGCTGCTCATATACTTAAATAGCTGCTTATAATTACCAGTATAGGTATAGGATGAACAATTGGAAAGGCTGTGTATCAGAGTTGGATTGTCTAGAGACACTGTCTCGGTCTCGAGACGTCTCGAGACAGGTTTTTCGATGTCTCGGTCTCGGACCCCACTGTCTCGGTTTCGGTCTCGGTCTCGAGATCATTTCTCGACTTTTTGGAAACTGTCTCGAAGCGAAAGTCTTGTTCTCTTGTAGAAGCGGTCTCCAAAGTTCTCGTACAAACTGTATTTTGTTCGGAACTTCGTACAGTATTGCGCTATAAAATTGTCTTGTGCAGAATGGATAACTAGTTAATTGGCAGTGCCAAACAGGCAGGAAGTCTATAAAAAGCGGTGTTTCTGGTATTAAGATTTAAGAGTATTGAAAAAAGCAGTCTTAAGTTTTGCTCTTTCAGTCCAAAATTTCCAAATATCTTAAAATGTCTCATAAAGAACTTGAAATCGTGAAATTTGCATTCACGCAGTTTGAAATCAATGAAAGCCAAAATAAATGGCATGCCGTTCGTCGTTTGTATAAAGCCAACATAAGCGAAACTCTTTTAACAACATCTAGTTTCTCAAGGTGAGTGATGTGACTTATGTGGAATTTTGTTGGTTTAAATTTTAGAATCATTTAGAAGATTTCAGAATGGCTGAAATATTTAATTTCTTTATAGTTTATACAATTCAGGTGATTGGCTGATTTCAGTGACTTGACCCTTGTATTAGACTTCAAAAGTTGAGAAAAATTGTTTCGGGACTTGGGTCCAATGTGCATTTCACTCGTTTTGAACTGTCTCAAACTGTCTCGGACCTGATGTCTCGTCTCGGTCTCGGTCTCGGACCCCACTGTCTCGGTCTCGAACCCCACTGTCTCGGTCTCGGTCTCGGTCTCGAGTTTTATGTCTTGTATACAAGTCTGCTGTGTATTATTGGGGGTTGTGTTTGTCAGTGAATAGGGTCGCTAAGGTTACAAACATTGATCTGTCAGGTATTAAAGAGAATTGCTAAATGTACACTGGTCTTATCATTAGTAATTATCCTCTTTGTACAGTTGAGGGATTGGTCTACTTTGGGTTGCAACAAACTGCATTGTAATATAACGGGCAAATGATCTTTTATATATAATATTATTATCGCTGACTTGAGGCTATATGTAATTTCATTAGTAAAGATGTTGTCTATTAAAGCAACGGATTAAGAGTTAATGCATGTAGGTCTGTAAATTGAGAGGACTACAATGGTTCCGTTGGTGGCAGGGAACCATTGGGAACCTGGGTGGCGTCCCTGGGATGCCACAGGTTGTAAATACCCGTGCTGCATCCTTTATTGCTCATACAGCAAATGCAGCTGGGCTACAGCAGAATAGGCTGCGCAACATAAAACCAAGAAATACTGAGGGTTGCCATTGTCACATCTTTTTCTGCCCGTCACTTTCAAAACACTTGGCTCAATTAATTCTGCTGGTGTCGATTTCATCCATGAGGTTGGCTAGCACCTTTCTACCATCTTTCCTTTTCCAGTGTCTTTCCATCGGCATCCAGTGCTACGATGCCATAGCATTTCGAGGCACGTTCACTGATGTTGTGGAGGACGAGGCCGGATTTTCCAGATACCCGTAACAGCTCCTAGTGTAATTTTTTTTAGTCCTGAGGAATTTATTTATCCCGGGTAAGAAATGATGATGATGATGATGATGATGATGATGATGATGATGATGATGATGATGATGATGATGATGATGATGATGATTATGATAATAATAATAATAATAATATTAATATTAATATTAATGATAATAATATTAATATTAATGATAATAATATGTCTATAGTTACAAGAAACTTATGTTTTGATGTTCATAAATACAGGTTAACTGTGTCAACTGTAACACCTCCTGGAAAGTTAACTTATTCATGGAATTCAGTGAAAATCAAGAGAATATCCTGAAAGGGGTATGTATAATAATTTTAGTGGAAGGCAAAAAACTTGTTTTTCTGTACAATTTGGCTATTTATTGCTGGGTTATTTTCTTATGCTCAGAGTCTTAGTCCCTTGAGGAGGCATGACTTTTAACTGATGTTTTCTAATCAGCCTAAGGAGGACAAGAGTTAACAGAACAATGTGCTGCAGATCCAGGAATCGGTGGACTGTTGTTATGGCTGTTGTAGCTTGGGCTTCAACAAGAGTCAAAGTATCCGATGAATGAAATGGAGTGAGTGGAGTATTTGAGTCCTAGTTGAGCAAAGATGAAAGATGAGTTAACTGGCCAAGTCGGTTAATGACAACAACGATAACTGATGAGAAAAATAAAGAATAATTTTTGCTTTCATTTGAGCCAAATGTTGGTTGCTCAAGAAAATTCAGTCTCACCAATTCTTGTAATTCTTCAGCCAGACTTCTTCCGTTAATTTCTGTGATTTATTGGACAGAACGTCTGTTTTTTTGCCTGGCAGATAACTTAGGTTCACTTTATGGTTTTCATCGTCTTGATGTATGTAGAGTAGATGCCTGAAGATATTTTCTTCTGGTGTTGCAACAGGGTGATGTCGTCAGACTATTTCATGCTGAACAAGAGAAATTTCTGACTGGTGATGAATATCGGAAGAAGCAATACATTTTTCTACGAACTACTGGACGAACTTCAGCGACGGCAGCCACCAGCTCAAAGGCATTGTGGGAAGTCGAAGTATGTGAATATTTGTCATTCTATAACGTACAGCTCAAAATACTTGTCAATACTCTAATGCGAAGTTCAAAAGTGAACCTTGAATTGAAGGTGAGTTAAAGTCATAATAAGACATATCAACCCAAAACAAACTTTAAACCACGAGACGTGAGGCAAGTGTTCAATTGGTTAGAGTGCTTGCCGTGTAAGTGTAACACAGAGTAGGGGTCTGAGCCTCCCAGAGATGATTACTGAGTGGGGACCTTGAGCATGTCCTTCACCTTCAGTTCACTCGCAACTGCTCAGCACAACTGCATTACATTGTGGCGCTTAATAATGAAAATAAAAATAATAATAGTGAGTCGAGATCCACCGCTCAGATAGTTAGACAGTCAGATGGCTATGTTGGATAATGTGTAGAATTGGAGGGGAAGGATTTTTGCAAGAGAGAGTTTTAAGATTTGAATTATAGCACTTGCACAGAAGCTACAAGAGGAGGTAGCGTTGGTAAGTTCATAGATATTTGAATGGGAGTTAATTCCAGAGGGCAGAGCAACTTGGGCCATGGAGCGATTTTACAACTTGTAAAGACAAAATGATGGTAAACAACTTCGAATCTTTCTTCGTGGCCTTCTGGCAATGAATACAGTCAATACTTGGTGTTACGCTGCAACTCTTTTATAGCAGTATGGCATGTTAAATTAATAACTTTGGGAGACATAACACCACTTCGCATTAACCCCTTTACCGTGGAATAAATGTTTTAAATTCTTTCCACACATGTGTGATTATTTTTAGGTATTTTGCAAAATAATGCATCTGCTTCCCTAACCATTTAACATTTGCTGCCTTCCCATATGCACAGTTAAGCATTCCACATTGCACACCAAACACTACTTTTGACTTCTTGTATGGACAGTCTTTGGCATAATATACACACAGAAATCTGTTGATCTTCTAATCTATCTAATCATAGCACCATTGTATTACTGTATCACTGTAATAGTGTTCAAGGTATTGGATATGATCTCAAGGCATGCCAAATCCATCAGTTCCATCCTATGAAACAGCTTACCTCTTGCTATGTCTCCACAGGTCTTTCACTCAAAACTGAAAACACTGCTCCTTCACAAATAATATTCTGATCCATCCTCTTCTCCTTACCTCCCTCACCACTTCATTTCTAAACACCGTCCACCTGCCTGTCTGCCTGCCTGACACATTGGGTCTTGACCTGGAACTGATTTTTACCCCATCTGCCTATCGATTTTTTTGACTGAGTACCTGTTAATAAGCTGGTTCCTGCGACTTAGCTTTTCTGGCACTTTTTTGGCGCTATATTTGAGATTATGATTAATATGATCAGCTGGCGGCATGTAACTACCAGACTTATATGCAAGACTTAAAACTTCAAGACCAAGACAAGACCAAGATAGTTGAGTTCCAAGACCAAGACCAAGGCAGTGTGGTGCCAAGACTGAGACACAGACACCAAGACACAAGACCAAGACACAAGGTTCAGAACAGTTCAAGAAAATGTTTATTGCATTTTCGAAAGTGATGGAAATGCAAATGGACCCAAATCCCGAAAACAATGTTTCTCTCAAGTGTTCAAGACTACCGAGCACAAGTGAGCCGATCTCATGATTAATATAAAGAAATTAAATATTTCAGGCATGTTTGAAATCTTCTAAATGATTTAAAAATTTAAACCAACAATACCAAATAAATATATTATAAATTTACGACATAACTCACCTGGAGAAGCTAGATGTTGTTCCAATTGTTTTTTTGTTTATGGTGGCTTTACACCAGCAGCAAATCGAGGGGTTTAAGCCAGAAGGTCGTATCTACGATTTTTTGTCAAATGGACATTTTCACAGAAATTGAATCAACTGACTACAAAGCAGGTACTGCCAGAAGGCCGTAGCTATAAGGCTTCATTTAAGAGAGTTGGTTTGAAGATACAACCCAAATTATGGGTCACATTTATGCCATAAGGATGTAAAAATAGCAGTTTTCATGCCAGAAGGGTTGCATCTTGAAGAAGATACATCCATCTGGCAGTACGTGAAACCCATGCATTGCTTAGATACGTCTCTATGGCACAAATGAATTATTTTTAGGCAATTAAAATTAGCGTGAAAAAATGCTTATTTTACTTACTTTACTCTTCAAACAACTTAAACCACTTACTTACTTGCGTAGAAATTGGAGAGCGTAATATCATCTATGTTATTCTAAAGTTATTAGTTGTTTATACCATTTTGTAAGGGTGCGTTTTATGATTTTACACCAGAATATTGTATCTTCAGAAAAAAAATTATTATCTTGGCCCATAATTATTAATAATTTGTGCTAGATTGTGCAGTATGACTCAGTGTTTCTTCAGATAGTTTTTGTTGGTGGTTATCTTGCAAATTACACAGAATTTATGATGGTTTCATCATAAAAAGTTTTCTCTTGCCAGAAGGTTGCATCTTGTCAAACTTTGACAAAATTCACCAAATTGTCACGTTATGTGTAAACAATACAATGCATACTTTAATGCATTTTGAAAAGGAGTCTTATTGCTCAGCATTTAGCTAGAAATAATTTTCATTGTTTAAATAAAAAATGCTGAAAAAATTGTTTACAAAAAAATACTGTAACAAAATTTCCGTTTTCTTCGTTTATCTCGAAATGTCAAAAAACCTTGTTACTCCCGTCTGGCTTAAACCCCTCGAAATGCAAAGCCATTTCTTTTGTTTGTCCATGGCTTCAAATTGTGTGAATGCAAATTTGACTATTTCAGGTTTTTATGATTTTTACAGAAAATCTAAATAAATTAGATAATGCTCTCTTTAATATCTGTTACGTGCCGATTTCTCGATTATTTACCGAAAAGCAAGGGTCAGTCAAGGTAGAACCGCTCATGCATTTGGTGTCACATGTTAATCAGAAAGATCGTTTTTCTAAACTTCCTGTGTGTTTAGCACTTATGAGTTGCCAGGTCGGCTCAGGACAATTTTATAGCCAAGAACTAAAGAGAGTTTGCGCGAGGTTGATGGAGACCACTTCTTCAAGAGAAGAAAGCTTTTGTTTCAAAACAGTTTTCAAGCACTCAAGAAATGACCGCAAGACCAAGACATTAGGTTCCCAAGACCAAGCCCGAGACATAGAAAACCTGTCTCAAGACGTCTCGAGAGAGTCAAGACCAAGACTGAGTATCGAGACCATACTCAGCAAAATTGTTGTGCAAGCCAAATTCCAGAGTGAGTCCAGTTGAAAGCCAGAACGGGAATCAAAGAAGACGAAGACATGGAAACAGCCTTTGTGGGAAATGAGTCCAGGAAAAGGTGGTTTTTAGTCAAAATCTGAAGGCTAGAACAGACTTTGCTAGTATGTAAGTAGTGATTAACTTTGGACTGTGTTGCAGGTTGTTCATCACGATCCTTGTCGAGGTGGTGCTGGCTACTGGAACAGCCTGTTCCGTTTCAAACATCTCGCCACTGGTGAATACCTGGCAGCTGAAGTAAGAAATCTACATATTATGGTTTTCTTGCTATTAATTGTAAAACGTTTTAGTTTGTCTTTGTCTTCTAGCCAGAGCTTGTTGGTGTCTGATTTCCATCCCTTCTGTTTACTGCTGGTTGTACAGCAACTTGCATTTATTACGTTCTAAGAGAAGCAGTAGAGCGCTATTGGTTTTGAAATGAAACAAATCTTGGGATGCTGGAAAACATGAATGCATGTCTCCATGTAGAGTCATGACAGACCGTGATGTCATGTCATAATGTTGCTGAGCATGATACTTTGTCAGAACGTTTAAGTTATGGTTTATGGTTTGGTTTAGGTTGATAATGATCCAATGCCAGATCCCATGAGGTCAAAACTTCGAGGAAATCCAAATGCTCCAGTCTACAGCCTCGTTTCGGTTCCTCATGGACATGACATTGCATCCATATTTGAATTAGACCCTACAACGATGACAAGGGAATCAACAGTGCCGAGGTAAGGCTGTGCGTTTGGCCTCAACTTCATTCATTTGCCTAACATCCAGTTTTTCTCAACTTTACACTTTCAATGATTGGCTCCGTTAAGTTGGTATCTCTGATTGCTTCACCATGGTTTCAGTGCAAATTAGAATTACTGTCATGGTAATAACAGCTCAGATACTTACGTGCTTTTTGATGGAGACTTATCGATGGCAGATCACATGAACTTCACTTGCAGGGCCTGCTTCTACCAGTTGCACTAGATACAGGTCATATGGCACAATCTGTCATTTACTACTTTATCGTAGAGCTCCTGGAGTATTGCAATTCAGTCCTTTCAGGCATCCTAGGGTCCATTTGTGCCAGCTTCAATCCATTGTAAACTGTGCTGCCCAAGTAATAGGCAACAAGTTAAAGTATTCGCTTATATTGCAATATATTCAAGAG
Organism: Aporrectodea caliginosa; assembly: GCA_020284085.1. Taxonomy (NCBI): domain Eukaryota; kingdom Metazoa; phylum Annelida; class Clitellata; order Crassiclitellata; family Lumbricidae; genus Aporrectodea; species Aporrectodea caliginosa. Next base: position 2,713,256 of record JACEVL010000150.1, on the reverse strand, counting down.
ACTCTACGCTGGCTCCCTGTTGCTGAGCAAATTTCCTTGTTGCCTACATGTGCCTCAATACATCAGGGAGCTCTGTGTTCAAGGCTGAAGTCAACTGGTTCAGCTATCATTGCACTCTGCTGGCTGTGGAGATATGCCGGTGTTCTTCAGGTCAAGCCTGTTGTGCCTTCTCATGTATTGGAACAGTCTTCCAGTGCATATACGTATTTGGCTTTGTACAGCAAACGTGCTCTTGTTTAGATCCATCAGATTGCATCCAGTACTTTTGTGAGGTACTAAAATAAATGCTGTATAGAGTGTCTTTGTACATACATAAAAAAAGGACAGAAAAAAATGAAGAATAATAGGAGAATGGCAGAATGGCCTGGCAGAAACTATTTAACACTTGTCTGCAGGATTAATTAATCCTTTGCCTTAAATAGATTCCAGGTTTCATCTCAGCTGAGCAGCCAAGCTTGAATAATGATAAGTCTAGGATTTGTATGCCTCAATGTCTGCATGCAGCAAAACAAAAATTCCGTTGTCCTACCCTCAGATTAATTGACGACGTGTGTATATATATATATTCGTTTATTGAGAATAAATATTGACCGAATCCTCTGTAGGTGGCTTCAGTTAGCAGACTACCTAAGCCAAACCATTACTGACAAATCCAATTTTCCAATTAGCATTCTGCCACTAGGGATCCTCTGTCTGTTGTCTAAGATCATTACCATATGAACCATTAAGTAAAATTGGTAATATCTGGATAATACTGCCTATGGCTTAGGCTTAACTGGATAATTAAATCCATGCAATAACTACATCCTAGTAACTTCTGGCATGCACAATGTATCAACCGATTGTGCACCATTACAGGTCAACATCCAAAAGATCTGACCACTAAGACAGAGAAGCAGTCTTAAATTGAAAACGAAATTACGTAATGTGGCTGTTGGTGATAAGAGTATTAATGAGATTGTGATGATTCGATTGGCACAGAATGTTTGAAGGGATCATCAGTGAAGGAAAGGGTTGACAGTTTCCAAAGATTTTGAGGATTTAGGATGTACATTTTGACAACCAGTTAGCTGTAGCATGGATCTGGGCGCAGGGCCGGCGCCAGAGTATTTGCCGCCCTAGGCGAAACTGTCGTGCTGCGCCCTCTGTAACTGCGATAACTAATTAATATTAAATTAACTAAGTTAATTTAAAAGTTATCCATAATTACAGTAACAGTCTGGAAACTGCATTAGCTATGCAGCCTATGCTGTATACGATGTAACACATTTAATGGGAATTTAAAATGTAAATAGGGACCTACATGCAGGCCTATTAAATAATGTGACAGTGCACATTTTTGTTCGAACACTTTGTAAGAAATCCTACGGCTACGTGTACTAAGTCCTACCTACGTACGAACTTTCTACGAAGTCTGTAGAAGTAATAATGTAATTTCAAAATTTTATTTTATGCGCTTTCACTTTAGCAAATGTAGACGACTTCTATCAGTTCAATGACTACAGCAAGAGGCCTATCATGTTCAATTGACAATGTAGCCCAGTCCAACAAATCTTTCTTGAAGCATGGACATAGGCCTACGCAAATATATTTCTTTTGAGCTTCGAGAAGCTTCTCTCATTATTAGCAACAAAAACTGGAAGTGTCAAGAAGACGTCAAATCGATCGAATAAATATGCGTCGTCTTGTAACTATTTAAATCTAGTATATCAATGCTTGCGCCATTTCCTGACCTCGATCAGTGATCACCCAGACCGTTATCTTTAGTGTCTGTTTTTGTACTAGCACTGGATTTTTCTTGACATGAATTATGTTTTTAACAAAATTATTTAAACTTTTAATGAAAACAGGGTTTCAGTAAAACAAGAAAAACCCAAGTGAAAACACAAGGTCTCCAGAAAACCCCATTTTAGAAGTTCGGATTAAAAACCAAGGTCTTGGGAAAAACCGAAGTAGTGGTAACATTGCTGATGATCGGTCTCTGTTTCATTTCAAATATGTCGCTAGTAAGCAACTTCAAACTTGCGATAGTTAAGGGCATAAGCGTGACGTGCCACATGACTGATGTTAAGATTTCAAAATGCCTGTTGTCTGTTTGAAGCATCTTCTTATTTTCGTATTCATTTATTAATGAATGGTGGCAAAACGCCGGCAATGTTTTTAAAAAATATTTTTTTATTTAGCTTTTCTGCCGCCCCCAGAAGCGTGCCGCCCTAGGCGGCCGCCTAGTTCGCCTAGTGGTTAAACCGGCCCTGTCTGGGCGCCTTTGTTTATGAGGATGATGATTTGCATGCTGATGTTGGCTTATTGAAGAGATTGAAATCTTGGTCTAGCACATATCTCAGACACAAACAGGAACCTTAAATGTCATGGCACCCAATCAAACAGGCAGCAGTGGTGAAGGATCTCATTCGATCAATTCATTGACAAATGAACATGGTCGAGAAGACATAATTATGGTGGCAACGTGTACATCTTGACATTTACACTGGGTTCTCAGGTATCAAAAGCACATGTGTGTTCTTGTGCCATGTTTTGTGATTCTAGAGCCTTCAGCAAAGAATTTAAACTAGGGTTTTTGCATGATTCTTGCAAGGTCACCAGGAATAATGATTACGTGGTTAGGAAAAAGAACATTGGAGGATTCAGTATAAAATTTTAAGTTATCAAGATTGACGAATTGAATGCAACAGAATAAAGAGATGTAGAGTGATGCAACGGAATAAAGAGGTGTAGAGTGATGAGTTGGTTAAATATCGAGTTTGGTGAAACTAGGAAAGTAGTACAGAGGTTTATCATTGGTGAAGGGTGAGAAAGAGGATCAGGCAGAATCACAGCTAGGTCAAAGATTGAAGTAAACATTCATTAATATTTATATTTGAGGTTTGTACTTAAATCAGTGATGGTCTCATATTACCTTGTAATATTTATGCATCTGATACGATAGTTGGGGAGATGAAAATATTTCAGATCTTCTTTTGTACGATTGCGCCATTTATGCACAAACACCTGGGTGCATAGTACTTCAATTCCGATAGACAAGGAAGAAGACAAGCCAATCATGAGCAAGGTAGATCCACAACTAAATAAACTCGTGGATCATTTTGCTTCTGTTTTGTGTGGCTTATTGTGACTTTTGTTTGTTTGGCTTCAGTATTGTATAGAAGTGTGCTGAACAACTGTATTTGTGTGCTTTCTTGTTACTGGTTTGGTAGCTTAAGTGTTTAGAGCTTTACCAATAACCATATTTGGCTCAATTATAGGCTATTTTAAATATTTGTATTTGAGAAACACTTTGAGTAATTAAAGTAAAATTTGATTCTGCTAAAGAAGCTGCAAAATTCAGCTCTGTTGGTTTATCTTAAAACTCTTTTGCTACCTTGCCTGCCAGATGAATCGCATTCCCCTCAGTGCCTGATATATCCGGCAGTTTTATGTTGTCTGTTTTATAACCTCGGTATGCAAAATAACGTTGCTTATGGTCACTCAGATTATGTATACTGAAATCCCATAACTTGGCTATAACCCACATGTGTTCTTCCCAGATGACGCGGTAAAAATAGATCACTACTGGGACTAAGCTAATGTGAGGCCAACAGATGTAAGATATGACTTGCCATGCATACATACTTACTTACGTTCATGCACAGAAAATTATTCATATGTATATTATGTACGTACATATTCCTCCGGTCACAGGATTTTTTTTACATCCGGTAGTTAAAGGGTTAAAGGGTTAATGACAGCTACTCCAAGTTTTAGGCAATGGGGCTTTGTCTAATACGATATCCATTCACTGTGGACTACCATAATGTTACATCATCTGTGATATTTATGCTTATATAAATGACCTTCTGAATTCACATAATCTATTTCACTTCATTTTATTCACTGATGATAAAAAATGTCTTTTTGTTCCACGTATCTTTTAATGTTTTGCTTGAGTCTGTTAAGAGACAAACTGGACTCAATTGCTGACTTGTCTCGAGCTAATAGGTTTCCCTTACTCTAAGCACAAGACATATTTTCTATTATTCTGTGTACATAACAGTTATACTCTGACACTCAAAATTCATACATTTATTTGGAAAGTCAGCAACTTGCAAAAGTAACTTCCTGTAAAATTCTCTGTGTCTTCAACAACAAACACTTTACCTGGAATGATCATATAAAGCGACTTTAGAAACGATTGATGATAGTATTGGTATACTAGACTGCATTAAGTTTATACTGCTCAACCTATTTTAATTAAAAATTTATCCATACCTCTCATTCCAATCTCATTTGGGCTGCAAATTATCCTTTTTAATTATAGGCTTATTACAATATGCAGAGAATTTATGCAAAACAGCATTATGGACTTTTGACACCAAGCGCAATTGAAAATTCTAGAACTAGAATCTGTAAACTACATTTGAAATTGCTGAATATATGCATCAATAACTGGCATCTATGATTGTATTGTATTGTATTGTATCTGTAAAGTTATATAGCACCACTCACAGTGCTACACCAATCATGATGGATGGCTGTTTCTTATATTTGTCTCAACTTCGTACCTACTGTACAGATTGAAGCACAGTTTTGTGAACAAATACTATGCTTTAGGTGTACATGCATTGGACTGTCAACATGGAATATGATACTTCTGAGCATTCTAATTTTCGTATAAATTTGCAGTTATTTAAAAAAACTGAATAGTTTACTAAATGATGACAAATGACATCAACTTGTTTCTGATGTTATATATTTATGGTTTTTAGGTTGAGTTTTTTGTTTAGTATGTCATGTGTTTGACTCATTTTCTTCTCATTAGTTAATAATAATAATATTCGTTTATTCAATTCAAACTGACAAACTGCAGTATGATTACATGAAATAGTAGGAACACATGATACAAGTTAAGCAAGAGTCAATTTTTTGATTGTATGGACAGCCTGTTAGGCACAGATCCGTCCTACTGCTGCTCGTTTTCTCATTGTCCCCTAGGTAGTGGAAGGCTTAGTCAACCTTACGGGGGTATCGAACCCATGTTCTTCTGTTCTATTGCCTGTGTATTACCATTCAACCATCAACATCATAGTTAAGATTTTACTATTTAATACCCATACTGTGAAGTTCCTCATGGCCATCTGCATTGTTTGTTGCTAGTAGGGCTGTCAACGGGCCCCCGCACACCCGGGCCCCCGTTCGTAGGGTCAAGCCCGGGCCATTAAGTCAATACCCGAAAACCCGACCAAAGAAGCATAATAACGGTATGCAGGTGTAAGTTTTAAAAGCTGTGTTGTTCCACTGTTGAATAACAGGCTGGCTGTCGCGTGGAGTTCAGCATGAATAAGCCAGCTAAAGTGGCCGATTAGTCATCGGCGGAGGGCGGTTGGCACCTGCCTGATTGCTGGCTATCATAAGACGAGCCATGGGCTCCTATTTAATAAGGGTTATTATGCAAGGACAACCTACCGGGACGCGCAAGCCAATGATGACAAACTTTGAATTAGGTCTTAGTGCAACAACCGCTTATATATATATATATATATATATATATGTATGTATATATATATATATGTATATAACTAGACAGAGCTTCCTACGTTATGAAGCGTCGTTAAATAAACTTTACAACTGGTCCTAGGTTGAGATTAACGACCTCTTTATAAAGTGATGCATATATTGAATAAACTACGGTCTTTGCACAACATAATTTTCGGTTCTAACATTGGTCACTTGTTGACTCGGTCTTTCGAGATATCGAGATCTTGTTATTTGCCGCCAATCCGTCATTGCAGTCAAAGATTTTAACAAGGCGTCCCAGTTTCCGGGAGGTCGACCACACCGAGGTTAAAATTCCCGCAAGAAATTCGTCCCTTCTGCCGTCGGTTTTCGTAGGAAGACCACCAAGAGAGACCTATTTCTGGAGCTGTGTCACGTACACATTCCACGGCGGCGTCCTTTGATCAAAGGCGACGACCAACGACTCTCTCCGGTCAGTGTATCTGTCTAAATCCTATTAGGTATCGCTCCCCTTCCCAATTCAGCGACTCTCGGTGACTCGGTTGTCAAAGCGTGAGAAAAAGACGAAAACCGTGCTATTTGTAACTTTTGGACGACGGATGTAATCGAAGCGTCAATTTCTATCCCACGCTTTCCTGTCGATCGGCGATACGAGGCGACGAACTAAGTGGACCGTGATCGAGGTATTAGTACCGAAAATCGCCGTTAGACACACGCCACAGGTCTTTCAATGTAATTAATGAAATCAAATTTTTTAACTTCGTTACACTGTGACTCAACTATTTTTGGCTTTCCTCAAGCGTTTTACCAATGACGGACTGACGGGCCTTCGGGCCCCCGTTGAAAATGAGCTCGGGTATCCGGGCCACGTTTTTCTAACATTTTGACAGCCATAGTTGCTACGCAACAAGCAATGCAGATAATTAGGTGGGTTTGCCGTTATTTTCTTACTGGCCTCTTTACTTTATGATGAACATGTATCTTTGCATCAATAAAGAAAGAGAGTGAAAATAGTGAATGAATGAATAATCAAAGTTTAGCTGAGCGTGATGAAATCCTGCCGTATATAGCACCCCTTAAAGAAATCTACTCATGAGCGCTCCCAACCCAGCCACGGCAAAAGAAAAAAAACTTTAGTGATTTATAAAACCCAGTTTGATTGGTCAAAGGTAGCAAATGCAGCTCCGATGGTAGGTCATTCCAGATGGAGGGGCCTGGCACTGAGAAAGCTCGGCGCTGCCTAGCAGTCAAGTGAACCCGTGGAACTAGGAGTTGCCCCATTAACTGTCCTTTAAACTCTTCATTAAATTAAAGTATTAAACTGACCTTTTATTGAAATTAAACAAAAAACTACTGTATTTGACAAAAATCACTAATGTATTTAAAAACAAACATTTGAAATTGTAATTAAAGAACTACTTTAGTTTTGTTATTATTGTATCTGAGTATTTTTGTGACACATTTCAGAACTTTGAAGAGACACATTGCAAATATTTATGTTCAGATTTGTATTCAGTTTAACCAATGACTCATTGTTTGTTATTGGGCTACAATAATGAAATTTTGTTCACCTTTTGCTGTCAGCTTTGCTTGCTCTGAATGAGTATGAAATGTTGTGGTATCAACAATATAATATTCTGTTGCATTGTGTGGAATAGTGTGTGTGTCTCTAAAAGTATTTAAGCAATCCGTCGTTTAAAACTTTTCTCTTTGCTTACTCCTCTGGCTCACAAATACTGCTCTCGCTCATTTGACGTGGGATGCTCTGAGTCATCTTGTGTCCTAAGCAATATCAGCGCTTGATTTCCAGTAAGTCTTCGTTTTCCAAGGCTCTGTAGTCTGTACATTGCTACATGTGCTCTGTAAGTTCTGGGAAATCTCTTAGCTTGGACTAAAGCATTATCTTTTCGTATTGCTTTTCCTCTGTAGCCTGTTTTCGAGTCACTGCAGCCATGTGAATGTTGGTAAACTGGTTCTCCCCAAAGATTGTGATTGATTATGGAATGCAGTTTTGCTTGGAATGTCTTAGCACGTGCACTTGTGAAATACAAAGAGAGGCTATTTACTTTCTTACTTACTGGAAATGCCAATCAATTCATACCTTGTGCAATATGATAATGATGCTATAGCAATTTCCAGATGATACTAGATTAGTATATAGCCATTTGGCCACTGTGCAGCCACTGGCCTTTGCATTCAGCAACGAGTGGAAATACTGTAGCTGGTAGAAATGTAAACGTAGCCAGTTAAACACATAACCAAGTTTTGACGGTGACTTGCTGGTCCATAGGAAGCTATCATAATTATAAGGACCCTTCTGCTGTATGCATTCACTAGACCCGATGACAAGGTGCTGGACAGGTCGTCATCACAGATTGTTTGGTGGCCCAGAATGAGCCAGTTGTCCGATGCTGAATATTCAACAAATCTCTTACCACTTCATATTATGCAGACATGGTGACATTGAGAACATCACTGTAATGATTAGTTTTTGCATAAATGTCATTATATAAATTTGCAATTGCAATTACAAGTATTGTAAACTTGACAGAATTGTACCTGTTGCAGACAGTCTGGTATGCAAAACATTTATTTTTAGGATGATTTACTCGTGATTATATACTTGATAATGTACGCCAAAATGCGGTTATCAATTGGTTCAATAAAGGATATACTTACTTACTTACATATACATGCATAAATGCAAGCATGCATTCACGCATACATATTACACACAGGGGTCCTGAGTGGCCGAGTAGGTTGGTAGCCCGCTCTCCACGCCGGCGGCCCGGGTTTGATTCCCGGTCGGTCGGTTTATCAGAGATTAATTTCTCGGATCTTTACTGCAGGTGGCTCGGTCGCAATATAAACGTGGAGTACAATACAATACAATACAATACAACACAATACAACTGAGGCGCGGTGGTGTAGGGGTATGTTCGGTGCCTTGCAGCTGGAGGGTTGCGGGTTCGAATCCACCTCAAAGCCGCCGCGTAGGGACCCTGGGCAAGTTTTCACTCGCAATTGCTCATGTGCTTCGGTGTGAAGCTCCGATTCAGCGTCCGCGCAGTAGTCGGGAGCGCCTCTGATTAGGAATCTGGAAGGGGCGCTATAACAAGTGTTCAAATACAATACAATACACACATACATACATGTGAAATTTTATTCCAGAACTTACTGCTGGATTGAGCTGGAACTGGGCATGGAAGATTAGCCGTTATTGATTCAACAACAGCACAATTAATTAACAATCAGTCATTTTAAAAAAAGTTAATCTGCTGATGCCGTCAATAGGACAGCCCTAAAGGATAAAATAATCCGCTATTGCAGGGCTGCCCCTTTTCCACATTACATTTACTGATGGCAAGACGATTTTTATGATCATATGGTTATAGAAAATTCAACTTAAATAACAATGTAAGGGCTAAATCATAGCCAAACAGCTAAATAATAAAACATTGCAGTACAAGATAAGACAAACAAACAAAATCAAAACAAAACAGATTATAATGTTCACAGTTGTATCATAAACAATCTTAACTACAGGTACAATCTATCGAGCCATATTCTTTTTATGTGTTCAAGAGATATCTATCTATCTATCTATCTATCTATCTATCTATCTATCTATCTATCTATCTATCTATCTATCTATCTATCAATCAATCAATCAATCAGCCGTTTATTGATTCAACAACAGCACAATTAATTAACAATCACTCATTTAAAAAAAGTTAATCTGCTGATGCCGTCAACAGGACAGCCCTAAAGGATAAAATAATCCGCTATTGCAGGGCTGCCCCTTTTCCACATTAGGCTACATTTACTGATGGCAAGACGATTTTTATAATCATATGGTTATACAAAATTAAACTTAATAATGTTCGGGCTAAATCATAGCCAAACAGCTAAATAATAAAACATTGCAGTACAAGATAAGACAAACAAACAAAATCAAAACAAAACAGATTATAATGTTCACAGTTGTATCATAAACAATCTTAATAAAATCTTCTTAAAATGCATTATGACATTGTCCAGCATTATGACATTGTCCAGCATTATGGGGGCCCTATAGCGCATTGGATAACATCTGGCACAGAGAGCAAGAGGTACCGAGTTCGAGCCCCCGTAGGGCGGACATGCTTTGTAGGCTGCTATTAGCGCCGTTGTATTGCAGGCTGTCTGTTCTGTTAGTAGTTAAGATTTCAATTGCATAACTGTACAGTAGTGTACACTGTAATCACACTGCGTTTGTCGGTTTGAATTAATAAAGAAAATTATTATTTTTTTTTAACTACAGGTACAATCTATCAAGCCATATTCTTTTTATCCATCTACTTTAACTTACGAAAATCTTGCTTGAGCCACAGGCTAAAAAGTCAAATCTTGCGACGACTAATTCAATCATTTACAATCATTCAATCGTCCTGAAACTTGGCAGATAGACTCGCCCTCGCAGACACTTCATTCTATAAAAATTTCAGCTCCCCAAAAAGGCAAGCTTATAGAATCGGGGACTCAACTTTTCGAATCGGGGAATCAACTTTTCCGATACGTAGCGTTGCCATTGGCCGCAACAAAAACGGGCGCGCTGCCTGATTAAACGCACGCTATGACGTAAAATGAACGCCGACTATATATTTGTAGAGGTAACTGCTTCATAAGACGCATTATAGGATAGTAGATGGATATAGTAAAAAACTTTGTTTTTACGGGCTGTATTTTATTATGTGTTCAAGAGATAATGTTTCAGTTGAGCTTTAAATTGATTGAGCCATGTGTAATATATTTATTAAATTAAGATACCGTATATGTCAATTTTTCAGAACATCTCCTGATAACTGTCACAACCCATTTTCCTTCTCCGTCTCCCTCTCACTCTCGAAGGGTGGTCTGTATGGAGCATAGTTGACAGCTATGTTCATTGGCAGCTATGTTTCAAACTGCATGGTTGTCTAGGTCTACAGTTGCCAATTTTCTCAGATTGCATAAGGTTGGACATGACTACTTTGGATAATTTCTTTGTTCTAATCGATCTGGGTTTCTCATATTAAGTGATGAGTCTCTCTTGAAAAGGCACTACTACCACCGGTACATAAATCTCTGCTTACAGTTGCAGTCAATTGCTGTGCAAAGTTTACAAATTTGTGGCAAAATCACTTGATAAAGGTTCTACTTTTCTGTCTTCTTAAAATGCATTATGACATTGTCCAGCATTATGACATTGTCCAGCAAGTAACTGAATGATTTAATTAAGAGTAAATTTCATGGTGTGGTTGATGCATGTCATTATTCGCTCATTTCTGAAAGCTTCAGAAGATTTCTTACTTATTCTTACTTGTTTGTACAACCATTCCTAACTCTGTGGCACTTGTGAAAGTTGTGATTATATATTTGTTTATCTCAACAGATGTCAAATTAGGAGTTGTTTTTGTTTATTTATGGTGTAAGCAGCAGTGTGTAAAGGATTTTAGTAGAGTTATGTGAAATATTCTTATTTGGTTAGTTTCCTGTGGTTTTAACAAGAAATTCATAATAATCTTCATAACTTTTCGAGGATCAACAACAGATATGGATTTATACAGATGTTTGTTTGAATGGCTATGGTTGTGTTTGTGTTTTAATCGAAAGATCCTTGAAACCGCAGAATGATCTTCTTCTTCTTCTTTTTCTTAGACATGTAAACACGTGCACTGCTTTTACCTTTATACAAAGTCCAGTCATTTCCAGTCATACCATTTGACTGTTGATGGTTCTGTGATTCACAGCTCTGACAAACACGTCTGTGCTTGATACAATAACAAAATCATGGTGTGCTTTTGTTTAAGTTTTATTCCTTGTTCTGTTCTTTTGATTGCTTTTAACAGAATTTCTGCCATAATTGTTTTATCATTAATTCATTCATTTATTGCATTGTTGCATTCATTGTTGCTTTAATTGTTCTGAAAATAGTGGCTGTATAGAAGCAATGAGTGTTTAGATGGTGTGTTGTTCTTAAATCCTGCATGACGGTTGAGTATATGTCGTGGATTTGCTGTTCTGTAGCAATATCTTTGTTCGTTTACACCATTTGTGTTCCAATACATGGATTCATAGTTCAACAATTCCCATTGATTTTACAGAAGACAAACCCATTATGCTCAAGGTACACAATAACATTTTAATTTTTTTATATAGATTAATGAAAAATTTAATTTACTTCTGACTGTGTCTTCTTGTTCTCACCATTGGTGTATTTGATGTCACTATCAAACTGCTTAACTGCAGTCTTTTTTTTTACAAAATTCTTGTTGGATTTAGGCAGTTTTCTTAATTCTAAAATGTTTGTAACTTTCATTAATTGTAAAGTTTTAAGTTTTTTGTATTGAATTTAATATTGTAGGATTATTATTTCATGTTCTCAGTTTTCACAATTGATTAATTGATTTTTAATTTTCAATACTGAAGTTTCAATATTTATTTTCCATAATGGATGCAATACTAGAAAGAATTAGAGATCGAGTATCATTCAAACTGTTAAATGCTCTTACAGCTCCATGGTCATCATTTTACTCTGTAAAAACAGTGGCAGATCCAGAATTTTTGAAAAGGGAAAGAACTTTTAAACAAGTAGAGAAGAAAGGGAACAATGTCATCTAGTACATCTACAATGACAAACTGGGGGAGGGGATCAGGTTCACATGATTTTAAATTAGAAAGACGACGCAGTTCTGATTCAAGGATAGGTCGAAAGTCCTTGAACACCGACTCAGTAGTAGTGTAGGAAGGCGGTGGTGAACCAGCTGTGTAATTTCGGAGCCCATCCAGTTTAGTTGTAAGCATCAGTAGAAAATCGTCCGCTGAGAAGGAAGGATTCGCGGATGTACGAGAGGATCGTCCCAGTAGACCGGAGATAGCAGACCAGAGACGTTTAGGATTCTTTGAGTTCCTGTTGACCAAATCTTCCCAATACGCCGCCTCTTTCTGACGATAGAGACAGTGAAGGGAGCGCAGTTGATTGATCCAGACGAGACGATCGACTGGATCTCTAGAACGTCGAAAACGTCGTTCAAGAAAGCGGGTTCGACGATGCAGTTGATGACACTCTCGGTCGAACCAAATGGCAAGTGGCCGAACGCGAATCTTGACACCACGGAGTGGAATCATGTAATGTAATGTAATTAGTCATTTATATAGCGCCGCTCACAGCCGAGGCCATTCAGTAGCGCTCCCAGTGCGAGAACCCTGAGAGAAGAAATAGGTTTTAAGGAGAGAGAGAGATGGAGACAATGATCCAGAAATCATCTTGTCGAGAAGATTGCTGATCATAGAGGAGTATAGATCGTAGAGTTATGAAGTTGACTGAGTATCTAGTTGCGAGCGAGGTAGAAGAGAAGAGAGGCGAGTTTCGCAAGGCCTCACTGAAGGCGCCTCGGTCTAGAGCGAGGTAGAAGAGAAGAGAGGCGAGTTTCGCAAGGCCTCACTGAAGGCGCCTCGGTCTAGAGACTTCCATCCACGAAAATACCGGAGAGCATGAATGGGTGAAGGCTGCAGTGATTGAAGCAAGAGCAATGAAGACCAACTGCTAGTCGCACTGCTTCATTGCTCAAGCACAGGCCACATAATGAAATTGCAAGAACGGTCAGCCAATCATCTGAATGAGAGCAACTGAACTGATTACAGTCAACTATGCTCGATCAGTCTGGTTTTCGGTACTTCCCAAACCTATCAGCCTCAATCATAGGCCTCTCACAAGTTGCCTGCTTCATTTGCATTGGGTCAACACAAGATGGAAGTTAGCTTTCGGGTGATCCTTGCCATCAATTATATGGTCAGGCCTTCAGAAAGCTGATGTTCCAAGTACTAAAGAGACATACAGGTCTCTTTAGTACATGTACTTTAGTACATACAACTGCAGAGCAATGACTGAGAATGTGGGCTGCAGTAAACCTGTGGTCGCAGCTGAATCCAAATATGCCGAAGAAGCCAACGACTCAACCCTTCTCATTACAAGATTGCCACATCTTATGTGTATAAAGCCATGTGCTCCATCCACCATCACTCGAGCCCCGCATGAGCATGCGTGCAGCTTGCATATGCCTGTCCCCAGGCAGAGTCCCACCGCAACTCTGATCACTTCATCGTCCAGCCACAGTCCATATGTTGTCACCGGGAGGGCGAAAATATTCCTCGACCTGTGGCGCTGCGGTTGCCTTGAATAATGACTGATGAAATGGTTGACATGGGTATTGCTCAGCTCGGCTGCCATCGAAACAGACAGAAGAACCCCGAGCCGCACAGGTATGACACAGGTGCGACGGGGAGGGGAGGGCATGTCCTTCCCCAAAGCCTGTAACCAAAGTGTGTCCAAAGTGTGCTACTTAGTAACTGAAACAGTCACCAAAACAAAGCAAGAAAATGGAAAAAATCCACGCGGGAAAAAAAGAGAAAAAAAGGATTAAAGCCAATCTCGTCTCTCTTCAAAAGTAAATACCACCATCTTGTCGAGTGGCCATTCCAGATTAAATATACTGAGGAAGAAAAGAAACAGCTTAGGTGTCTATGCAAAGTCGATCGATTCAATCCCAATCTTGCGATTAGTGATACTGACCGCTTGAGCGCCCTCTAGCGGTGTCATTCTCGCTGACTATGCCAGACTTGAGTGCCCTCCAGCGGTCAATCAATTCAGTCCCAATCTTGTGATTAGTGATACTGACCAGCCATGTCGGACTTGAGCACCCCTAGTGGTGTTCTCGCTGGCTACACCAGACTTGAGCGCCCCCTAGTGGTGTCATACTGGCTGGCAAGGCGAGACTTGAGCGCCCCCTATCAGTGTCTGGTGCTGACCTGCTACACGTGACTGGAGCATAACAGGAATGTTGAATGACAACAGACATTTCTGTTATATTATTAATTAACATTATTTCTTGGGACCAGGTAGATATCTTGAGCGCTTCTGAAGAAGCGCTATATAAATTCTATGATTGATTGATCCAGATATTTGAAAGCCTTTAGAAACAGTGAATTCTGAAGCATTTCTTTAAGGAAAAAAAGAGTCAAAGCATAAGATAAACATTGATAGTTGGTTCCATTCCTTGGGACAGCAGCATAAAATGCATGATAGCCCATGACAGTTCTGCCTTGTAGCCCAAACAAAAGACCCATACCTAGGGATCACAGACTGAGTGGCGGAATGTAAGGAGAAAGCAGTGGTTGAAGAATAGAATAGACTGCAAACCGCATTTTGGCTTACATAAAAGTTTAAAGCATTGCATTTAACTATTTCTGGATTTAACTATTTATGCAGTCTATAAATTGTTATTTATCAAAGATAAATAACATATGAAGGTAGGTAGGAAAGCGTGCTGTAAGTGTTGTATAGGTCAGACAGGCCAGTTCAAATCTTATTCTGAATTCTACAGTCAGCCAATGCAGGTGACCGAGCATAGCTAAGGATTTTTCTATGAGAAGATGCACACAGCACCATGTGAGCACCAGAGAATTGTTGATGTGTTAAAAGCCTTTTGACTTTAAGGTCTAAGATACCTGCAACAACTGAACTGGCACAATCGATACGAGAGAAGACAAGAGAGCAGACTATGCTCTGTGACATGTCTTTTGTAAGAGCAGACAGATAGAACTTTTTGATTCTTACAAAATGACCTCACATCTGACAAGGTCAGTGATGCAGTGCAAAGTGAAACAGATGTAGAACCTATGTAGCCCAGGTCCAAATATGCAACAAATCCTACACTCAGATTTCTAAGCATGATTGCTGACAGATCATCAGAAGTGAGGAGTAACATTAACCAGACTAGAAGACTCAGACTAGAAGTTTTGTTTTTACATTGTGCACCTTAAAACTTGTCTTTTTCAGATTCATATTCCCAGCAACCAATTGCTCTTCTGTTTCCGCTCAGTTTTTCATACACTAGTTTTCGCTGACTGACTGATCAGTTTTATTTACTACGTTGGACAGAGAAAATAAACAAAGGCATAACAAAACTTGGACTAAGCATATGAGAAAATACAGATCTGACAAAATGACAAGGTGTAGATATTTTCTGTCAAATAAGTGGAAATGTGCTACTTATAAATTTATTATCTTTCCTTTTAGGGGCCGTCCATAAATGACGTCACGCTATTTTGGCCGATTTTTAACCTCCCTCCCCCTCGTCACACTTCGTCACAAAAAGTAAGACCCCCTCTGAAAATGACGTCACAAAGCTCTGACCTAAAACCAATTTCCATGGCGAAGAAAAATGCTCTTTCATGGAACAAAATAGCGAAAGTATGAATATTTTAAATTCTAACGGTGACCAAATATTGAAATAATTAGAAAATTATTAATAATGGTGCCCGTATATATTAAAATAATAAAAAAATAATGAAAATTTAATCCTCAAAATTAGTGCTGTTGTTATTAAAATTAAATTGTTGTTAATTGTTAAATTTAATAACATAGACCTGGTGTGACGTCACACTACTCAGACCCCCACCCCCATGTCACACATCGTCACAAATTTCCGACCCCCTCCCCTAGGTGCGTGACGTCATTTATGGACGGCCCCTTAATCAAAATTTCCAGCAGATGATATAGTCCAAAAGTTTATGCAAATTTCATAAGCAAATCACACCTTGCAATAAGATGCATACCTAAAAAGTTCATATGATAACCTTGACTATATACAGTAGTGTGTGTATGTGCATGCATGAGTGTATGCATGTGTGTGCGCATGGGCCATGTGCAAGCGCGCATGTGGATTCTAGCATATGCCAAAACTATCGCCTTTCTCTCAAAGACTTTAGAACGACTTGTTTCTCTGCAACTTCTTCCTTACCTTGGGCAGTCAGGCCTTCTACCGCCCAGACAATCTGGCTTTAGAGCTCACCACTCAACTGAAACTGCTCTTCTCTCTCTCTCTCTTCTCTCTGACATCTATTCTGCTATGTCCAGGCCTTTGTTCATGGCTCCTATTCTCACCAGCTTGCTCTTTCCCAATCTAGTGAATCTCTTTCTGCTGATCTCAATTGTTGGATGTCCTGTAATCGTCTTTCACTCAACTCTTCCAAGACTCAATTGATCTGGCTGGGCACTCACCAACAGCTAATTAAACTTGATTACGATTTGCTTGCCAAGAAGTTCCCTCAGTTTACTTTCTCGACAAATGTCCGTAACCTGGGTGTTACTCTTGACAGTACTCTTTCTTTCTCTGCACATATCTCTAATCTCTCTCTCTCCAGTTTTTATCACTTGCAGCATCTAAGTGCCATTTGACGATCTGTCCCCTCGCCGATTTTTTCTTCCATGGTTCATGCCTTTGTCTGTTCACGCATTGACTGCTGTAACTCGTTACTTATGGGCCTACCAAAACTCCGTCTGGCTCCACTCCAATCAGTACTTAATGCTGCTGCTCGTTTGATTGCCCGCCTTCCTCGTTTCTCCCATATTTTGACTTTCATGACTGAAGACCTTCATTGGCTTCCTCTAACTGCTCGGATTCAGTTTAAAATTCTCTTTCTTATGTGTAAAACGTTTTTAGGGCAAGCTCCACGCTACCTCTGTGATCTTATGAGACGACCTATCTCAGCTGCCTCTGGACGTCCTTTCCGCTCTTTTGACCATTATGACCTTCTAGTTCCGAGGTCTCGGACTGCCACAGCACAGCATCGTGCCTATGCCTCTGTTGGACCTTTGCTATGGAATGACCTTCCTGCTATAACTCGTGCTTTGATGTTATCTGGGGGCACTACTGTTTCTGCTCGTTCTCTTAAGACTTTTCTTTTTTCGAGGGGCCCTTTGCACTGGAAGCGCCTCTGATTAGGTTGTACTGTGAGAGCCTGAGAGGTGCTTTATAAGTCCATAAATAGAATAGAATAGAATAGAATAGAATAGGTTTGTTTCACTCAGATGGTGAGAGACCAGATGGGGTTACAATGGTTCTCTGGTTGACAAGTAAAAATATCTATTCTGGAATGCCACAATTGTATATACTTGTGTGGCAACCTAAATTGCTCAGACGTTCATAAATTGCTCACACATTACTGGGGCTGCAGCAGAACATATGATGCCATATGTAAAACTCAAAAGTATCCACAATTGCCATCTTTGTATAATTTCTGGCCATCACCTTCGACACACTGGGCCTTATTAATTCTGCTGGGGGTTGATTTCTGGAGAGTCAGGTGAGGTCAATTTCCTTTTCCAGTGCCTTTCTATCTGTGTATCCAGCGCCATAGCACATTCACTGATGGGGCAGAGGATAAGGCCTGATTTTCCAGATTCTCATTAACA
This sequence comes from Aporrectodea caliginosa, assembly GCA_020284085.1. Taxonomy (NCBI): domain Eukaryota; kingdom Metazoa; phylum Annelida; class Clitellata; order Crassiclitellata; family Lumbricidae; genus Aporrectodea; species Aporrectodea caliginosa. Next base: position 2,695,468 of record JACEVL010000150.1, on the reverse strand, counting down.
TCTTCTAACACTTACCTAGGGTAAAACATAATAATCTGACAATCCATAGTAATTCGTTAGGAGTGTTTACAGATTCTTACTATTGATTTGTTGGTTGTGATACTTTTAAGATGCAACTCTGATAGTTTTTGTATCTTTGTCAAGGTTGGTTGTGCTGCCATTAAAGAGGACAAAGAGGCGTTTGCTGTTGTTCCTGTCTCACCACAGGAAGTTCGAGATCTAGACTTTGCTAGTGATGCTAGTAAAGTGCTTGCCACAATTGCGACAAAGCTTGAAAAGGGAATGATAGCACACAACGATCGGCGGTACTGATTAATTTTCTAAAGATATTTTCTACGCTCAATGACAACTCATAGAAAATTTGCTTATTTAAAAATAGTTTAAGCCTACCTCACAGCCCGCATCCAAGTACAACCATATTGAGCTACGCAGAAAGATTTAAAAGCATGTTTGACACACATTCTCCACTGCCATTTTACTGCCATTTTTGTATTTAGTATACTGTACTTCTGTGAATGAGGGTCAACTCCGTAGCTCCCAAACTGGGCCAGTGTACTTCCCTCTCTCAAATGCTCTGGCCTTGATTCTGCTGACATGGCGAACAAGAGGCTGATTTCAAATCTGTCCTATCTATCAAAATTGGTTGAAAGAGTAGTTTACTCCCTAATTACATCTTACTTGAAATCTAACTCTCTGTTACCTCCTCACCTGCTGGCATTCTGCAAATTCCATTGTATGGAGGCACTTATTTTGCACTGTCTTAGTTATGTGTTTGATGCCTTTGACCACAGCCATGTGACAATTCCTGCTCTTTTTGATGTCAGCACTGCTGGCATATCACTGTAGATTACTCTATTCTTCGACAGCACCTGAAGACCTCCTTACTTTGGTAAGTAAGTAAGTATATTCGTTAATACTCCACTTGCAAATGCACAATGGGACATACAGCAAGAAACATAATTATAATACACAGAAGTAATTATTGATAATTAAAGATATAAAATGATTGTGTTGATAATTTAAATATCTTGGGACTTCCACCTAGGTGGATCCATTCTTTCCTCTCTGCCCACTCAGAGGCAAGGTTTGTTTTTGGGCTCATGCGTTCTGTCTGGTCTCCTATACCCTTATGACTTACAATATTCTGTCGAAATAAACTTCTTTGGTTTTATGCATGAAAATTTGCTACCTTACAAATTTAAGTTCAACATTTTTATTGCTATTTTTTTCGTTCTAGTGTGGCAAGTCAGCTTTTGACTGATATAGTTTATTTTGTGGCTTACGAAGAAAATGTATCTGGTGATCCATTTGATGTGGAGCAGACAAATCCTGACAGAGAAAGACCGAAATTACTCAGAGAGCAGAACATATTGAAGCAGGTCTGGATTTCTTTTATCATGCTACAATGTAAAGAATTGCACTCTTCATGAGTGAATGGCAATACAGTATAACTGACACATTTCACACATGGAACACAGAGCAAAATATTAAACACCAATAGATTTTTCACCCTTGAATGTTGGAATGGCAGCCGGAGGGCTGACAGCAAGGCAGTGATGTCAGTGTTCCCATAGTTTGAATGAAAAATCAGGGTAAAATCAATGCAGAGTATGAATTGCGCAAATTCGCAGTTCCCCACCAATTATTCTACTCACACACTGTTATCCACGTCAGGCTTCTCTACTTATCACTCGACCACAGGCTTTTTAACTCCTAATTAAAGTCCCATCTCTTCCAGAATTCATACCCTAACTCATCCAATCCAAGCTTTCCCTCCCTCAACAAAACCCACCTTCTCAACTCCTATGGTCTCTGGCAACTGGACTCGGATCTTCGCTTTACCTTTCTGAACACAGTGCAGTTCTCATGAATAAGCTAGTGCCCTACGCTTAGCTTTAGAGTAGCGCTTTAGAAATTTAAAGTTTACGCTTACAATTATGAAACATTTAAGGGTTGTTACAGTTTGGTGGCGCATGGATTTATGGAAAACATAATTCTCTGTGATACAAACAACTACTGTTGTGTGAGGTTGTTGGATATCTACACAAAACTGTTTGAATTTAAGAAACGTGTGGTTAAATGGGGAATTGATCTGCTGCTCTTTGTGAATGGAGATCAATCACTTATATTTAAATAATGACTGGATACTTTAAATAATAAAAATCAGTGCAGGCATGGCATTGAAATTTAAAAGTCGTTTCAATCTTGATTGTAAGTTAGAAAGTCAACGAATCGATTATTGCAATGTCGCCTTTGCCGGCTTGCCACAGCGCAGTATCATTCGGCTTCAGGCGGTCATCAACGCTGCTGCTCGTCTGGTATTGCGACTAAAAAAGTTCGACCATATTTCAACCGCGATACAGGACGAGCTTCGGTGGCTGAGAGTTTGCGAGCGCATCAAGTTCAAACTTTGCATCCTGGTTCATAAATGTATGAACAACTGCGCACCAGGCTACCTGGCGGACAAGATCAGGCCCCTTTCGGACGATGTCAATAGGTCGCGGCTGCGATCATCAATGTCCGCCGATGTTTTTGTGCCAGCCACTAAAACCAAAGCGGGTGATCGAGCCTTTCGGGCGCTGGTCCACGTGCCTGGAACAGTCTTCCTGCACCCATTCAGGAAACCAAAGTTTACCGACTTTTAAAAAACAGTTAAAAATGCATCTATTACGTAACCACGAGCACTAACAGTTACGCTGACTGTTGTGTGAAGCGTCCTAGAAGTAGCTTGCTACCAACAACGCTATGTAAAAATGGTCGTAATTACAATTACAATTACAACGGTTTTCTGTGTGTTGTAGATTTTTAAGATGTTAAAAGCTCCATTTGCTGACCATGGTCAAGGTGAGGTGCTTCAAATGGATGACCTTGCAGACCAGCGACACGCTCAGTTCAAACAGATCTGTCGTCTTTGCTATCGCATACTGAAACTTTCACAGCACGATTATCGTAAAAACCAGGTAAGTTTTATGTAGCCGAAATCATTCATTTACGTAATTATAATTACTGTGGAACAAGACTTTTTGTAAGAGCATAACTTCTAAGTTATTCAGAAGAACAGTTAGATACCAAGTAGTATAAGCCCTGACAGTTCAGTTTGTATCCCTGTAATGTAATGTAATGTAACAAAACATTTATAAAGCGCCACTTAAGAGTCTCTCAGAAGTGCTCAACACGTGGCCATCAAACAGCTGAAAAAGTGCGTCTTTAAGAGTTTGAGAAAACCATATAGCCGCGTGCAGCACGCACAGACAGTGGAAGAGCATTCCAGATCCGTGGCACCGCAATCGAGAAGTCCCAACGAGCACAGGTGGTGGTTCGAAACGAAGGTATCATCAACTCATTTCGTGAGGCAGACCGGAGAGCCCGCCGACCAGTTTGAGTGCCAAGTAGAAGGCACAGTTCAGCAATGTAGTCCGGAGCAGTACCAGTCGTAGCCTTCCAAACCAGTGTAGCAATTTAGAATTGCACACGATCAGCAACTGGAAGCCAGTGGAGCTCACGTCGCATGTAGTCAGATATGTGTGAATATCTCAGTAGATCAGCCAGAAGTCTGGCTGCTGCATGATAAAGACGGAACTCAGGGAGGCCCAGGAGGACCCCATTACAGTAGTCAAGACGTGTGAGGACGAAAGAGTGTATTAGCACAGTCGCAGCGCTTAGCGACAGCATTCTCCGTATAACTCGGATCTGCCTGAGCTCACAATAGCTAATCCTGGAGATATGTGACACATGATCAGCCATCATAAGCCCACCATCAAGATCCCTCACCACATTACAGGACTGTCCAATAAGGGATGCTGATGCAAGAGCATCTTTATCGATCCTACAACGTGCACGTGTTGTACCGAACCATGTAAACTGTGACTTGCTCGGGTTGAGTCTAAGACGATTGGCAGACATCCAGTCATGCACCGTCTCAAGTGCACAATGCATTTGTTGCGCACACACCACTGAATCCTCAGGTCGATGGGACAAAACAGTTGAAGGTCATCAGCAAACTGATGAGATGGGGGACCCAGCGACGCTACAACATTATAGAGGTAAGCTGTGTAGAGAATGAAAAGTAGTGGTCCCAGGACTGAGCCCTGAGGAACACCACAAACAGATATTAATGTAGGCTACTAGGGCTGCACATTAATTGCCATTAACATCTGCGTGTTAGAAAATTTTGTGATTAATTATTTCAACGCAAAAAACGCATTAGAAATCTATGGTTAAAAAGTCCAAAATAAAAACATCTAAAATAACAAAAAATAAAAATGAGTCATCCAGGACTACTTATTTGGAACAGCACACATCCTGCATGCGTAGGCCTACGCTCGGTCCTCCATTGCTTGTTCTTTTCATTCTTTTCTTGACATCAAACAAATGTATCAATTTAAAAAAAAAAATTAAAGTTGATTTGTGTAGAACAATGGAGTAAAAGAAAATACACGAAACAGTTACTGATGGACAATTTAAGTTTAAAACTGATGAAGTAGTTTTTTGTCAATACTGTAACCGAGAATTTCAATTCCTCCGGAGTAATTCGTCGTTGTCTTTCCACCTGTGTACGAAGCATGCCTTCATAGCACATGGTTCGGAAAAATCGTTGATTCTCCAGATGCTCTTCTTCGCTACAAAGATGCGCCGGATATTGACATGGATTATTGTCCAGTGCAGTGGTGGAAGGAGCTTGCTGGAGCCCACAAAGTCTATAGCTAATGTAACAAGGAAATATCTGGCTTCTCCGGTCACAGCTGTTCCTTGCGAATGATTGTTTTGGAAGATTTTAAATAAAAAGTGAGCATCCTTGACAACTGACAGTTTTGATAAACTTGTTTGTTTAAGCAACTGACTCCATTTGCAGCTTTAGACTATTACAGTTAAAGATTGAGATACTTGTTTTAGAATTTGATTTAATTATTTTAATTCTGGACCCATAAAAATTAACTTTAACAAATTTAAATGAATGTGCAATTAGTCGTGATTAATTTTTTAAATTGTGTGATTAATCATGATTAAAAAAAGTAATCAAAATGCAGCCCTAGAATCTACAGATACCTTAAAACTGGATGAGTATTTAATCAAATAAATTGGTTTTGGAATAGTAGTGCTGCATGTGTTCAGTCACACACAACTGTATCGTATCGTATCTATATATTTATATAGCGCCTCTGTCAGAATAACTATTCAGAGGCGCTCTTGTCGCGAGAACCCCGGGGAAAACGAAACGTCTTTAACCCTTTAACCGCCGCAAGCCAAGAAATCCGGGCGCCGCACCATATTGGTAAAAATAACGTAATTTTTGTGGCTTATTGTTAGTTGCGTAATTATTTTTTGACATTTACTGATCACGTATAAACCAACATAACAGCACATATTTACTCAGATCTATTATTGTTCCACAGGCCATTGTCTGTCTGTAGTGTAGGTAGTCATGCAACCGACAGCTGGAGTTCCAGTTGTCCATGAACACTGTACGACCACTGTCCAGTAGAGGAAGTGCAAGATATATAACAATCTTCTCAGTATTGCCAAAGTTCTTGCATTCTGCCGGTAATATCACATCCATGGATGTTTGCGGGTCCTAAAACTGCTTGTAAGACTTCTTCGCTTGTAAACTTCCGTTTCGCCATTTTGTACTTTTACTATACGTCACCGGTTGCATAGCGATCAGACCGGAAGTAGCCGGGGTTAAAAAAAATTTCCGTCCAAATATAGCCTATGACATCCTCTGCTAATATAATATACGCCATACTGCATGAAATACACCACACTAGCACTATGCCTGAGTCATTATGTTTATGCCGGATTAATCCGGCGCTAAGGCGTGAGGATTTTTAGCTGGCGCCGGATATATCCGGCATTATGGCGGTTAAGAGAGACCAAAGAGGAAACACCAGTCTTTAGTTTAGCCCTTAGTGAGGGGGAAGGTCATTCCAAGTAGAGAGACCAACCACAGCAAATACCCGGCATTGAGCCAAGGCAGTCCTAGTCCTAGGAACAAAAAGATCAAGCCAGTCAGCAGAGCACAAGGAACAAGATGAGGTCGCAGATAACGGTTTTCGCATATAGTCAGATAGATATTTTGGGGCACCGCTCAGCTATGCTTTGGAGACTAGAAAGAGGATCGTATAATGGATGCGCGCAGTGATAGGAAGCCAGTGCAAGACATCAAGCATATATGTACAGATATGCGCAAAGTGAGGGAGTTGGGCTATGAGCCTAGCTGAAGCATTTAAGACCGATTAAATGGGGGAAAGACACTGTTTCGGGAGGCCCATAAGAAGTGAGTTGCAGTAGTCTAGTCGGGAACAGATAAACACATGTACTATGGTGGTAAAGACAGAGGAAGAGACCGATCGTCTGACGGCTCTGAGCCGCCTCAGTTGAAAGAAGCAAGAGCATAGGTTAGCTATGTGCTTCGTGAACGTGAGTGAGGAGTCAATCGTGACACGCAGGTCACGGACACTAAAAGAGTATGTGTAGGCAGGAAATTTCTCAGTCAATAATTGAAAGTAAAGTTTAGAAAGCTGTTGTCTACATGACATGCACTGAATTGCTTTGAATTACAATAATTATAAAAACTATTATAATAGAGCTGCAATGACTTTATAGAACGCAATCGAAACCTTTGGTTCTCTGAACTCTGTTTACCATAGTTGTTAAAAACGGTAAATTCAAAATAAAAAACGAAAAAAACGTCGTTTTATTGGAAAAAATAAAAAACGGAAAAAAACGAGAAAAAACCAGTAAAGAAAATAATTTGACTTTTCTACATCGTATTTTGAATAACTTAGAAATTCAAATAACTGTTATAAATTTTATTTCCTGTACAGTGCTGTTTATTTCAACTGATGATACTAAATTGTTACGTAAATTAGATGAATCCTTGAAAGGACGGAGATCACGTAAGGGATATCAGACAAAAATTAAATTTAAAAAATAATAACAGACAGTTAATTTATAAATAAAGTTAAATAAAATAATAAAAAACGAAAAAAAACGAGACCAAAAATAAAAAACGAAAAAACGTTTTTACAACTATGCTGTTTACTGACTGGCTTGTGTAGTCTAAAATTAAGTTGACTACAGATCAGACTCCAATACACTTGTCCATCATGTCTGGTGAAATCATCCATCTGGTCTCTTGGGGTCAGATGTTGTGGCTTGCAGAGGCTTGCTTCTGTTTGCCATCTTAATGCACGATGTGTCCAAATAGTCACAGCATCTAATTCCTCGCACACAGTTGTGGGACATTTGTCAATTTACCCTTGCATTGGTGACATGAGTCGTATAAGGAATGTGCAGTATTCTTTTCAGGTTCCTCTGTTGAAAGGCAGCCAACTTTAACTCCAGGTCCTTTGTTTAGCATCCAGGTCTCAGCACCTCACAGCTGGAAGGACAGTACATATGCCTCAGTTACCAGATATTCCTTTGGTAAACAGTCCTTCTAGCAGCATTAAGAATGTTTCAAACGAGAATACTGCAATTGATCATCCATAGCAGAAATGTGCCATATGATCAAATTTAGTATTGTTCCTTTGTTATCCATCTTTCAGTAAAAAACCAGTCCATTGAAGTTCTTATAGCAAGCGTGTGGCTTGTAGTCAGGCAAATGTAGTCTACTTTTTCATCGAGACTGAGGAACGTGGCAGCAGGTCCGAGAAATCAGACCCTTGCTTGCAACGACCCAGCATTGCATTCCCAGTGTTAGTGCCATTGAATGACTAAAAACACTCCACTCATTTTAAACTTTTCTATTAGGCTACTATTATGTATCAGATAGCGGTGTGTCTACCTGTTTCTTACCAATAAACGAATATATTATTGAACAGGGATGAATTGTTTCCTTTACATGCACTTAGTGAGGGTGGCTCTGGTCTTATTCGGATGATTTACTCGGAATGGACATCTGTAGAGTTTATTCTTTAAGTGGTGCTTTATAAATGTCAGATTATAATGACAGTTACAATTGTAGTAGTCTTCTAGAGCTGTGTCTTCTGAATAGATTACTGCTCTACGTACCGATTTTGTCTGCGTTTGAAATCTGCTCTTCTGCCTCTTCAGCTATGCATTCTTTTGACTGTCAGTCTGCAATTTAAATGATGCCATAGATTGATAATTGTTTTAATTATTAAATGTTTTAACAGGAATACATTGCCAAGGAGTTTCCATTTATGCAGAAGCAGATTGGCTATGATGTTCTTGCCGAGGAAACAATTACTGCTCTGCTGCACAATAACCGAAAGCTTTTGGAGAAGCACATAACTGCTTCAGAAATTGACACTTTTGTTAATTTAGTGAGAACAAAAAGAGAACCAAGGTCAGTTATTCTCATTTCTAGACAGGCAGCTTATTTGCTTTGTAGGTTTTTGACAGCAATTATGTTTAACGTGCTGAAGTGTGCAGTGCTATCAGACATCTAGGAGTCAATGAAATGTATGGCCATGGGCTTCCACAGGAATGTACATGTATGTAGGGGCAGCAAAGTCTGAAATTGCTAGCATGGGGACTAATGAGGGTGCCGAAAGCAACCAATTGTGTCACCCTCTGTGCTCGCTCCCATGATTAAGGGTTTGGTATGGATCCCAACAGCCGCCAGCACTTTTGGAAGCATTTGATATGATATTGGGCCTGTTGTTAGCATTCTGGGATCCCATTTTCAGCTATATCTGAATGTTTATTTCAAAAGCAACACTGCTAAAAATTTCAATGTTTTTATATATTTTAATTTTTTTAAGGTTAGCTTGAGTAGTTTGGAGAAAAATTAAAATGTGAAAAATAAATCATAGCCATTCATTGTTTAAAACTAAAATTATAATTAAACTTTGTATGACTGAAATCTGATTCTTGTTCTTGCAATTACAGTCATCTGTGTTTTTGTCTAAACTGATTAATCACCATGTCTGTGAATCCTTCTTTGTTTTCTGAAATCTTTTGGTGATGTACACTCATCATACAGAGGCCTGATAAACGGTCGTCACTGGTTGTTGAAGGAATCCATAGTTTTACCCTCCTTAGCGTACTAAATGATCTTTCTATGGCGCATGTTGCAACTGGTATAGCCAATGCAATCTGGAAAGCCGTGATGAGTATGACTGACGGATTGAATTCTGTGTGGCTTAAGACTTCACTCGAAGTCATGTATTCACTTTTAATTACTTTATGTATTAAAAAATTTCTCTAGAGGACGTAAGCAACATGGCTGACCATGACATTCTGCTGCGTCGACTTCAGTTGCCTAATTCAATGGGACTGTGTCGCAGTGGGTTGCTTCTTTTGTAACAAACGGTGAACACAGCAGGTTTACTTTGAAGGGGTCCTGCAATCGACTGCAGCATCTGTAAGGGTCCTGTTCTCAGACGATTGCTCTTCTTCCTTTACATGGCTCTGCCATTTGTCATTTGTAACGGGGCAAGGCATGTCCCACAAATTTCTCTTAAGGAGATCCCGCCATCTTTTGGTAGCCACATGCAAGTTGCAAGTTGAAGAAGCCGTCATCATCTGGTCGCCATTGTGGGTCAATACCTGACCAACATAAAACCTTCATCCAAGAAATTGTCAATGTACCACAGCTGATCTCATTTCGTGCTGTCTTTGCTGAGTTGTCCTTTTCGTTATGTGTCAATGGCATCATTCCACAAATCCCTGGGATCCATGTTATTCTGTGTAATCTATGTATTTACTACTACTATTCCTTTATTTCACAAACTCGTTGACACAAACGCAACAAGATTACAAAATCAACAGTTTAGATATCGATTAGACAAAATCGAAGATTTGAAGATCTATGTTACATGTCTATGTACTTTGAACTTGAATCGTTTTTACTAGTTTTTAAAATATTTAAATCAGTGATAGTCAT
>JACEVL010000150.1:2553115-2683115 GCA_020284085.1 Aporrectodea caliginosa | reverse complement strand
AGGGGTCATAAATAAAAGTAAGTGATACAAATAATTTTGTCCTCTTACAGCAGTAGCTTTGCCTTTTCATGGATCAAAGTCAGCCGAGCACTTAACTTACTGACTCGGTTAATGGTCATTACCTAATGGAGGGGAGACTGTCGTGAGCATAGCCATGTTAACAATGTCATGCGATGTCATTCTGTTCTTGGTTGTATGATCACGCCATAGCAAAGCATATATACAGGCATGCACATTATACCCGGGATAATACGGTACTTTACGACGGGGTTCATTCATCCGTTCACTCTCTACCATGTGGAGTACCTCAAGGCTCTGTGCTCGGACCGCTGTTGTTCCTACTCTACACCGCCGACGTGGGAGAGCTTGTCGCGAGTCTCGCCAGTCATCTCACTTCTATGCTGACGATACGCAGCTCTACACGTCTAGACCTTCATCAACAGTTGCGCACCAGCGACAGCGTATGGAGCTTGGCATTGAGCGGATCGCCGAGTGGATGCGATCAAACAGACTGTGGCTTAACCTCGAGAAGACGGACTGGTGTGCTGAACATCTGCGGGGTTTCAATCACGCCTTAGACATCGGTGCGTGATCTCGGCGTCCTGCTGGAGTCCGATTTGTCCATGAGGCGCCACGTCGCACGGCTGCTCTAGCGGCCTTTCGAGGCCGCTAGAGCAGCCGTTACTGCTTTCGTCATCTGTCAAGTGGACTGCTGTAACAGCTTGCTGGCTGGCTTGCCTGGGTATCTCTTGGACGGACTCCAGTCGGTACTTAACGCCGCTGCGAAGCTCATCTATAACAGGAGGAAATACGATAAAGTCACGCCGCTGCTTCGCGACGTCCTGCACTGGCTGCCTGTCCCGTTCCACATCGAATTCAAGCTTTGTTTACTTGTATTCAAAGCACTTCATGGGGCAACGCCTGAGTACTTGCGCGACTATTGCGCAGAGACACATTCATCCGCGTCTGGACTGCGACTTTAGATCGCTAGAGAAGACCGATCTCCGCGTACGGAGGATGAGGACGCACTTCGGCGACCACGCATTCTCGGCCGTTGGTCCCAGATGCTGGAACAGTCTTCCACCCGTCATCAGATTGGCCAACTCAGTAGACGCCTTCAAATCTAAACTCAAAACTTATTTGTTTGCCAAGGCTTATCCTGCTGATTAGTTTGTATGTGAGGCGCCCTTGTAGCGGTATGGCCGCGTTACGGCGCCATATAAAAATTGTCGTTATTATTATTATTATTATTATTTACTGCTGCCAGTCATGCCATAGCTACTTTACGATTGCTAGTCAGGTTGTTGCAAAGTGTACTTTACGACTGGTGGTCAAGCAACAGCAAAGTGTACTTTACAACTGCCAGTTATGCCATAGAAAAGTGTACTTTGCCACTGTTGGCATAGTTTTCCATATGTTACTTTTACTGCTGGCCATGCTATGTTGAACTACTGAAAGAAGGTAGAATACTACAGACATAGATGTACTGGTTTAAAATAAGGAGTACAGACAAGTAAGTCTGTTGATTAGGTTGAAGTGGAACTGGAGGTTGACCAGTCAGATGACTTAACTTCAAGTCCAAGGGAACCAGTCATCACATTCGAAGAAGAGGAAGAGGAAGTCATTTTGTTTTGGAGTGATGGTCGGAAGCACAAAGGCATTCGTGAATTATCTATAGCAGCAGCAGTTCAAGAACCAAGCAGAGAGGATATGGATATACTTAAGTACTACAGGTATGCTGCCATATTCTGTCTCTTTTCATTTACATTCTAAACGGTTAGTGGAGATGACGTTCTGTACATCAGCTTTTAGAACAGCAATCTGCTCTGCCTGTAACTGTTAAAGACTTGGGTACGTGTAATGTCAAAGGTTACAGTGCTATGTTGTTTGTACTGAGAATCAAAGTAAAGTATTGTAATTGTAATTAGTAACTTCTATTGCGCCGGTGTCTAATGCACAAGGCATCAACCGATGGCACATCAAAATCAAGCCGTAATAAGTTCAGTATCCAGAAGATCAGTCCATAAGAGACAGAGAGGCAGCCTAAGGTGGATAAGCAATTTGAAAGAGGTAATTTTTCAGTTGAGAACAAAATGACACAAGTGACTGAGCACAGCGCACAGACACAGGAAGAGAGTTGCAAAAAGTAAGCCCAGCAACTGAAAAAGCATGTTCACCAAGAACAGTACTAGATTTAAAGTGCCTGCAGCCTTGGGATTCTTGTGAATGAGAATCTGTCCTCAACTGTACCACTCATATTGTGACCAACCTGAAGAAATTTAGCACTTGCATTGGACCCACTTCACTGGCTTCTGGTCAGTTTTTGAATCTGACTGACCAGTCAGATTCAAACTTTGGATGACCTTAAATGGGTGGGGTCATCTTAAAATACACCATTGAGCTCTGTGTTCCTGTTTTGAGTCAGCTGGAACTTCTATGGTGCCATAATGCAAAAGGTAATAATGGATTATTGTTTCTAGGCAAAGCTGCTTTCAAAACCAAAGCCCTTTGGGGATATGATTTATCTCTGTTGTGGTTTGAACTGGAGCACATAAACGAGTCCACTCTGTACATATGGGAGACATATGTATAGAAGAGACACTGACACTCCTCTGCATAGGACTCGAGTCAAAGCCTTAAACCATGTCGTATTTTCCCCTTGGTGTAGTTTTAGTTGTAATGCACATGCTTGTTGCTATAGGGTTTTAAATTAGATGACACTATATACAGTATTCTCTGCACTATTAATTGTTTCCGTTAGTCTTTTCTGTTCACGATCACACAGGTGTGCTGAATCTGTCTGGCCATCACATTGTATTCCTGTCAGAACAATCATCGCCTTAATTTCTGCTGCCTATTCCTTGTATAGTTTACAACTAGTCACATCTGCACGATTTATTTCTGACACAGTCTCTTTCTATGCCAAACTTCCATTTCCATATCTAAAGCTCATAGGAATTAGTTGTCACTAGTTTGCCTTCTGCTGAGTCCCTCTGGTGACATTGCACTAAACTCTGGTCAATTGTCATCATTTCTGGTACCTTATGTTTCAGATCATCTGGTAGATATAGTTGCCTAACTGAAACTTAGCTATCTGACACATATGGGCCATGCATGTGACCACACTTCATTTCAAACAGGAAGAACATGTGCGCTTGTTTTCGGCCATGTTGGTCGCTGATTGACTTCTCTGTCATTTTGACGGATTATTCCGTTTAAATGCAGAATTTCCTCAGTAACTTCGGACATGTTAGAGTTCTCTGTTACTAAGTTTGCGTACCAGTCTTATTCGTCGGTTTTACCAAGGATTTTGTGCAGTTGAGGGTATTTTGTTTGCAAGTCGCCTTGTCGTTATGTGACTGCATCAAGCCCATTCTTCTGATGTTGTACGGTCGAGCCTCAGCCATACAGACCGTGTACATCACCTGTAGCTGAGTGTTTTCATGTCGGTGGAGAACGACCAACTAGGGCCATTGGAGTGACCTCAACCTTCAGTCACTGAAGGCACTTCAATGTACCAACCGAAACACGATGAATGCCTTTTTCTATGTGATCCTTGTGCCTCTACGAATAGCGAGACTATGCTGTCTTCTACCAGTGAGGGACTGCTTGTCGGCATCGTCATCGTGTTTGCGAATGCTGTGACTTGTGGCTGCTCTGCTCTATCGGCGCAACTTGGCTCAGAGACTGAACATCCATGCCATCTTCAGCTGTCGACGGGAATCCGTTGGTCAGTTCCACGCGTATGCGTTGTATTGTATTGTATTGTATTTGAACACTTGTTATAGCGCCCCTTCCAGATTCCTATTCAGAGGCGCTCCCGACTACTGCGCGGACGCTGAATCGGAGTTTCACGCCGAAGCGCATGAGCAATTGCAAGTGAAGGACTTGCCCAGGGTCCCTACGCGGCAGCTTTTGAGGTGGATTCGAACCCGCAATCCTCCAGCTGCAAGGCACCGAACATACCCCTACACCACCGCGCCCCAGTTGTATTGTGTTGTATTGTATTGTATTGTACTCCACGTTTATATTGCGACCGAGCCACCCGCAGTAAAGATCCGAGAAATTAATCTCTGATAAACCGACCGACCGGGAATCGAACCCGGGCCGCCGGCGTGGCGAGCGGGCTACCAACCCACTCGGCCACTCAGGACCTTCATGGCTTCTGGCTCGCCAGTGGTGACTCTTCTAGCTTACTGTGCATTGTTTTGGTAACTGATGTAATATTTATGTTCGTAATGACACTTTTTATCATAATAGGTTGGCACAGAGAGTGCCTTTGAGTAGATATCTTGAAGAGGTGCTATATAAATTCTCAGAATGAATGAATGAATGAATGAATGAATGAATGAATGAATGAATGAATGATACATCCCTACTTCTAAAGATACATCACCAGGATGTACCTGGTGGCAGAGGTGCCTATCTTCATGTATTGTTGCACCTCAAATGTGCTTTATTTGGGTTGGTCATTTGATTTTGCAGACATCAGCTGGATTTGTTTTCAAATATGTGCTTGGACAGACAGTACCTGGCAATTAACAGACTTTCAGTTCAGTTGGATGTTGATCTCATTCTTAGGTAGGTTGCTTTATCATAATGAAAGCAAGACAGTTTGAGAGAATTACGTTTTTTTTCTATGTGTGAATATCATGCTTAAGAAAGTAGATAGTTTTGCAAATTGCCTGAAGATGTTCTGAGAAAGACTCATTGAAACCAATTGTAACTCTTTACAACAACTACCGTATCTATTTTATAAAATGTTAGTGTTTATCTTATAGCATCAATAGAAAGCTTTTTATTTAACTTATATTACATGATGACCCATTGCAGTTATACCTTAGTCATGCTGTGTTTGGGCTGAGTGATATATGGGGCATTGTGTGCACACACACGCACGCACGCACATACTGATCTGGATATTGACCTGATTTTTGGTGCACCATAGGTGGATTATTATTATTATTATTAAATAAATTTGTAACGCACGCAAGGTCACTCCAAAATGTGAATCTGAGGCACGGAATCTGATGCTTGTGCTTTAGAAACCACACGATGGTAGTTATGATAACAATTACAATTATCTCTGGGCTAGACATCAATCTGTTTAAGTTCTGCACTGCATTGTTGAGGGATTAGCACTGTCAATAGGATTGGTCATTTCAGCTTTGCCCATTGAGAATGCAACTTAATGTTAGTTAGTATCAGTGGTGCAGACAATGAGCAGAAAATACCAACCAGAAATAAGCGTAATTACTTAAATTATTGAAAGACCTGAAAGAACACCATGAAGGCTACAAAACATGATCAACATTTATGTCAGCGGCCATTGATGCCAGACGATGTTTCTAAACTGGTGATGCTGAGGGTGAAAATGCTAGAACCAAGTACAGAGCCCTATGGCATGCCACTCCTCAAAACAGCTGGTGATGAGGTAAATTATTACTGTTGATGTTGGTAGACTTTGATGAGTGTAAGAACATAGCTAGCACAGTTCGTTCATGGAGACCTTGAAGGGCAAGGCACCTATTCAAATGGGCAGCAGTGATGAAGCATCTCACCTGATCAGTTCATTGAGTCGAGGCCATACGGTCGCCATAGAAAAGATATGAACATTACATTCTAAGATGTAAATCAGCTGAGAGCAGCATCCAAACACCCAAACAAATGTTTAAGACATTAGTTAGCTAGCCACATAATATGATACCTTTCAAGTAGGTCTACTAAAAACCAGTGGCGTAAATAAGGTCAGGCAATCAAATTGGACAAAGTCATAATTGTCAAGTCTACGGTATTTAAGGTCCGTTCTAGCCCGAGATTTTAAGATCTCTGAAATAAGCCACCTTCGGGATGCGAACCACGATCGGCAAGCTCTCTTGCACAGAACAGCATGAGACTCTTTCCGATGTAGCTAACTCGGCTTGGTTAAGTTGATTTTATTACATTCTGAAAGGAAAGCCCCTCTGACTGTCTTACCGCCGGGGGCCCTTCTGCTGCCGGGGGCCCTTGTGCTTTGCACAACCTGCACAACCCCTTGCAGATGGTAGATGATGCAGCGTCTGGATATCCTGAGACCGCTGGGTCTGTGTAGGATAGGCATTGGATAGGCGCCATTATTATTATTATTGGCTGCCAGCAGATTATAGGCTGTAAACCTGTCCATTCATTTCATGTGTTTTCGGACAGTGGTGGCTGGAACAGTGTTGACTAGAACCAGATAATTTCATCTGATTACTTATATTATAATGGCTAATGTAATATTAGGCCGGATCATAAATTACAAAATATTGTCATATTTCTGAGAGAATATCCATTTACTGTCTCTTAGGTACACTGATTCCATTGCTGCAAACCATTTGTCTCTACTACTTTGCTCTACTTTGCATTTTTTCCTTAGAAATTTCTGAAAAGTTCACTAAAAACGCTAATTTGTCAGATATAATTTTCTGTACAATCGTTCCAGAACAAGCAACTTACATCAACTTCTGAATATGGAATATGATTCAGAAACAATATGGCATTAGTACAATGTAATAGAAGACTTTTATTAAATTTTTCTGAATTGAGACTTTGTATCGAAGTGAGGCATCACTTTGCGGCGTTCCTGGAGAACGCGAATATAGCCATCACGTCTATCGTGACCATAAACTTTTGTTGCTGATTCCGTTACAACTTTAACTAAACGCTCAACAGCTTGGTTATGGCATGGAAATGGCTGAATGTCGATAACATCGTCTGTATCTGACGAAAGCCACGCTGAGATTTGCGCAGTTGAAATGTGTTTGGTCAAAACGGGTTCCAAGCGAGGCGTTTTTTGCCAGTCAATCAGCTCGTCGTAGCTCTTCGCTTGAAATAGTATCTCAGGTAATTGGAATTTACGGTTCGGTACTTCATCTTCACGAGCACGTAGAATTCTTTTCATAGCAAGCCTACGTATATGTTTACGATTGTCTTTCAGCATAGCAACAAGGATGCCCTCAATATGAGCCGGATAGCTATTGCGCTTCAAAACCTTTTGAACTAAAATTCTGTACCGGACAGGAAGAAATCTGGATGTTTCTATCATTTTATAATAGTGCGGTGCAGCGTCCCAGCATTTAGAATTTCTCTTAATGTCAAACCAAACAACTGCATAAGAATTCACAATGAAGGAAACTAAGACTTTAAATTCCTTCGAAGGAACTTCTGTAGATATATAAAGCCGCAGAACGCGGTTGGCAAGTGTCAACCACCTTGCATGGTTTAATCGCCCGGGCATTCTGGAATCGAAATTCTTTGGCACAATCCCAGTCTTTACTACATTCACAATTTCAAAGAAGTACAGTTGATCGCTGCTCAGCAAATGTTTATCGCAACTAATAGGTTCACCAACAATTACGCCGAAGTTAACTAGAGGTTGTTGCAACGACTTTGAAATAGATTTCCCGATTGGCCCGTTAAATGAATGTGGTCCAGACATTGGACCATCCAAGGAAATAAAGAGATGTCGCAAAGGCAGCTCGTTCAGATGTAGAAGACAAATGGACCAGTGAAGTGGACGACCAAGTTCAATTTCCATTCGACGTATAACTCCATTGTTGAAACCAGTGTTAACGTTTGTTGAATCTGAACCAATACAAACAAGGTTGGTGCAGTCGACAGTATCAAGAATTGATTCTGTAATGGATTTGGCTGATCCACTTGAAGGCGTACAATGACCGACATACCTTGATCCTGGTTCTGATAATATTGAAATGTGTTCCTCAGAAACGACAGTTTTGCGATTCCCTACAATTTTTAAAGTCTGATCTTTTCTTCCATCAAAATACAGTCCCGAAATTCTGCAATCATTGTCTTTATATGCTGATCTCAATGATTTCCGTTCTCTGCGAATCTTATTCCGATCAACTGGTCCCATTTGTTCAAAACCAAAATCAATCAGAGTTGCTGATACTATAGCAGCAACTGCTCGATCTGATACGCCAAAGCCATCTGCCTGCAGGGCAACATTTCTTAAGCCACGTTTCTTGAGACGAGGAGTTTCAGGTATTTCATCCGATATGTCGTCTGGAATATTATCTGATACACAAGAGAAAGATGTTTCAGTTTCAGTTTCTGAATCGTTCGATGTTCTATCTGAATCATTACATAATTGTTCAGCAGTTCTCACACATTTCCTTTGAAATTCATTCTTTGACTTTGAATATAGATCTAATTTTCGCTTTAGCCGCTTCTCGCGAAGAGCAGAGGCCTTCTTATCAACACCAGCTATTCGGCCTACCCGAACAGTACGCTGATCTGTTAGGAAATCGCGCTCAGGTACTGGTACCTTTAGATTCAATGGGCAACAGCAAGATGAAAACTGTATGCATTTACAAGAACATATATCAAACAATGTATCAAGATTTCTTTCTAGTTCTTCTCGTTTTAGTGTAGCAGACTTCGATCGGATCACTTTCTGAACCTCACCTATATATTTCTGTAACTGTAATTCTATTCCTCGAAGAGTTATCGTAGGAATTGACGATTTAATCCATAATTGCACAAGTTTCTCTGCCAATCTCTTACAGACAGATGGTAGAGGTTCTGTCCCATAACTCTTCTCCCATAAATACGCTTTGCCCACATCTTTGTGTGTTGGCAAAGAAAAAGTGAGTAATTCACGAGCGTCGCCAAAAAGGATATGACGATTTCTTGCAGCAACAGATCTTGATAACATAATTGGTAACAATTCTGAACAGAATATCAAATAATTTCAGTAAATACGATAAGCAGTTAGCTTAAATAAAGAAATCAGCTCACCAAACCGGAAATAAACATTGAAAAAAGTAAGTAAGCAAGCATAGGCTCCCGTGAAGCTATTTTTGCGAAACAAAACTAACACGATTTTCTAAAAACGTAAAAATGCAAAGTATATTCGAATTTCTATTAACTTCTTTCATCTGTACAGTAAACAACGCCATATAAGGCCACTTTTCCGAAACTCTTAATGCAAGTTAATTTTTATGATCCGGCCTAATGTAATATATAAGTAATATAATATATAACATTATAATTGTGCACAGAGCATCCTGAAATGATTTTGGGAACAAATAATTTTCATTGTTTGCTAGCAAATAATTTTCGATACTTGTAGATGTATGTCTGATGAAGTCTTGCCCTATGAGCTGAGGGCTTCATTTTGTCGACTTCTCTTGCATATGCATGTGGACAGAGATCCTCAGGAGACTGTTACTCCTGTCAAATATGCCCGACTCTGGTCAGAAATACCACTGGTCATCTCCATTGAAGAGTAGGTCTTTTCAGTCTTGCACATCTGTGCATCAACTTTTTTGCCACAAGTATGAAACTGACATTAATTAACTAATGGATAAAACTTTTTGTGAGGCTAATTGATATCAGACTTAAGAGATTGGATGTCTCTCAAGTCCGTTGTGTACCGTAGATACTCAAATATAACGCCACCCGAATATACCGCGAGGTTAAAAATGTGGCAGATGAATGAGTAAAAGGTGCCAGATGCGAATATAACGCGAGGGATAAAATTTCCTAAATTCTCGAGAAATTAAAAGGCCAAAACCTTGTTTAAGTTTGTGCAGATTCTAGTTATTTGTCATTAGATCTAAATCTTGTCCAAAATGTGCCAAAACCATGTTTATATGCTGTAATATTCGATCACTAACTAAATACTATGAAATAGATCTACACTCATCTAACATTTTGTTGCTTTTAATGTTATAAATAAAATGTAAACAATTTTTATTTGTTTTGTTTAATTTCTGTGTTACAACACATAGTGTAGTTCATTCAATGCAATGCTAGGTACCAAAAAACATTAAATAGGAGTGTTTTGAAAGTAAGCACTAAGAGGCATGATCATGCTCAAAATAATGTTCACAAATTACTTAACAGTTTCAGCAATGTTTACAATTGGAAAATTAGTTTTTAAGGTTATGTCTCCTAAAGTTATAAATACTGGGCAACACTGGGCAACAAAATAATATTTTTTTTTGCTACTCAGAACTTTAGAACTGTTCTTAGCTAAATTTGTGGCGCTGATTTCAAATATGAAATTGAAATTTGGCTAGCAGGTTTTTTGGGTACGCATAAGTGAGGTTATACACAATTGCAAACTCTCAACTCATACTATCAGCGAAAGCAAAGTATTAAAAATGTATCAGACATTACTTTTGCTCTTGTTCTTAGCTAAATTTCGGATGCTGATTTCAAATATGAAATCGAAATTTGGCTAGCATGTCTGGTTTTTTATGTAACCATCGGTGAGGTTCTACAAAATTGCGAATTCTCATCTCATACAATCAGCAAAAGGAAAGTATAATGAAAATGTATGAGGTATTTGATTTTGTGCTTGTTCTTAGCTACATTTTGGACGCTGATTTCAAATATGAAATTGAAATTTGGCTAGCACGTCTAGTTTTTCAGGTAGGCTTCAGTGAAGCCTACCTACACAATTGCGAATTCTCAGCTCATACGGTAAGCAAAAGCAAAGTATTAAAACTGTACCAGGCATTTGCTTTTGTGCTTATTCTTAGCTAATATTTCCCCCCCAAGCGCCAGTCGCCGCCTGTCTTCGGATGGTAACGGCGGCTGGTGTAAAGTCCTACGCATGCGCCTTGACGTGGCGGTAGAGCCCTGCGCCGGCCGCGCCGCCGCCGTCGACATTTCTTGGACGCCGCCGCCGCCGATTTTTGTCGGTCGGCGCGCCGGCGCCGCCGCCGCCGACAATTTGTCGGCGCGCCGCCGATGCCACACTGATGTGTATAATTCTTGTTGTTGCATTTCGCATGTTTTGCATGATTTCACCATAAATTGTTGCTTCAATGCGAAATAGAAGTCGAAGTCTTGTATAGGCCTACTTAAAACCATAAGAAAGTTTTCTTTGCGAAACTTGATTGGGGTTGCTGGAAGCTGCGTTGCTGCAAAACTTAAGAATTCCAGGTGTGTGATTAGTTGTGCTGTGTGTATCTTGCTGTCTGTTAGCCCGGCCGTACGATAGGTGGTGCTGATGATGATGATGGTGGTGGTGGTGATGGTGATGATGATGATGATGATGATGAAGATGATGGTGACGATGATGGGGACGATGACGGTGGTGGTGGTGATGATGATGATGATGATGATGATGATGATGATGACGACGACGACGACGACGGTGGTGGTGGTGGTGTTGACCATGATGATGATGATGATGGTGGTCATGATGTTGATGATGATCAATGGTGGTGATGATGATGATGGTGGTGATGATGATGATGGTGATGATGGCGATGATGATGATGATGATGATGATGATGATAGTGATGATGATGATGATGATGGATGTGAGGATGATGATGACGGTGGTGGTGATGGTGAAGATGATGGTGGTGGTGGTGATAATGATGATGATGATGGTGGTGGTGGTGATGATGATGGTGATGATGATGATAGTGATGATGATTAAGATGACGATGATGATGATGATGATGATAAAAATGATGGATGTGAGAATGATGATGACGGTTGTGGTGATGATGATGATGATGATAATGGTGGTGATGATGATGATGATGATGGTGATGATCATGATGGATGGTGGTGATGAAGATGATGATGATGATGATGATGATGATGATGATGATGAATGTGATGGTGGTGATGATGGTGGTGGTGGTGATGATGATGATGATGATGATGGTGATGATCACGATGATGGATGGTGGTGGTGATGATCATGATGATGATCATGATGATGATGAATGTGATGGTGTTGATGATGATGATGATGATGATGATGATAATAATAATAATATCTAATAATATATTTTCTTTAATAAGCGCCCGACAAACGCACTGCGCTGTACATTTACATGTTATGCAATTGAAATCTTAACTACTAACAGAACAGACAATGATGGTGATGATGGTGAATGGTGGTGGTGATGATGATGATGATGCTGATGATGATGATGGTGGTGGTGGTGGTGGTGATGATTATGATGATGATGATGATGGTGATGATCACGATGATGGATGGTGGTGGTGATGATGATGATGATGATCATGATGATGATGAATGTGATGGTGTTGATGAGGATGATGATGATAATAATAATAATAATATCTTTTCTTTAATAAGCGCCCGACAAACGCACTGCGCTGTACATTTACATGTTATGCAATTGAAATCTTAACTACTAACAGAACAGACAATGATGGTGGTGGTGGTGGTGATGATGATGATGCTGATGATGATGGTGGTGGTGGTGGCGGTGGTGATGTTGGTGGTGATGATGATGATGATGGTGGTGGTGGTGGTGGTGGTGATGATGATGATGATGATGATGATGATGATGATGATGATGATGATGATGATGATGATGATGATGATGATGATATGGTGGCGACGATGATAGAGGGGCCAATCCGACCATGGCCCACCATTTGATATTTGCCCCATCACGAAGTAAAGGATAATCACGAGGCCTTCATAATGATGATGGCTTGGTGTGTTGGTTAAAATGGTGGTGGCGGTCAATGTGTTAATAGTGATTAGGCCCCTATATAAAAGACGAGCGCCTTTGTGAAACAGAGCCAAAGATTGTAACCACAAGAAATCTCAAACTCAAATAGTGCCTACATGTTGTGTGTAGTTATACAGGCCTATCGAGTTTCAAATGAGTTGAACTGACCCAGTCTCTCTCTTCCTCTGTCACGCACTGAGTATTTAAGCTATATATCAGTCAACTCTGTCGAAGTAACCCTCTCCTTCTTCGCTCTGCCTGAATGCTCTCCCCTATGCATTCCTCTCTCGGGGCGCCCTCTCTAGCTAGTAGCTCTGTCTTGTTCACTGCGCATCTGTCAGGACTAATGAAGATGAAACTGTCTTTCAGTAGACATATCAACGCCTGTTAAAGTTTCAGGACCAAAGGGTTAGATTCGAATGATGTCCTCGGCAGTCGCCTCACAGACCTTTCCCTTAGCCCAGTGGGAGGTACGTATACCGAATGGCACTGAGTCATCAGACTAGCTGTGGCAATATTTCATCAATGGGACTAGAGAAAGCCAAGACTTTTGCCATAGGCCCTAGATTCAGATTCCTTTAGTGTTACCAGTCTCAGTCGCGTTCTCTCAGCAAAATGAAACTGATAAAATCCTGTTTACCTTCTGCGATGTAACAACAGAGACTAAACAAGCCGTGCTGGTCTTTCCGCTGAGAATGAATTAGGTCGCTTCCAAAAGTTTCGGGGTAATTCTCAGACTTTGCAGCTATCAAGACTAAACAAGTTTTATGGTATGTGTCATAATAATTATGTCGCTGATTATTATTTAACACATGATGATTGTCTAAATTGCCATTTTACGTTACATACAAAAATGTATTGGGGGGGGGGGGCGATTGCTGTCACCCGCCCCGGGCGCCAAAATACCTAGCTACATGTATACCACTGGATATAATGTATAATACTACCCACCTTAGGTCTGCACTTGGCTGCGGTTGGCTCACACAACTTTTAAACACTTCCAGAGCCACTGAGCGCAGAGGTGCGAGATAGTGTAGTGGTTAGCGCGCTGGACTGTAAATCGAGAGGTCGGGGGTTCAAATTCCCCGCCAGGGCAGAAAATTTGGTTCTAGATTTCTGTTCCACCAGCACACCCTAGCCAATTCAGCTATAAAGTGTACACTGACCGTACACTGTCTGTGGGAAGATGAGACGGTGATGGAGAGGATTGGCCACCTGCCCTCATATGCCGAGGGTAAGAAAATGAAGTCGCTAACACTTCATACCCATGGCTTAAGGAACTGCTCTTCTTCTCCTTCTCCTTCTCCTCTCCCTCTCCTTCTCTTTGTCCTCCTCCTTTTCCTCGTTCTCTTTGTCCTCCTCCTCCTTCTCCTTCTCTTTATCCTCCTCTTCACTCTCCTCCTCCTCCTTCTGCTTCTCTTTGTCCTCCTCTTCCCCTCCTTCTTCTCTTTATCCTCCTCTTCACCCTCCTCCTCCTTCTGCTTCTCTTTGTCCTCCTCTTCCCCTCCTTCTCCTCCTTCTCTTTATCCTCCTCTTCCCCTCCTCCTCCTTCTCTTTATCCTCCTCTTCCCCTCCTCCTCCTTCTCTTTGTCCTCCTCTTCCCCTCCTCCTCCTCCTTCTCTTTGTCCTTTTCTTCCCTCCTCCTCTTCCCCTCCTCTTCCTCTTCCTCTTCCTCTTCCTCTTCCTCCTCCTCCTTCTTCTTCTTTTTCTTGTTCTTGTTCTTCTTGTTCTTCTTGTTCTTGTTCTTCTTGTTCTTGTTCTTCTTCTTGTTCTTTTTTTGTTCTTCTTCTTGTTCTTCTTCTTGTTCTTGTTCTTGTTCTTCTTGTTCTTATTCTTGTTCTTCTTGTTCTTCTTCTTGTTCTTCTTGTTCTTCTTGTTCTCGTTCTTGTTCTTCTTGTTCTTCTTCTTGTTCTTCTTCTTGTTCTTCTTCTTGTTCCTCTTCTTCTTGTTCTTCTTCTTGTTCCTCTTCTTCTTGTTCCTCTTCTTCTTGTTGTTCTTATTCTTGTTCTTCTTGTTCCTCTTGTTCTTGTTCTTATTTTTTGTTCTTCCTTCTTCTTCTCTTCCTCTTCTTCTTCTTCTTCTTCTTCTTCTTCTTCTTCTTCTTCTTCTTCTTCTTCTTCTTCTTCTTCTTCTTCTTCTTCTTCTTCTTCTTCTTCTTCTTCTTCTTCTTCTTCTTCTTCTTCTTCTTCTTCTTCTTCTTCTTCTTCTTCTTCTTCTTCTTCTTCTTCTTCTTCTTCTTCTTCTTCTTCTTCTTCTTCTTCTTCTTCTTCTTCTTCTTCTTCTTCTTCTTCTTCTTCTTCTTCTTCTTCTTCTTCTTCTTCTTCTTCTTCTTCTTCTTCTTCTTCTTCTTCTTCTTCTTCTTCTTCTTCTTCTTCTTCTTCTTCTTCTTCTTCTTCTTCTTCTTCTTCTTCTTCTTCTTCTTCTTCTTCTTCTTCTTCTTCTTCTTCTTCTTCTTCTTCTTCTTCTTCTTCTTCTTCTTCTTCTTCTTCTTCTTCTTCTTCTTCTTCTTCTTCTTCTTCTTCTTCTTCTTCTTCTTCTTCTTCTTCTTCTTCTTCTTCTTCTTCTTCTTCTTCTTCTTCTTCTTCTTCTTCTTCTTCTTCTTCTTCTTCTTCTTCTTCTTCTTCTTCTTCTTCTTCTTCTTCTTCTTCTTCTTCTTCTTCTTCTTCTTCTTCTTCTTCTTCTTCTTCTTCTTCTTCTTCTTCTTCTTCTTCTTCTTCTTCTTCTTCTTCTTCTTCTTCTTCTTCTTCTTCTTCTTCTTCTTCTTCTTCTTCTTCTTCTTCTTCTTCTTCTTCTTCTTCTTCTTCTTCTTCTTCTTCTTCTTCTTCTTCTTCTTCTTCTTCTTCTTCTTCTTCTTCTTCTTCTTCTTCTTCTTCTTCTTCTTCTTCTTCTTCTTCTTCTTCTTCTTCTTCTTCTTCTTCACATTGCAGCGCGGTAGCGCTTCGCAGTGTTGCAACAACGAAAACCATTGACAAAGGTGCAGTTCCTAAAGGTTTTCCAGTCAGCAACGGAGGTTTTGAGCGGCGTGAAATAGACCACTACGCCGACCACGCCGCGCCGCGCCGCCGCCGCCGCCGATTTCTGTTGGTCGGCGGCGCGCCGCCGCCGCCGACCAGAAATGACCGGCGCGCCGCCGCCGGCACTTTGAAGTCGGCGCAGAGCTCTACGTGGCGGGGGGCTGATCCGAAAGGAGGCGAAGCATGCGGGGGCGACCCTAAATAAAACCAAACATGTCGAATACAAAAAAGGACGCTAAGAGGAGCTGCCACAGCAGCTTCTGGTTCTATTGCTGAAGGTGAGGCGGGTGCGGTGCCTGGGCTGGTGAAGTGTCCTATATGTCAAAAGGGCCCCTTGAAGGGAGCAATTGGATTGTCACAACACCAGCGAAGGGCCCACCCCGAGGAGTATCACGTGCAACACCAAGTTTCACAGAGGGTCAAACCTCGGTGGCTCCCGGAGGAAAGTGAGCGTATGGCCAGGTTCGAGGCTGACCTCATCGTATCCGGGGTGCTACCAGCTATGATCAACAGAAGATTGGTAGAAGTCTTCGGGGGTTGGTCTCTCGACAGGATCAAAGGGCAAAGGAAGAGGCAGGACTATAAGCTCAAAGTTCAAGAGTGCATAGCCAGCGCCCGCGCGCTTAAATGCCTATCCGAGTCCGATGATTCTCAAGATGAGACCTCCACGGAGGAGTGCCGCAGATCGGACTGGAGGCGGGAGATTCTCACCGTAGCTGGTGAGGAACTTCGTCAGTACAGGGACGAGTTCGGCATGAATCCACTCGTGGACACACTCCTTGAGGCTGTTGGTCTTGCTGAAGAGGAGACCGAAGGAGGAATTACCGATGCGAGGATGCTACTTGACCGAACTGCAGTGCAATTAACCACTATACTCAAGTCACACCCAAGGAGGACTGAGAGAAGCAAACCTCGAAAAGGTCCGAAGGCCGGACAGGCTCCAGGCCTTGGCAAGCCAACAGGCAAGCCGGGGTCAAAACGGAGGCTGAACCCGAAGCGTCTTGCCAGAGTTATGGCTTACGCCAGGGTTCAGAAGGCCTTTCGGAGGAACCGTAAGAGGTGCGCTGAGATGGTCCTCGAGGAGACATGGGAACAGGAGGAAGCGACATTGACCTTAGAAGACCATGAACCTTTCTGGAGGAATATTTTCTCCAGCGAATCTGAGGTCGATGAGAGACCGGTCCCGAAGGTTCGAGTGGACTGGTCCATCGTGGATCCTGTCACCCCAGAGGAAGTGGCGAAAGCGGTTGCAGACTCGGAGGAAAGTGCGCCGGGTCCTGATGGAATCACCCTGTGGGAAGTGAAGGCGATCTTCCCTGCTCTGCTAGCCAGCTGTTACAACTTATGGCTTCTGCTGGGCGACATGCCCAAGCAGTTCTCGGATGGGGAGACGATTCTAATTCCCAAGGGAGGAGACCTGAAGGATCCAGCAAACTTTAGGCCTATCACCATGGCCTCACGTGTCACCAGGGTTTTTCACAAGATCCTGGCAGCTCGTCTGACTGCGAAGGTTCCACTCGATCCGAGGCAGAAAGCGTTCGTGCCAGTTGACGGATGTGCCGACAACATATTTTTGTTGGATAATATCATCAAGGGGGCCCAGCGGCAGAGAAAACCGGTGTGCCTGGCCTTCCTGGATGTGGCCAAAGCCTTTGATTGCGTCTCCCATCAGACGCTGGCTAGGTCACTAAGGAGGCTGGGTGTGCCATCGCCGCTGGTTCAGTACATTGCGACGATGTATGCCTACACGTCGACCGTCCTCAAAGTAGGCGGTCGAAGGAGCGGCCCAATCAGATGTGGCCGAGGCGTACGTCAAGGCGATCCCCTTTCGGCCATCCTGTTCAACTGTGTAATGGACGAGGTCCTCTCAGAGCTGAACCCGGCCATCGGGTACTTCCTGAATAAGGAGGTCATGGTCCGGTGTTTGGCATTTGCTGATGACCTTGTCCTGATCGCCTCTTCTGCAGACGGTCTGCGAGAACAGGTTGACAGAGTACGAAGTGCACTATCGTTGGGTGGGCTCCGACTGAACCCTGCTAAGAGTGCCTCCCTCCGGATAGACATTGATGGGAAGGCTAAACGCTGGGTGGTAAATCCCTCACCGTTCTTGACCATCGACGGTGAGTCAGTGAGGTCGCTCAGCATAGTGCAGACATACAAGTACCTGGGATTGCAGGCCGGACCACTCGGGGTGAGGAGGTCTCATGGGGACTTCCTCACTGTGGGACTGGACCGGTTGACGCGTGCCCCGTTGAAGCCCCAGCAGCGCATGTTCCTATTGCGCTGCCATTTATTGCCTAAATTGTACCACGGACTTGTCCTCGGAGAGATGACAGCCAAGTCCTTGGAAGGGTTGGACCGGTTGGTGAGGGTGGCAGTACGCAAATGGTTGCATCTGCCACACGACACTCCCACCGGGTACTTCCATGCCAAGGCAACGGCTGGCGGGCTGGAAGTGCCACGCCTGCGTTACATAATACCACCTCTAAAGGCCCGTCGAATGGGCCGGGTGGAGGAGTCGGAAGACCCAGTAATGCAGAGCGTGGCAACAAGCCCAATCTTCCTGGGAGCAAGGAGGAGGTGTGCAAAGACGGCAAGGGTGGCCGGTCGAGTGCTGAGTAACGGTAAGGACTCCGACGACCTTCTGGCGATCCAGCTCTACGCATCGGTGGATGGTCGGGGCCTCAAGCAGCAGGGACAAACCCCTCATATTAACACCTGGGTGACAGATGGGTCTGCCCTCCTTTCGGGGGGTGACTATATCCAGGCTGTGAAAGTGAGGGGGAGCCTGTTGCCGTCTGCAGAGCGCAGCTCACGCGGGCGGCGGACGGGCCCAGTATGGTGTGACGCTGGGTGCAACGCTTGGGGCACCCTGGCTCACATCTCCCAAAGCTGTGCGAGGACCCACCGTCTCCGGTGTGATAGGCATAATTCGTTGCTTGATCTGATATCCAGAAAGATCGAGTCAAAGGGGCACTCGGTGCTCCAAGAGCCGATTATACCTACAAGAGCTGGGAGGCGTAAGCCTGACTTAGTGGCCTTGGTGGATGATGTCGCCTATGTCGTTGATGTCACCATTACCTCGGACTGTAATGATATGAGCGGTCCATACGAGGAAAAAGTCTGCTACTACGCTAGACTTGACGTCATCGACTGGGTGGCTACTGTCCATCCGGGCAAGCCGTGTGTCTTTGGGGCGGTTGTCTTGAACTGGAGGGGTGCACTCCATCATGCATCGTCGAGACTCCTCCGCAAGCTGGGGTTGAGTGCTCACGACGAAACCCTTATGTCGGTCCGTGTTCTAACATACACAGCGAACATGTTTCGCCACTATAACCGGTCGACAACGAGGGGCTCGACGACACCGGGCATAGATGAAGCTTAGGCACCGTGTTCATGAACAGGCCATACCCATCTCAGACCAAGTACGGAGGTCTGTCCAGCGCGGTCGGCCCGAAAGGCGACGTACGCGAGTGAGTCCCTGGTCTCGATTGCCTGCCAAACCGGAGGCACAAATGCCCATGGGTCAGCTCGGCCGGGCAACCAGCTGCGTGCCTTCCCACGGCGGGGCAGTCAATATCCCGTCGTGGGAATGCTCAATCCCTTTGTGGGTTGGACGCCTTCGTGGGGTGGGCGCCCACTTGAAATTCTATCTTCCGGTTGCCGCGAGAGCAAAAGCCCCATGATGAGGCTCGCGCGAAAGGCCGCCCCTACTGAGGGTAAAAAAAAAAAAAAAAAAAAAATTGGAAGCTGATTTCATATATGACATTGAAATTTGGCTAGGACATCAGGTTTTTTAGGTATGCATCAGTGAGGTTCTACAAAATTGCGAATTAATGCGGGATATTTGCAATATGAAATATCTTGCCCTAAAATGATGTTAATGCCTTTACTGTTAAAACAAACAAGAACGAACATATAACTAACAGGCTGATGAACAATTACATCTTTCTCAACTCACACTATAAGTGAAAGCAGTGTTTTAAACTGATTAGGGCCTTTGCTTTTACGTTTGTAAGGCACATCCTTCTCTCGTTGCCATAATCAACAATAGTCTCTCATCATGCTAAGATTTAACTTCCTCTGATATCCGCTGTCCATCATCTTTATATTCTGATGGAACCTTTCCCCATGATCATCGCTGACATCCCCCAGATTGGGTGGAAAGTGCAGAAATGCCACATCAGTGACATCCTAGCACCAAACAATTCGTATGCCCTCAGAATGTTCTCTATAAGCTCAGCCTAATTCACTGCTCCTTCAATACCTAGACCAAACAAATGCTTCCCATGTTCTTATCCTAGCTCATGCGTGAGACCATCAACATCAGCACAGAAACAAATGCCACCTTCCACTTGGTAAAAGGAAGCCAAATTGGTATGAATATTATGAAAAACACCATTTTTTGTGTTTCTGTAGCATATTCCATGGCTTGAGTCTTGCACCTAACACTTCTGCTTTCCACTTTGGTAATAACAAGTCTCTCACGAGTCAAATGGGTGAGGCTCTTCTTCAGCCACTTAAGGCTTATATGACTCATCCAGATCAGCTGTAGAACCTAATTATAACTTAAAACCTAGACGCCAGTGGACGTGATAGACAAAAACGGTTTCCGGATTTGGATTCAGCATGCTAAATTTATTAAGCTTGTCGTATACAACTGGAAGAATCCCAGAAACCTTATAACTTAAAAACTGGACGTGATAGACAAAAACGGCTTTCGGATTTGGAATCAGCATGCCCAATTTAGTTAGGAACAGGTGTTAGAATCCCAGTAGCAAAATGCTTGTTGCCCAGTGTAATTTACTTTACTAAAATCGGCCAAAGTCAGTGTCAGAATCATCACTGGCAAACCTTGTCCCAGGAAAAACAGTTAATTAATTTCTTCAGGTGTTGGTTCCACTTAGTCATAGATACATTTTATAAAAAATGATAAGAAACCATGCAGGATAATAAAAATTTTATTTATGAAATGAATGATGTAGGTTCTATCACATAATGTAACTGGAAACGTCTTTCTACTATGCGCTTGCCACAACTAAGTTGCAACATATTGTAAACGACCCTATATATTATATATATATATATATATATATATATATATATATATATATATATATATATATATATATATATATATATATATATATATATATATATATATATATATATTAGGGGTGGCAACGATTAAAAATTGTAATCAAAATTAATCGGACGATTAAAATTTTTAACGCCACGATTAATTTTTCATGCATGTCACAATAGATAACAAGTACAACTACTGTACCGACTCGGAGTAATTACGTTCAATATGCGCTATATCAATGATTGCAGTCAATAAACAGAAAGCACACAATGCGTTTACCACTTATTTTTACTTTTTAGTGTTTTCTTTTAAGTTTAAAGTTTAAACTGAGCGGTTTTATCAAGAATTGTTTTAGCGCATTTCTAGAAATAATTGGGCGCAGTGACAATTGCGTTAACTGCGTTAAATAATTTTATCACGTTAATTAATGAACGCATTAATCGCGTTAATAACGCGTTAAATGCCCAGCCAATATATATATATATATATATATATATATATATATACCTACCTTCGCATATATGAGCGATTTAATTAAAATTCCTGTATTATTGGTCGATTATCAGATTTGTTATAGGCGTGATGCTGTAAATTTCCAGCTGTATTTTGGTAGTGCTTCTCAGTAAAAACTACCTACTACTTACTTACAATGAGGACTGGGGGGAAACAGTCTACCGGAACTATAGGGAAACAGTCTACTGGCCATGTGTTTACAACCTACAATAGTGGCCAGTGATAGCGAATGAATATATTTTTGAAATGGCTTACATGTAAGTAGGTTACATATTTAGTGTAATAAAAGTTAAATTTTGATTTGTCTTGAATATATCGCAAATACCCCAATTACTGCTCCGAAAGTCTCCATAAAAACTCGCGATATACTCGAGTATCTAAGTTATGCTTTTGTCTCTAAATTCTTGTATTATTCTATTTTCTGATATATCTATGTAATGTATGTGTTGAGTATTTATAGAGCACTTTTTGGATACCTTACAAAGGAGCTTTCGAACAAATCTAAATAGGTCTTAACATGGCTTTAAAAAGTCTAAATTAAATTAGCTAAATCTTGAATGGGACGTAGTGGTGTAGCGGTGTGTTCTGTGCCTTGTAACCAGAGGGTCGCAGGTTCGAATCTACCTCAAGCCACTGTGTAGCGACCAGGGGTGGACTGGGGAGTTCAAGCGGCCCGGGAAAAAAACAAAAAGCGGCCCTAACTTCATGACTTTTATTTTCTTTGTGCATTTTTTCATGCATACCCGAGGGCCAGTGACCTCCAAAGTCATGGGTCACTTTACAAATTACATTATGCAATAACAAAAAACGATAAATCGCATATATAATTTATAATTATATATAAAATATTAAGAATGCGTCAACTCAAGTTATAAATCAATTTATTCGGACTCACTGTGATGGTATTATTGCTGTTTATAGTATTAGCAACTTCTTTAAGCCGGGTGCCATTTCGGCTACATGATCTATAATTGTGTCATTATTCAGTTCACTTAAAACATCGGTTTCTGTTGACATAAGCATAAAAGCTTCAAGGTGTGTAGATGACAATGAGCTTCGCAAGCGATTCTTAATGTATTTCAATTTAGAGAAAGATCTCTCACAAGCTACTTGGGTAGACGACAGAGTCAATAAAAGTTTATATGCACTAAAGAGATGCTTGTATGCTTGCCCATAGAAACTGTATTTATGTAGTACAGAAAAGCAGCAAACAGGACATTTTTTGCAAAATTTGTCGGGTTGTTTACTTGCAGAAGGTGTTTGTTGAGAGCTGGTGTCTTCAGTTTGAATTGGAGTGGCTTTAAATAAATCGACTAGATTTCGGCATTTAGCTCCATCTTTACCAAGAATCTTTAGTTTCTTATCTCTTACTTTCTCCGCACCACCTTTACATTTACGTTTCGGATTTATATCACTCATAACCGTAACATATCTTATTTAATTAATATTACTTATTACTAACTAACAAATTTAAAAGAAATTTTATCAAAACAAACTCAGTGGAAGACGCCGGAAGTAGAATGGAAGATGTAAATTCTTATCTAACATGGCGGCCGCTGGCTGTACGGAGCACTGTAGGTAAGTAAGTATGCATTGCTCTTTTTCAGTTAATTTACAAACCGGTTAACCGAAACTAAAAACCGGTTAACCGATGCCGCAATTTTTTGTAAAAAAACCTGTATCATCTGTACTAAATTGATTAAATTATTATATCACCGGTCCTGGCGGCCCACCGGGAATCTTCCCGGTGTCCCGGCGGCCCAGTCCACCCCTGGTAGCGACCTCAGAAAAGTTGCTCACCCATAATTGTTTGTCCATCGTCAATGGACCTGCCTTTGGGAAGGTCCATTGATGATGATGATAACGATGTCATCATCATCATCATCATCATCATCATCATCAAATCTTGATATAGATAGAAAATGTTTCTTGAACTATCTTTGCCATAATAATAATAATAATAATGATAATATTTTCAATGAAAGACTGTTCTATAATAATGGACCAATGCATGAAAACTACAGTGTACCCCCCCCCCACATGGGCCATATGGGAGTAATCGTTGTTCAGACTAAAACCAACGCAAACGTTGGCCCAACCTTTGGTCCTCATCCATTTACCATATTCCAAAATTGTTTGCAAATAGTGTTACTTTGTGCACTTGTCTGGATTTTAATTTGTATTTAGTTGATAACATGTTTATAGTTGATTACATATTGATTGGTGCATCATTTTACTTGTAGCTATGAATCTCACCAACTGTTTAAGGATCAGGCAAAGCAGCATATTCAACAGAAGTTTGCAAACACCATTCTCTTTGTTGAAGATTATCTTTGCAATGTTGTCAGTCACTCGTGGTCATTTGTTGACAAAGAACAAAACAAGCTAACATATCAGGTTATCACATTTGGTGTTTTTGCTGAAAAATCTGTTATTCAGCATGACATCCATTGTAAAGGCATTTTGTACTGTAATGGTTATGTGTAAATTCTCGATGCCTAAAATCTAGGGGTGGGCAACGATTAAAATTTTTAATCAAAATTAATGGCACGATTAAAATTTTTAATAACGCGATTAATTTTTAACGCATGTCACAATAGATGACAAGTACAACTACTCTACTGACTCTGAGAAGTTACGTTGAATATGCGCTATATAAATGCTTGCACTCAATAAACAAAAAGGAAGCATGCTTTTACTACTTGTTTTTACTTTTTATTTTTTACTTTAAAGTTTAAACTGAGTGGTTTTATCAAGAATTGTTTCTAGAAGTAATTGGGCGCAGTGGAAATTGCATTAACTGCGCTATACAAATTTAATCGCGTTAATTAATTAACGCATTAATCGCGTTATTAACTTGTTAAATGCCCAGCCCTACTAAAATCCAAATAACTGTATAGTGGAAACCTGTTGATTACATTGAGTAGTGATTATTTCATGACTGTAAATTACCTTATCGGTAGTTTCACTGTAAATTAAGGCTCAACATGTATTGATTTGGCCTTTAATGTATCCTTGCAGGAAATGTTAATGCATCATCATCGTCATGACAACCATGAGGCGATAGGTGCAAATATATGAACTCCATCCTTTTTAATAATTTGACAAATCTGATGCTTTTCTGGCGCTTAGTCCAATCCTTTGTCATGTCTTCATTCGTAAATTGAAGAGCTATTGACTTTCTTTTGCCTCTACTTGCTGCCAGGTTCCAATTCCCTAAAGGTAAAATGTTGGATATACCAGAATGATGTCAATGTCTATCATGTCTCAGGGTAATTAGTGGCAACCCAGGGTAAGTGTAATGTGTAATGTAATGTAAATCTTCTAAATTTGTCAGTGCCACACAAAAGCCAAGTCAAGGAGACCAGTTTATTCACCAACACCCTATAAAATCAGTGTACATTTAGCCACCAGGTCAGATTCCGGGCAGACAGCATGGTGGCCATAGGTGATGATAAAATACAATACAACTGTATTTTGATATTGCCCTCCTTCCAAAGCACATGACCATACAACAGAACATCGATGGCGCTGAGCAGTTGTGCAAAGGACTTGGTTACGGTTCCTACACAGTAACTGCCTCAGATGAGGCTTGAACCCGTCTTCTCTCTGCATTACAGGCCGACCGTTCTAACCAGTTGGCATGGTGGCACAGCAGTAGAGTCAGGATAGGTTAGCTTGAAGAGTTCGGTTTTCAGTCGTGAATGGAAAGTATCAGAAGAGAGGTTAAATTAACAGGCGATATAGGAGAATAAGAAAATTGGCAGACGTCTTGTAGAAGTCCGTTCCAAAGAGCTGGTGCAGCATAGACTAAGGCAGTGCTGTCCAACCTTTTTGACACCGCGGGCCACCGAAGAAGTAATTTTTGAAGCCGCGGGCCGCATCAGTCAACTCAAAAGCAGTGACTAAAATTTATTGACAATTATTAACTATATTATAATTAATTATGGAGTTATCATAATGAATGCATGTTGGGAACTGGATTTTGTGTACACATTGTCAAATGATAAGCCAAGTTACGAACGAATAGCTATGCAAGTAGGCCAGTGACTGTCTTTTACTTCATTTTAACAGAAATTGCAAATATTTATCGAGCTGTGGCGGGCCACTTAGAATCTGCCGGCGGGCCACATGCGGCCCGCGGGCCGCGGGTTGGACAGCACTGGACTAAGGAATGGTTGCAGAATTTCAGAGAAGAGGAGACTGGAGGCCGAGATTGAGAAAGATATGATGATGAGCGAGTAGACCCGGGCAGTTGGATGATGAATAGTGTATTGTATTGTATTGAAACATTTATAAAGCGCCTCTAGTAGGGTGAACTGTACAGAGGTGCTCCCAGTTGCGGGTTCGAATCCACCTCAAAGTCGCCGCGTAGGGACCCTGGGCAAGTCCTTCACTCGCAATTGCTCATGCGCTTCGGCGTGAAACTCCGATTCAGCGTTCGGCGCAGTAGTCGGGAGCGCCTCTGAATGGGAAATCTGGTAGGGGCGCTATAACAAGTGTTCAAATACAATACAATACAATACAATACAATACAGTGCATGAGAGAAGCAACGGAGGAGGAGGGGTTACCATGGGAGACAGAACATCCAAAGAGAGGGAACAATTGAGGTAAAGAACTGGGAATGAGCCATGGCTATTCTAGTATGAGGAACTAGAAGATCAAATCTGTTTGAAGAGTGGAGTGGATGATGTGAGGAGACCGAAAGAGGCCAAAGTAATACATCAGCTAAATATTTTGAGGCAAGACCCCTTTGTGCCTTGAAGACCAGAATGAAGATTTTGAATTTAATGCATGCAGTGGAGTTGTTCAACCATGAAGGTAGAAATGTGAGAGTAGTGTGGTAGGCATGCTGTTAATCTGGCGGCCGTATTTGGGACAACTGCAGAGGTGAAACACAAACCTTGGGAAGACCAATGAAAACGGAATTACAATAGCATATGAAAGCATGAACCAGCTTGGTGAAAACAGAAGACGAGACAGAATGCCGAACAACCCTGAGATGCCTTAAATGAAAATACAAAGAACGTGTAAGGTTAGAGATATGGTCTTTAAAAGAAAGGGAGCTATCTAGTGTAACACCCAGGTCACAGTACAGTTGAAGAAAATGAGTAGTGTGAGAATATTTCTATGAGGAAAGTCAATCTTTGGTTTTGGAGGCATTAAGTGAGAGACGACTTGATGTCATCCAGGAGTGGAGAGAATTAGAAATGGATTGAATGTGCTCAAATAAGACCAGTGCAGCTGGGATGAAGTAGAAAAGCTGGCGATTGTAAGAGGGTTGATAGTTTTGAAGGGTGTTGTAGGTAAGAGATACAATTTTATAATGGATGGGCTGAGGGACTTTTAGCCAATGAAGTGATTTGAGAACACGGGTTATGTGGTGATGTGATCAATCAATCAATCGATCAAGTGATGTTTGGGAGTTTTGGTGCCTGCGTGGGCAAATATGTTCTGGACTGTTTGCAGGCGTTTTATACCAGCGGCATTAACAGTGGAAGAACGTGAGGAAAGATACGACTTATCCACAATGGGGCAGTACCAGAGATTCTAAATACAGAGGAAAGGCGTTTAGAGAGGATAGAATGGTCTGTTGTATTGAAGGTGGCATAGATGTCCAAAATGCACAAACAAGAGACTTGTTGACGACTTATTGCTATGACAAGTTTGCCGTATAGTGAGATGAGGACTGTTTCACTAGAGTGCTGCTTGGTTTAGGCTGATTGATTCAGGTTTAGGAAATTGTTGTTTGAGGTGAATCAGCCCATTGAGACAAGAGAGGACAGCTCATTCCGAGAGTTTCAATAAGAAAGACTGATTTGAAATTGGACGGTAGTTAGAAAAGAGTCTGTGTCTAGTGATGGTTTTGAGCTTGAGTCTGGGTCCAGCTGTAGAGAGCTTGACCCTATTCTGTGCATCAGTATCTTGTCTCTCAATTGTAGAACTATGTCGGCTAGAAGATAAAGACATCCTTAATTCTTCTTTAAGTTCTCTGCCCTTCGGCAGGTTCCAACTTCCAATGACGCCACTCTTCTCTGTGCTGTGCTTTTTCCTTTAGTTCGCTGTATCCGTCGGTCATCCATCCCAGCATCATCTGCCTCGGTCTTCCTCTCCCTCTTTTCCCTTCCATTCTCCCTTCTATGATTTCTTTCAGGAGGGAGTCTCCTCTTAATACGTGCCCCACCCAGTTCTTCTGTCTTTCTCTTATTGTTGTTATTAGCGATCGCTTTTCATCAACCATTTGTAGGACCTCCTCATTCGATATATGCTCCGTCCAGCTCACCTTCTCCATCCTTCTCCAAATCCACATTTCAAAAGCCTCTAATTTCTTCATATCCTCTTTCCTGATGGTCCAGGTCTCTGACCCATACAGCGCCACACTCCATACCAGTGTTTTGACCAGTCTTTTCTTTAGGCTTTTGTTTAATCCTCCTCTCAACAATTCTCCTCTTTTCATAAATGCATCTTTTCCCAGGGCTATTCTTCGTTTCACATCGTTGTGGCTCCTTGCATCTGTTGTTATCATGCTTCCCAAGTAACAAAAGCTCTTAACCTGTTCCACCTCCTCACCGTTGATTTTTATTTTCTCTGTTACATCTCCCTCCTCTCGGCTTATCTTCATACTCTTTGTCTTTCCAATGTTTATTTTCATGTTGTATGTCTTTGAGGTCAGATTTAGTTTGTCCATCATCTTCTGTAGACCTGCCTGTGTCGTCGCCAACATTGCTTGATCGTCAGCAAATCTTAAGGCTTTTATAAGTCTTCCTCCTACTTTTACTCCTTCGTCTGTCTCCTCCATTGCCTCCTGTATTAGTTCCTCTATGTATATGTTAAAGAGGAGTGGTGATAGAGGACATCCTTGTCTTACTCCCCTTCCAATTTCTCCTTCCTCTGAACATTCTCCGTCTATTCTGATCTTTACTTTCTGGTTCATGTAGAGGTTTCCTATAAGCCTTCTGTCTTTATCCTTAATTATGAGATCAGAAAGAACTTCTCATTTTGCAAGATTTGGCCATGTCAATAATTACATGCGGGATGTCTTGCATTGGCTCCCTTTCCCGCAGCGGATCACTTCCCGGATCTCTGCCTTGGTTTGGCGCTGCCTCACGGCTGTGGCCCCTGTTTACTTACTCTGCTGCTTCACCCTGAGCGTCCAGCGCCGTGGTTCTCTCCGCTTCTCTAAGCAGGCTGAGCTTCTTGTTCTCCGGTCACAGACATCTATTTTGGGGCATGGTGGTGTAGGGGTATGTTTGGTGCCTTGCAGTTGGAGAGTTGCGGGTTCGAATCCACCTCAAGCCGCCGCTTAGGCACCCTGGGCAAGTCCTTCACTCACAATTGCTCATGCACTTCGGCGTGAAACTCCGATTCAGTGTCCGTGCTGTAGTCAGAAGCGCCTCTGAGTAGGAATCTTGAAGGGGCGCTATAACAAGTGCTCATACATACATACATACATCTATTATGCAGTGCCATGCCTTTTCTGTTGCTGGCCCTGCAATCTGGAATGGGCTCCCTGTGGATATACGCCTAATGCATAGAGTCCTTGTGGCCACGTTCTTCTCTAACCTCCAGACTGTTTTCTTTAGCCGGGTTGGGTCAGGAGCGCTTCTGAGTAGATAATCTTGAAGGGGC
Organism: Aporrectodea caliginosa; assembly: GCA_020284085.1. Lineage (NCBI taxonomy): Eukaryota > Metazoa > Annelida > Clitellata > Crassiclitellata > Lumbricidae > Aporrectodea > Aporrectodea caliginosa. The sequence goes on along the minus strand of JACEVL010000150.1, from coordinate 2,654,369 downwards.
GCTATATAAATCTCTGAAATGAATGAATGAATCTGATGTCAACAGATTGTGACAGAAACGGTCAGTTGTGTTGGAGCCAAGCAAAATGATTCATATATGTCGAGCAGCTCTTCACAAGACTGGTGGTCTCTAATAGGATGTTGAGCTTCCTTACCCAGCGACCTTCAACCTCACCTCTTTGGTGAGGAGTTATGCAATTTTATAGTTCAAACTGGCTTTTATCAAAAATTGATGGAAACTCCAGGTCAATTGTAACTGGACTGCAGTCATCTCAGGGCCCAGATAAAGATGGCTATTATATGTATGTGGGTAAGTGTAGTTAAGTGGGTTTATCTGGAGCTACTGTCCAAACACCAGAATATAGACAAAGACACGAAAGGATATGTTGGGGACTGCGGCCAGATGTTTACAAATGTTCATAGTAATAATAATAATTGTGGGCTCTGTGTTTTTGTTTGCTGTAGGTCGTTAAGCTTGCACGACATTTGATCTACTTTGGTTTCTACAGTTTCAGTGATCTGTTGAGGTTGACTAGAACTCTGCTCGGGATACTTGACTATGTTCCAGAAGAAGCTGTAGACACGAAGCAAGAAATTGGTATGCGGACATTTGAAGTGCTAGTGATTACAGTTTTGGCTGGCTAAGCTATGGTGTCGCTTGGCTTAAATATGCAGTCGCCCTATTTACAAGGAAAAAGATAATTGGGTTATGATGCAAACTGTGTAGAGACAGTTGACCTAATGGGATATTTTGTCAAACTGAACATCTGATCCACGAGACCAACTGATCCATTTAATCAATGCTATACTTGATTCAATGGATCAGTTGGTCGTCTCATGTGCTATTGCTACAATGGACAGAATTTGTCCACAAAATATGACACTATATGTGTTAAAGACTTGGAAGTGATGGCCAACGAGAAGTATCATCAGGAGTCAATACAACCTCAGATGCCAAACCCACCGAAGATCGTTTGGGCATAGAATGAATTTTGTGAGTTCTTTGATGGCATTATATGTGATCAAAGCCTTCCCACTGTTTGTCTGGACCGGTCCACCAATTAAGAGGTTGGACAGGTTACCAGTATCAATCATAGAGAGGTTCTATGACCAATCGGCTGGGTGCTGAAGAAAGCCTGTCTTGAACGGACTTGGTGACTGAAGGAATATATCTTCTATGATCTATGATAAACTGCTAGTGTCGACAGACAAGTGAGCATCACCTATCATATTACACACGATAGATGGTGCCAAGGTCTTGTTACAGCGATTTATTTTACTTATAAACCAGCTTTTCTGTTTACTGTTCTATAAATACATAAATATAAATATAATATTTAAATATTTTATTTAATTGTACTCAGGTTAGTTATTCTTATTTTACTAAATGCAAAAGCTTCCAGTAGACGCTCGGTGGGCCAGAAAGTAGCAGATGTGGTAAAGCAGGCACCAACCAGTTCCAAGTCTACTTTCGATTCTGAAGATCAGCTGGTGATGGAGACCAAGCTGAAAATCATTGAAATTTTGCAGGTTAGTCCGTTTTGCAGTTATACTTTAATTTACCTTATTTAACTATTAATCTTAATTATACACAAATATACAGTGTAGTATCTTGCGAAGTCTTATGGACTACAGTAGTATCTTGAAATGTATAGGGACGGCAAGAGAACAGTTCGATCTGAGACATGACTGTACACGTTAGGGACTCGGTTTTGAGCACTTGGTTAGTTGGTTTTAAAGTAACGGAACGAGTTGGTAATAAAGTGTTATAAAACATTACATACAGCATATCATGATTTATGAATTTTATCATATTAATGTGACCATATTAGCATTTCCATTGTATTAATTGGAGTTTGCTTGAAACTGATTTGTTCAGGTAACTGCTGCTACTTAGGCCAGGTTCTGATGTTGTTTCTTCAAGTTTGCCTCAGACTTTGTGTGGTTTCTGCTTTTATTGAAGCGTGAGTGCCATGTCCGGTGGGTTTGGCTTCACTTAGGAAAGTGTAAACTCTGGATTTATTTTGCTATTTATGATCACACAATCTTCTGTCGAGCAAAACGTGTTTGTTATTTGGTGACTGTCCAGCTGGCTAATACAAAGTCCATCATTTATGATGAATCTGGTGGCTTATTTTATATGGAGTGGTCTAACATTAGCTCAGGGTATGCAGTTCAGCTCTTGTAAATGTATGCTTTGAGTGCCTCATTTTGGCTATTGCCATTCATCATCCTCAAAGTCTCGTCTGCACTAATCTGATGGTCATTGGTCCAGGGTTGCTGTGCATACAGTCTCATCAAATAGGCCACTGATCTTTTATGAGCTGTGGCGAATGTGTGCTATTGTAGACACTACAGCACACACCATCGATGTCTGTCCACAAACTCGTCAAAGTTGCTTTTCATGTAACTGATGATAATGGTATTGCAGCTCGCCTGGACATGACCACTTACATTAGAAAACCCGCAACCCAAGCACAGCATGGACTGGGAATGACAAACCTTGTAACTCATGGACACCAGTCTGTTGGTTTGGTTTTCATTGGATGCAAGAACCGGCTGATTACCGTGATTTGCGGACTATAAGTCTTGCCTTTGTTTAAGATGCACTGATGCAAACGTGGCAACTTTTCATGAAATCAATACATTGGTTGCATCGTTGTATTCAAGGCAATTTCAGATGTACCGACGTCAGGTCTGAATGCTAATAACTGTGTTTGAAAAATCACTAATATCGGTTCTGGATATGCTGGTAAAATTCTGTTGAAATAAAGTTTATTACTCTTTCTAACTTAAAGATTTGCAACACTTGTCTGAAGCATTGCTTGATATGTTGCATGGTGTCTTAATGGCATAATGGTATTAGGACCCATGATCTAACGGAACTTCTGATCTTTAAAGGAAGACTGTTCCAAGGTTTTTGCCATTGTTGCCAACAATGGCAAAAACTTCTGTACTGGGTAGTGGACAACCCAGACCAGCGGATGACTAGGACCATTTACAGCAGATCAGAGGAACCTGCGATCAGGAATGGGCTCTTGATACTTAAAAGTAATGCCTGGAAACAGATGCTAACGTAGCCAGCAACATATATTGTCTGGCTTTAAATCACAATCAATAGTAACTAGGCAAAACTGTCTGGCAGCTGACTACAGTGCAAATGCTTTCACATCACACAGACAATTAATATATGTCTGTCAGTGTTCTAGCCATACCAAGGCTTGGGTAAATCCTACACACTACTTCTAGCAGATTCTCTAATATTTAATAGGACAGTTCTCAGATCGGTCATCCTCAGTAGTGAGAACACTTTTAATGTCTTTCCTGCATCTATCTCTTCGGCACTGCTGATTGCAGAGTTGTATGGTCTCGAGGCTCAGTGTCGGTGTCGAGACGTCGCAAGATAGGATTTTTGATGTCTTGGAACCTATTGTCTTGGTCTCGGTCTCGCAGTCGTGTCTTGACTTTTAGAAACTGTCTTGAAGTGAAAGTCTTGTTCTCTTGTAGAAACGGTCTCTATAGTTCTCACACAAACTGTCGGTAGTTCTGAACTTTTTGTGCTATAAAATTGTCCTGTACTGATGTGATAACTAGTTAGTCAGAAGTTTAGAAAAGCAGTCTTTCTGGATAACACTAGCTTAACAGATATTGAAAAGAAGAATTTCTTTCGATTTTCTATCAGTGCAAAAATCCTAAGTCATACATGTATTATCATATCATATCATGTATTTGTTTATTAGAGATATCCTGTCTAGGGTTGTTAATATCGTTGTTTTGGCAAACCGATTATCGGTTTTAGAAATCCGATTTTAAACCGATTATCGTTTTTTTATTGGCCTTCATAAAAATTTTAAAATATTATCATATAATGCAAGTTACTGAAAACCGATAATCGCTACGTACCGTACCATAATGGCATAACGTACATACAGTGTGGGGTTCTACTATTACCTCGTTGGCTGTGGAAGTCTCCGTTTTATATATAAGAGCAATAATACGTCGCTGTGGGGGTTCTACTATTACCTCGTTGGCTGTGGAAGTCTCAGTTTTATATGATAAGAGGCAATAATACGTCGCTGTGGGGTTCTACTATTACCTCGTTGGCTGTGGAAGACTCAGTTTTATATGATAAGAGGCAATAATACGTCGCTGTGGGGTTCTACTATTACCTCGTTGGCTGTGGAAGACTCCGTTTTATATGATAAGAGGCAATAATACGTCGCTGTGGGGTTCTACTATTACCTCGTTGGCTGTGGAAGACTCAGTTTTATATGATAAGAGGCAATAATACGTCGCTGTGGGGTTCTACTATTACCTTGTTGGCTGTGGAAGTCTCCGTTTTATATATAAGAGGCAGAATTCGATCATCGTTTTGTCAATAACGAAAACCGATTATCGTTTTCAAAACCGATAATCGGATTTCCGATTATCGTTTAACATCCCTAATCCTGTCATCATTAAGCAACAGTTAACGTATGTCTTGCGATTGGTGGATTTAGTCTAGTAGACGTTTTTAAACAGCGTACGTGATATGTAGGCCTAGATCTTAGTGTTCGTGCTAGATTGTTCTCAAAGTTTACAGTCTCGCATACAGGTCTGGCTGATTGTGTGCTGGAGTAGTCCAAATATTTGTTAATTTTCAAATGCAATTTGCTGCTTTAATACGATGAATAAAACTTGTGGTACGGAAAATGCAGTACGAGTCTTTCTGCTACTGAAACTTCATTTCTCTGATTATGAGGTTTTCATTCTTATTGAATTTTAAATCAGTTTGACGAATATGGAACACTTTCTACAGGTTCTTTGAAGATGCCATATGAGACGACTCAGTCAGTTCACACCTTTGGATTTCGCAAATCATGGTTATCTTAAGTTTGCTTTGGATTTCTTGTGCCTGCAACTATTTTATCAGAAAGCTAGCTAATGTCATAAAACCACTCAATGGTTAATGCATGAATTTACGAATTATAAAACTTTGGATGTCTTACTATGATGAATCCTGTGCTTTTACTTTTCCAGTTCATACTAAATGTCAGACTGGATTACCGAATCTCCAGCCTCTTATCCATATTCAAAAGAGAATTTGATGAGAACATCGCTTCAAAATCTGATGAAGGTAATCCAGCTTTTAAGATGCAAAGAAAAGATGTAGGAACATACAATTTTTATCATACAACTTTTTCTGTGTGGTAGTGCTCATATTTTAAAGACAGGATGATGATGAGGAGGAGGAAGAGGAGGAGGAGAAGGAGGAGGAGGAGAAGGAGAAGGAAGAGGAGGAGGATATGCAACTTACCTGGATAGTTTATGTGGTAAGGTGTCCACATCCTACCTGTGTGAAAACAGATGGCGGATTTAAGATTGCATGTAACTTTGTTGTCTACTCTCTCAGAATTTCTGAGTCATTTTAGATCTGGTACCAAAAGCACTCTTCCAAACAGGAAGTGTGCTGTAAAAAATGCTTATACTTTTCCTCCTGTTCAACTAATCTTTCTAGCTACTCCATTTGCAAACTTCATCCAAATTGACCAAAACAACAGAACTGCCTTACCTTTGGATAGGGACTTGGAAGCAAACCTACCAATACTTGCCTCAGGGATTTTGTTCATCACTGAGCTATAGGAGGTAAGTTAGTTCCCACAGTGTAGCTCTTTAGGGTGCTGAAGAAATCAGAGATTATGATCACAATTGAGGACACTTCTGAAGCAATTACGATATGAAAAACTTGTTCTGTTGTTTTTTTGATCATAGATGAAGATTGCAGTGAGTATTGTTTATGTTTCTGCATGGTGTTTATTTGCATGCACTTATTTATGACTGTGCATTTGAATACAAGATGTGTTTGCATTATGTTTTGGCTCCTGACCAGTTTAAATCTTTGTCACAAATTGTTCCAAATGCTTAGTGGCCAAGTGTTACTCCGTCAAGAAACCGTTGCCTTCATTTATGTCTGTTTGTCAGCCAATAATTGTATCCCAGTGTTGTTCAACATGTACCTTGCGCTTGTCATGTGTACACTTCAGCATGATAGGCTTTGTTCAACTTTGTGTCTTTTGATGAAATTATCTCGCTCTTGATTAAGTTTGAGTTTAAAAGTATTTAGATTTGTACATCTGACTCTGGTTTTGTTACTTTTATCGATTTTGGACAGTCTACTGGAGTTATTTAATCCAAGTTTGTTGTTGCCTTGGACTACTTGGATTACTGATAGGCCTGTACAGCTTTTACGCCTTGTTTTCATGTGCGGCTAAGCGTGACAATGCATCTCACCTACTCAGTTCAACAACTGTTTACACTTTGGTCACCAAATCAACGACCTGGGCACCTAATTAGAAAGGCACTGTTTAGTGCTTGGATTTGGTGCCCGGCGGCAGATCGTCTTCAGCGTGGCTGTCACAACACAACAGCCACTGCAACCTCTCTTCCTACATCAGTTCCAGCCAACTTGGCCTTGGACTCTCCCTCGGATGGACCGGATCCGCTTGACCTGGCAAAATCGAATCGGTCTCTCCTGACAGGTCTACCTCAGCCTCATTCGTTCCTGCCACCAAGGGAACCCCTGGACTTCGCATGGCTACATGGAACGCCCGTTCCCTTACTGATAAATATGCGTATGTCGCTCATGTACTTCAAGAAAGACAGCTTGACGTGTTAGCTATAACTGAAAGTTGGCACCGTGGATCAGATGAAGTGCCTCTCCGACGTGCTGCTCTGCATGGTTACACCATACAGGATCGGCCTAGGGACTTTCGACCCGATGGCCGAGCGGTTCGTGGCGGAGGTATTGCGGTCTACACACGATCATCGCTTCGCTCATCTCCGATCCAACTCGATATGGAGATTACGACATTCGAGGCGCTCTGCATAACTCTCTTGATGTCTCATGGCCCGTCAACTCTGTTGTCTATCTACAGACCGGGTTCCGCGCCCCTCACTGGGAAGTTCTTTGAGGAGCTGTCATCCGTCCTTGAGGGGCCTAATCACCCGCAACAGTCAACTGATTATGCTAGGAGACTTCAATATACACATTGTATCTCTGATACAGACACTATGCGATTCCTGGAACTCCTTACGCATTTATGTCTTCGCCAACACGTACGAGAAACTACCCACACTCAAGGTGGAATTCTGGATCTGGTCATCACTTCTGATGATGTCTCTGTCCAGGACCTGCTCGTCAGGTCAAAACCTTCACCGCCAATCTCTCTTAACTAACTGACTCATTCCTCGATATCAACAATCAGGGTCTGAATCATGACCACCAGATGTCTCTTAATACTCAGCTGCACAAGCTGAGCTCATTGTTCCTCGTTCGTGGACTGTCACAAATTTAGATAGCACCCCCTTCAAGGATGCCTACTCAGAAGCGCTCCCAGCCCAACTCTGGTCGAACAGGACAGTCTTAAGAGTAGGCAGCGCGTTCTCTGTAGCTGGCCCTTCAACCTGGAATGGGCTCCCTACCATGCTTCGTCTGACACCTGTTGGCCACTCTGCTTCGTTTCTCACTACTCTTAAGACTGTCCTGTTCGACCAGAGTTGGGCTGGGAGCTCTTCTGAGTAGGCATCCTTGAAGGGGGTGCTATCTAAATTTACTGAAATAAATAAATAAATACTAGTCATCCATAAAAGCACTCCTTTCTAAAGTACTGTACAACAATACTAAGACGGACAGACATCACAGAGATGTGTAACAATATGTGCGTGTTTGCCTGTGTTGTAGTAACAAAGTAAAAGTACAGCATATATGTATTATGAGGAAATGTATTGCTCAAATTTCAGATGCCAGTTTTGCATGTCTATCTTGAAGTACATCCTAGGCCTGACTTCAGAGGTACTAGTGTCTGACATCTCTTACAGTCTGCTAGTAGGGAGTTCGAGGTGGCCACAACAACTGCAAGGAAGCAGCACTGGCCAAACTTCAGTTTAAGCAATGGTTGCATGTAGAACTTGTGTGTTGAATACATAAGCATAACCTAGAACAGGGAGACTTATAATATTAAACAGATGTGCTGTGCAATGACAGCCAATGAAGTACATCATGTGTGAGACTAGAATTGCCACTAAATTGCCATCTATTCGGAAATGCAGTTTTTAGTTACAGCCAGTTTATTTATGTGTTTAATGTACTTTACGATTTGATTGCTTTTATTTATTTTTAAATAAGGGCTAGACCTGGAGGCAATTGGATGTCAGGCTGAAGACATATTTGATGGCAGGTAGGCTAAATCCGTTTGACCTTCTAAATGTAAGTTACAAAATATAGTCAGTAAATTTGAAGGTGTATTGTTGCTATGATGTTGTTGATTTGTTATCTAATATGGAAACTTCTGCAACCCCTAATCAAATTATTATGTATCATGTTTTATTCCAGTGTACACCCATTCACTGGTTAGAATCAAACTGACCTGCTGTTCAGCTTACATAGCTGAACAGCAGGTCAGTTTGATTCTAACCAGCAAACGGACCTTAACTAGGTCAATACGCCTCAGTTATCATTAATGAATGCGTTCAATGCACTAACCTATAGCAGTGCTTCCCAAAGTGGTGGTCCTCGGACCGGTGCCGGTCCGCGAGTCCTCAGTTGCCGGTCCGCAAAGTGAGTCAAGAAACTGGTCAAATTGTCTCGGAATCAAGAAATGACTATTATATTTTTAAAAGTCATTATACAAAGATTTATTAGGCTAGCATTTAGAGAGGGCAATAGAGTCGTGTAATTGGCTAAACATGCATTTAAATCAATTTTTTTAGGAAGTTAAGTGATCGAAAACGAAAAAGAGAAATAATTAATAAATTTGGCACCGGTCCTCCTGGAGTGGAGAAATTGCTGTCGGTCCATGACAATTAAAGTTGATTCCTGCCGGTCCGTGACACTGAAAAGTTTGGGAAGCACTGACCTATAGGATACACTACAGTGGTCACAAGGCATCAGTTGATGGTGCTAAGCTGCTAAGCAAAGCCACATTCCGAAGCACAGAGTTGGTGTGAAGCCCCTCAGTCGAGAAGGTAAGCAATATAAAACAGATGTGACTTCAACCCGACCAAAAAAGAAAAGAGCTAAGGCACGTACTAGAGTTAAAAGTCACAATTTCTAACTGGCTTTCAGATGTCCGTATATCTAACTGCTCTTCACCTGATTACTGACTAACTACAGCTCAGATTTTAATTTCTGTGTGACTGTGCATGTGTTATAAGAATCCAGTGAGCAAATGCAATACATGTATTTGTGAATCTGAAAGATCAGCAGAAACAAAAGATCAGCAGAAACAAAAGATCAGCAGAAACAAAAGATCAGCAGAAACAAAAGATCAGCAGAAACAAAAGATCAGCAGAAACAAAAGATCAGCAGAAACAAAAGATCAGCAGAAACAAAAGATCTGGATTCTATGCTCAACTGGAAGCCAGCAATGATTACGGATGCAATGTATTGAAATTTGGGAGTTTTAGCACTTTCTCCTGTCAGTATATACTTTCTTCACCCCACTTCCTCCACTCCATACACAAATCCTATGATGACTACAGGTGCAGTGTGTATCTTTAGCACCTTGAAGACAAGCATGTACTGAAAGTAACAATACAGCTCATCGTCAAAGTGTTAAGCTTGCTCAGTTCTGTCAGTGTCATGACATTTAGACTTAAGAAAGCAGTGCACAAATTACATCAAACTGTGCTAGATATCCTAGTAATAATGACTTGGTGGTTGCCTAACTTATTTCAAGGTGCTTAGAAACTGCATCATTGAGTAGTATGCGATGCATCAGGCATGAAACGTGTAAAAATCACTCAGTCCAAACACAAAATACTAACGTACCACTCAGCTGTTCTTCAGTAACAATGGCCCAGTAATAACATAAATTTATTTATATTAAACAAAATATTTAAACTGATGAACTGAATGGATATAGTTTGTGAATTTTCTGGACTTCTGGATGTTGTTCACCGTTTTCCAAGAAATGTTCGTAGTTCTATTCATCATTCTACTTGACGGTAAATTGCCGCCAATATAGTAGATGTCCAATGTTGAAATAATATATCTTAGAGCAAAAGGCTATGCTAAATATCTCACTAGCACCCACAATATTCACTAATTCATTCTGAGAATTTATATAGCGCCTCACCAAGAGACCTACTCAGAGGAGCTCTCTGTGCTAGCCCATTATGATGTTAAATGTCATTACGAAGGAAAATATTACATCAGTTAGCAAAACAATGCACAAGTAAGCTAGGCCCATGTACACACATGGAATCAACCAATGGAGTCCCATCAAAGGCTAACAGATGGCATGGATGTTCAGAGTCTCTGAGTCAAGTTGTGTCAATAGAGTAGATCGGCCACAGGTGACAGTGTTCGTACACATGATGCTACCGATGAGCATCATGTGTACGAACATGATGCTCATCCTAACTGGAAGAAGATGACTCACATCCGGCTATTTGTCGCGGCACAAGGATCACGCAGAAAAAGGCGTTCGTTATGTGTCGGTCGGTCGATTGAAGTGCCTCCAGTGACTGAAGGTCGCCGTCAGTCCAATGGCGTTGGTTGTCCTACACCGAGATGAAAACACTCGGCCACAGGCGGCGAACACGGTCTGTATGGCTGGACTCGACCGTACATCAGAAGGATGGGCCCGATGCAGTGACAAGGCGACTTGGGATTAATTATACCCTCAAAAACACAAAATCCTTGGCAAACCAACGAATAAGTCTGGCACGCAAACTTAGCACCAGAAAACTCCAACATGTCCGAAGTTACTGAGAAAATTCAGCATTTAGATCAGAGGTTCTTAAACTTTTTAGAAGCAGGGACCGGCTGTGCATTTATGATGTTGTTGGCGGACCACCAGTTAGAAATGCAAAATTTTATCTGACAATCGAATCCAAGATAAAGGGAAATTAGAGGAATGAGTCCATATTTTATCTTAATATTTTATTGAAATTATTCTAAGAGCGAAATAATGCGAAATAGTGACTAAATCAATAAACTGCTTTTACAAATATATGTAATTACACATGTTCTTGTTATTCATTGTTAAATATAACAATAAATATCAGAATGTATTTATTATAGTTAAAGGAAGCGTTCAAGTTTTTATAAATAATAACTAGTAATTTTATTACACGAGAAGGCTTACTCCTATCTAAAAGTAGCAAGCCTAATTACTGAAAGTTTAATTAAATTAAACTTGACTAAACTTACAGCAAATGGAGTCAAGCAAGATGCCCGCAATGCAGAAACATTAACTTTAGTGGTCTTTAACATCTGTTTCTGTTGATCTTTTATTTCGTCACGCTTTCTTTTGAAAAAATCAATAGGCTTATCTTTGTATGCGGGATGTGCTGAATTCAGATGGCGAAGAAGTTTTGATGGCTTCATGGCATCATTACTAAGTGTAACTCCACAGATTACACACAGTGGTTTTGGGCTGTTTTCATCTCCGGAAGAAACAAATCCATATTTTAAATATTCTTGATCGTATTTTCTATTAAACAAACGATGTTTCTTGGCTTTTTTTAAAAGAGATCCTTCCCGTACATTATCATCGTTTTCTTGTGTGCTGTCACTGTCCGTGTCTGAGTTGCGGCGCTTTGCTGTTGTTTCATTACTTTTAAAGAAACTGTCCAAAGAGACTTGATGTGCTTTGCTCATTGTTTCTCTTATTTTTTAAATTTAAAACTAAGATTTCTAGAACTTTATTTCGTGTTTAAATTTGTCTTATTGCAAATAAACAAAAATATTCATACGCTAGCGTTTTCTTAATTATCGCTCAATTCCATCAACAAAGAACAAATATCTGGCGTACGAATGGTTGTGTTCAGTTGGTGACAGTTTCAATCGCTAGGTGATCGAAGTCCATATGCCTAGCGATCACGGTGTGGCGATAATGGGAACTTTAGATCTAGAATCTAGATTGATTTATTGCAAATAACGTTAAATAATAATTTCATTCTATAAATTTTTTTAACTTAAAAAATATATCTATAATTATCTGTATTTTCCAGGAATAAGTTGATCAAATTTTTTATTTTTAGGGATTGTTTCGCGGACCGGCGACTTGAGCTCCGCGGACCGGCGCCGGTCCGCGGACCACCACTTTAAGAACCACTGATTTAGATGATATAATCTGTCGAAATGACAGAGAAGTTGATCAGTGACCTACATGGCCGATGACATGCACACAATGAGGACAAGATTTCCTTTTCCCAAAATTGTTTGGAAAACAAAGTTGTAGCTTACAGTATATTATGTCCCATCTGTTAAATTGCTTTTGAAAGCTGAGCACCTGAAAAGTTAAACAGTGGGTTCCTTTTCAGTTCACCTTTTGACACCAATTGCATTGATCTGGCAGGTACTGTAATTCTGTTATGGAACTTAGTATGTAAATTATTTTGTTTTAATGACTTTCAGCATTCCATGATGTAATTATTATGAAGTTGATTTGCAGACAAAGCATATGCAATCAATGTCTGAAACCAGACTTACCAGTGTCTGGTAATTATGCAACATGCCATGCCTCAAAGTTCATTAAACAATTTTGTCTCTATAGGGAAAATTTAGCCAACATACTTTGTATATTGTTTTGGCTCATGATATTCTGATGTGTTTAAGAGTGTATTTACCAAAAACTTTATAATTTTCTGTAGCACTGAGTGTGGAGATTTGGATTTGGATGGACAAGGTGGTAAACTCCTGCTGCGTGTTCTGCTGAATCTTGTCATGCACAACTATCCTCAACTTGTTTCTGGAGCTCTGCAGCTGTTATTTCGACATTTCAGCCAAAGACAAGAGGTTCTTCAGGCATTCAAACAGGTTAAAGAATTTACCGGTTGTTGCATTGGAGACTGTTATATGTGGCCTGATAGCATATGCTATAGCTACTGATTGGGTTGCATTTTAGGTCAGTGTATCGTGTATTATTAGTCAACAAACTTGAATGCTTTCTTAGTTATTGCAAATCCAGCAGTAATATCTTGAAACTTTCCAAATGTTTTTTATCATTGGTGTAGTTGTAATTTTAATTTTAATGTAACACCATTTAAATAGAATTAATGAGAGGTTGATGAAGTCGTTTGTTGTTGTATGCCAGACTAGAAGGTTTGAGGAAGAGGCCATGAAGGATCCAGAGAGACATGAGGAAGAGGCCATGAAGGATCCAGAGAGACATGAGGAAGAGGCCATGAAGGATCCAGAGAGACGTGAGGAAGAGGCCATGAAGGATCCAGACAGACATGAGGAAGAGGCCATGAAGGATCCAGAGAGACGTGAGGAAGAGGCCATGAAGGATCCAGACTAGGGGTGTCCAGAAATACATGGGGGAAAAATATTTTTCTCCGATTTGAATGCACATAGGCTCATTTTGTTCCTTTTACAATACTATATCATCTGTCAAAAAAGTTAGGCAATTCAATATCTTTTAGAGGTTGCTCAATGAGGCCAAAGTTCTAGATGTGAATAACTGCACCAACACGGAGGATCCAATGGCAATGCTGACAGGATTGCTCTCTGTGTCACAGGACATAACGTAGATAAGATACTCGGAGTAATTAAAATTCCTTCTGGCACTGGACAGGCACAAGCTAAGGCTGCATTCCAGTTGTTGAATATCCGATGTTGCAACAGATGTTGTAGGCATGTGCTTTGATACAACAGCATCAAACACATGGACGAAGCATAGCGCATGTACTTTGCTGGAACAGTTGATGCAGAAAATGTGTTGATACAACAGCATCAAACACATGGACGAAGCATAGCGCATGTACTTTGCTGGAACAGTTGATGCAGAAAATGTGTTGCACTTAGCATGTCAACACCACATGCATAAGATCATCATCGGTGAAGTTTGTGTAGTATTGCATGGTCAGTCATGGACCAAACATTGCTCTTTTAAACATATTTTAGAAGTTTTGGCCAAACATCAACCAAGCACACTACAGATCTTTGAATGAATGATAACGTGCTGCTGCAACAGCTTTGCGAAGAAGTGTTTTCATTCTTGCAAGCTTTCCTGTCAGACAGCACTGTGTATTTACCACGCGAAGATTACAAAGAATTGATCGAGCTTACACTTCTAATTTTGGACTGTCCACTCCCAACTTCCAAACATTACCACTTCTGGCCGCCAGGAGCTTATCACATGGCGAGGTGGATGGCTAAAGTTATTTATTGCCTTAAAATCTACCTCTTTCATGATGAATTCAAGCTTACAACTTGGGAGTTGGAGAATCTTACAGAGTTTTGTATTTTTGCAGCACATATCTATGTTCCTGCCTGTCAGCGACGGTATCTCATTCCATGTAGTGGGTGCCGATGCCGCATTTAACGAAGTGCTGCTGTTCCAAATGATCAAACAGTACTCTGACATAAACAAGGTGTGTCACAGGCTGCAATTAAAAGCTACAAACCACCTGTGGTGCCTTGGACTTGTGCCACTGTCACTGTTTTCTGTGCAGGTTTCCACTGAAGATAAAGGTTAATGGTTCAAACAATTATCCAGAGGAGAAGTGACTGGAACGTTTGCAGGATTAAAGCAACATGTGACCAGCTGGAGAACAAGACACAGCATGAACTGGTGACTTCCTCTTCAACTGCTGCCTTTAAATCTGTTGGAATAAGCATAGATACTTTGTGAGTCGACGATTCAGATGCCTGGAATGAGATAACGTCGCTGACAAGCAGTGACAACCAGCACGACAGTCGACAAGTCGCTGGAAGTTGTTAATGATTCAGCAGAGCATTCAGTGGCTTTGATGAGTACAAACTCAGTACATTTTACCAATCGACCACAAAATCAGAGCAAGTAATGCAGAAGTTAATACAGGTTGTTGAGGACAACAGGAAGCGAATACCAAATGCTCGCAAGAACACGCTTAAGTGTTACAGTCTTCGGTAGCTTAATTACAAGATTTCACAGCATCCAGGAACTGAGACAGTGAGGCTTTATAATACTTAATAGCTAAATGGCACTTTTGATTGAAAGCTATGAGCCTACGAACCCCCCACCCCATGATTCAAACTATGATTTGACCAGTGACACTTTTATTTCAAGGTTTGTTTGTTTACAGCTGCTATTAAATTGCCTTAGCGAGGCTTTTTTATATGTTGAAACTTCAGCCTCATTGAGCAACCCCCAAATGTTGACATAGAGACCTGAAATTTTGCAGGAAATTAAATTTATATATAATCAACAATATTAGAGGGTGTGCAAATTTAAATTCCCGAAATATTTATTTTGGACACCCCTAATCCAGACAGACATGAGGAAGAGGCCATGAAGGATCCAGAGAGACGTGAGGAAGAGGCCATGAAGGATCGAGACAGACATGAGGAAGAGGCCATGAAGGATCCAGAGAGACGTGAGGAAGAGGCCATGAAGGATCCAGAGAGACGTGAGGAAGAGGCCATGAAGGATCCAGAGAGACATGAGGAAGAGGCCATGAAGGATCCAGACAGACATGAGGAAGAGGCCATGAAGGATCCAGACAGAAATGAGGAAGAGGCCATGAAGGATTCAGACAGACATGAGGAAGAGGCCATGAAGGATCCAGAGAGACATGAGGAAGAGGCCATGAAGGATCCAGACAGACATGAGGAAGAGGCCATGAAGGATCCAGACAGAAATGAGGAAGAGGCCATGAAGGATTCAGACAGACATGAGGAAGAGGCCATGAAGGATCCAGAGAGACGTGAGGAAGAGGCCATGAAGGATCCAGAGAGACGTGAGGAAGAGGCCATGAAGGATCCAGAGAGACGTGAGGAAGAGGCCATGAAGGATCAAGACAGACATGAGGAAGAGGCCATGAAGGATCCAGACAGACATGAGGAAGAGACCATGAAGGATCCAGACAGACATGAGGAAGAGGCCGTGAAGGATCCAGAGAGACGTGAGGAAGAGGCCATGAAGGATCCAGAGAGACATGAGGAAGAGGCCATGAAGGATCAAGACAGACATGAGGAAGAGGCCATGAAGGATCCAGACAGACATGAGGAAGAGGCCATGAAGGATTCAGACAGACATGAGGAAGAGGCCATGAAGGATCCAGACAGAAATGAGGAAGAGGCCATGAAGGATTCAGACAGACATGAGGAAGAGGCCATGAAGGATTCAGACAGACTTGAGGAAGAGGCCGTGAAGGATCCAGACAGACATGAGGAAGAGGCCATGAAGGATTCAGACAGACATGAGGAAGAGGCCATGAAGGATTCAGAGAGACGTGAGGAAGAGGCCATGAAGGATCCAGAGAGACGTGAGGAAGAGGCCATGAAGGATCCAGAGAGACATGAGGAAGAGGCCATGAAGGATCCAGACAGAAATGAGGAAGAGGCCATGAAGGATTCAGACAGACATGAGGAAGAGGCCATGAAGGATTCAGACAGACATGAGGAAGAGGCCGTGAAGGATCCAGACAGACATGAGGAAGAGGCCATGAAGGATCCAGACAGACATGAGGAAGAGACCATGAAGGATCCAGACAGACATGAGGAAGAGGCCATGAAGGATCCAGAGAGACGTGAGGAAGAGGCCATGAAGGATCCAGAGAGACGTGAGGAAGAGGCCATGAAGGATCCAGACAGACATGAGGAAGAGACCATGAAGGATCCAGACAGACATGAGGAAGAGGCCATGAAGGATCCAGACAGAAATGAGGAAGAGGCCATGAAGGATTCAGACAGACATGAGGAAGAGGCCATGAAGGATTCAGACAGACATGAGGAAGAGGCCATGAAGGATCCAGAGAGACGTGAGGAAGAGGCCATGAAGGATCCAGACAGACATGAGGAAGAGACCATGAAGGATCCAGACAGACATGAGGAAGAGGCCATGAAGGATCCAGACAGAAATGAGGAAGAGGCCATGAAGGATTCAGACAGACATGAGGAAGAGGCCATGAAGGATTCAGACAGACATGAGGAAGAGGCCATGAAGGATTCAGACAGACATGAGGAAGAGGCCATGAAGGATCCAGACAGACATGAGGAAGAGACCATGAAGGATTCAGACAGACATGAGGAAGAGGCCATGAAGGATCCAGACAGAAATGAGGAAGAGGCCATGAAGGATTCAGACAGACATGAGGAAGAGGCCATGAAGGATTCAGACAGACATGAGGAAGAGGCCATGAAGGATTCAGACAGACATGAGGAAGAGGCCATGAAGGATTCAGACAGACATGAGGAAGAGGCCATGAAGGATCCAGAGAGACATGAGGAAGAGGCCATGGCAGCCGTGCCCAGAGAGATGAACCTGAAGAGGAATGAACTGTATGAAAAGGAACAGCAGATTGCGGAGTGGTGTTCTAGCAGTTGAGTTCCTGCAGTCCTTGCGCTTTGGACCCTCACAATCAGTGCACATAGCGTGAAAGATGGTTTAGAACATGTCTAATACTAAGTGGATTGTCTGACAATAGTTGTCTCGGATATATTAGACTTTTAGTTGTTGTAGGTAATAATATCTTTTCTTTAATTAAGCACCTGACAAACGCACTGCGCTGTACATTTACATATTATGCAATTGAAACAATCTGAACTACTAACAGAACAGACAGCGCTAATAGCAGCCTACAAAGCATGTCCGCCCTACGGACTCGAACTCGGTTGCTCTCGCTCTCTACGCCAGTGTGTTATCCAATGCGCTATCGGGCTCCCCCATCATAATAGTCTCTGCAGTGTAACTCAATTACTCTCAGTGCATTTGTAAGAGTACAGGCCTATACGTTGAAGTGATAGTCTTGAAGGCAATGACAATAAATGTGAAAGGGAACATTTGTGTCCAGTTGTGTTTAAGGTTATGTCCTCCATAAGCAGGTTATGTTGCTTTCTGATAGTACCAAACGCATGCAAACAGCTTTTGGGAAGGCGAGGTGAGCATTTTGTTGAGGTTGGTTTTAATTACATCAAAGAGGTACTGTTTGATAGGAGATGAAAAAACAAAATTTGTCCAAAGTTACTGAAGCAAGGGAACGAAGAGCGGGTGGTGTAGAGTCAGCTGGTCTTTCTCGGCTGTCTGTTCATTAATAGCATACTCTGCATTGGCGTTGCTTGATACAAAGGTCTCTCATGTTCTCTCTTTGTTACCATCTCATGATTGTCAGCTTGGATTACATTTTGACTTTTAATTGGAAACTGATCTAACCAACATTGTTCCTCCAGAGGACGACCTTTGTCCAAGCTCTGTCGGTTGTAAAAGATTCTCTGTGATCATTCGACTTCACCCACCATCTTTGACTTTTCGTGTAGCTTTTCCACAGCTGTGTACAGGCGTGCATTGAGCTGATCATGTTCATCTTCCAACAATTGAACTTTACGACGAAGAGCCAAAACCTCATTCTCAATCTCTTCATATCTTTGCTCTGCTTCTTGTGTCTGGGGCCCAGGGACTCTATTTACCCCCATACAATTGCTCCCAAATGTTTTGGTTATTTCCTTTGTTGGATGGAAGTTCCTTGTACCAGTAATCTGAAACTAGACATACAACATCAGACAAGCATTCAACATGATCAAAACTGGCATTTGATTTTATTCTCTTTATTCAGCATTAGATTATTACGCCTAATGTCTACATCTCCTACCTCAGCTTTTTCATTCAGCTTCTGTTCTTTCCTTTTACCAGCTTCTAACCTACTTTACTTTGCAATGTCACACTGTAGCGGACCACACTTGATGGTGCCAAATTCATGTAAACCCCACTCCCGACTACTGACACTACTTCCTGAAGCCTTAGCCCCTGTAGGGATATTAGAGCATAGGCACCATTTAATTCATGTACTGAAGCCGCAGGAATAAGTGTAGTTAACTCGACATCAGGATCTCGTCTATGACTTAAGATAGTGCCATCACTAGTGACTGTGCCTGCACCAAGGTCAACCCCGGGGTAATCTAGGTGCTCACCACTAGGCTACTCCTCAACTGTACCAGGGATGCACCTGAGTGTAATGTGACAGGACATGTGCCTGCGGACCTCAGGTGGAAGTCAACCAGCTCCTCCAGCGAATCAGGGTTCTTCTGAATTGAGGCCCCAACCTTTCAAGGAGATCCAGGGTGACCCAGGTGGTTACCAGGCTCCCACTATCCACCAAAGACCTTAGCTGCAGCAGCTCATCCCAAGGTAATTGATTCTCAACTATCAACTTCTGCATAGGGCACGGGTTTCTACTACTGGGGTGGACTAATATCCCCTTGGCCATGCCCTTTACATTTTCCTCTTCTTCATCAGACATGAAATGAGACATTGGACTGATCGGCTTAGCAAATATTAAACTCAGAATTTATTATACAAGATTCAGTTACAACTGATTCAGCGCAATGATTCACTGCTACCTGCAGAACTATGCTTAGTCTATAATTAGTCTTTCAACAATGCAATTTAAGTAAGTAATATACAATACTCAGCAATCAGAGTGCTATGTAACTCCAAGCAGTTCAGTCTATAACTATAACTCTTTCAATTGCCAAAGAAAGTTCCTCCCAGCCTCATACCTATGCATCTTGATATCAAATTGGTGGGACTAATATCTTCTTCTAGCAGACTAACTTGGCACTACACAAATTTAACAAGGTAACTGCGTTTTGAGTGTGAGCACTGCCGATGACGGGCATATAGCTTGAGTCAAACCAATTGTTTCAAATGCCTAAAACTAGTTATATGAAACACTGCAGAATTGATCAACGGCTTCACACATCAAGCAAGAAGAAGGCCACATCATGGTAAAGTGAGCACAGATACCCTATGTAGGCATCCCAGGAAGGCTTGCGTGACCTATAATTAACCTGTAATCTATTGCTTTGAATAATATTGGTGAGTTCAACATCCAGCAAATCTAGGACAAGGCCTGGATTGTAGTCACCTTCTATCCAGTCTTTTGCTAACTTGTTACAAAAAGGCTAGATTCTCACAATAATGTCTTTGAAAGCTTCCTGTTTGGGCCAATAGGACCACCATACTAATGTTATCCTATCCTATGAACTGTGTTGTATTGAAATTTACTTTTAAGAATAAATTTCTCAGCTAATGTAAAGTCATGAATGGTTAGTTATTTAACTGGTAAGTAGTATTTTAATTAATTCATTTATGTTACTGTGGTTTGTTACTGGTTTGCTAAATTGTAGGTCCAGTTGCTGATATCAGAAAATGATGTTGAGAACTACAAACAGATTAAATCTGATCTCGATGAATTGCGCTTACTTGTGGAAAAGTCAGAGTTGTGGGTCTCTAAAGAAAAAGTGGAGAAAAAGAAGAAGAAAGATGCCAATGGTGATGGAACTGTGAAAGAAGAGGTAATCCAACATTACTGATAGATGGACATGTTATTGTCACTGCACCTTCTAGAATGCGCATTTCTTCAGAACCCTAAGGCATCAGTATCTACCCTCTTCGGGCAACAATATACTGAATCATGGGTACTTAACCATGCTATCTTATTCCTAACAACTTTGCATTACCATATATACTCACCAATAAGTAGATTTTTTTACAATTTTGAAAGTCCAGCGTTGGGGGATCGCATTATATGAGGGGCAAGCCAAGGTCGCCAGATTTATCCATCAGAGATCGCACGAAACGTGCAATGGAGGTCAACAACATACCCGTTGGATAACGACATAGCCACAGACTTGTGTGCGAGACTTAAAACTTCGAGTCCAAGACAGTGGGGACTGACACGAAGACACAAGGTCCATGACAGTTCAAGACAGTGTTAACTGCATAGTTTTGAAAGTGATGGAAATGCAAAATGGACTGAACTCCGGAAAACAGCTTTTCTCTGAACGCTTCAAGTCTACTACCAGGGACAAGTCACTGAAGTCACTGAGTAGTATAAAGAAATTAAATATTTCAGGAATCCTGAAATCTTCTAAACGATTTTAAAATTTAAACCAACAATATTCCATAAATTTAAGACGTAACTCACGTTGAGAAACTGGATTTTGTTCCAATCATTTTGCTTATGGTGGCTTTACTCCAGCAGCAAATGGCACGCTATTTTTTATTTATGACTTCAAATTGCTCGAATGCAATTTTTACTATTTCAGGTCCTTTATGAGACATTTTATGATAGAAGATCGAAATAAAGTAGAAATTGCTCTTTTCAATATCTGTTAAGTTAGTGTTAACCAGAAAGACTGCTTTTCTAAACTTCCGGTTTGATTAGCACTTCCAACTTACTAGTTATCACATTGGCAGAGGACAATTTTATAACGCAAGAAGTTCAGAGCTAAAGACAGTTTGCGTGAGAACTATGGAGACCGCTTCTACAAGAGAACAAGACTTTCGCTTCAAGACAGTTTCCAAAAAGTCGAGAAATGACCACGAGACCGAGACAACAGGTTCCGAGACATCAAAAAACCTATCTCAAGACATCTTGAGAACGAGACACTGACTCGAGATGTCTCGGTCTGCATACCCATCAAATATCGTATGTAACAAGGCGCCTGAGCAAAATGAGGTAGGGATCTGGGAGGGGGCTTGGTTATCCCGTCCCCAGAAAATTTGTGAGAAACTAAATCTTAAGTGATGCATTTTTAGCATACAAACAGTCCAAAAAATTAGGCTTATAAAATCTTAATTTTGATCTTCATTTTCAGTCACGAACATCATATAAAGCACATTGAGCCTCAAAATGAAAAATATAACTTTATTCTCGAATTATTGTGTAGGGCCTAGTCTTTAGGCAATGCGCCGCGGGCCAGAAAAATATCTTCGGCTCTTTGACATCCCTGCTGTAAGGAATAAACTTTTAGCAAAATGCTGACAAAATATCTAATAGAATAAATAATATTGTGTTAAATTTAAACCATGCCAGCAAATAACGTCAACATGAATTCTTATGTATTATTCTTTTTGAGTAAGACTAATTCGTTTGATTTATAGTGCATTTGCGCTATGACCATAAATTCGGATCCAGCAACATGGATGAAATGACACTATTTTACCTGACTTCAACTATGTTCCATATTCCTTGTCTTAATGACTGTGACTGCCACAAAATGAAAGCAATGAGTCAGCAAAAAACCGCCGGAAATCAGCGAAAGTGTTTTCGTATATACCGTCAGCCTTAACTTGTATCACAAAGTGGTACTTTTAAGAGTATTTTGAGTAGAAAATGTTTAATTATTGGTAGATAATTTGTTGGATAACATTCAATTTTGGGTGATGCACGTGTTCACTGTCCTAGCCTCCTAGGGTGTAACTGGGAATCAGCAAAAATTGTTTTGTGATATACCATCAGCCTTAGCTTGGTGGTTGAAAGGGCTACAAAGATGTCAAACTTTCCAGGTAGACATAAAGACACGCATCGACGTATGTGTGGGTGATAGACTTTTCCCCAATCCAAGGTCAAATTTTTAGGGGTCGACTGATACGCGACGTCGACTTGTAGGTGAGTATATACGGTAATTAAGTCAAGGACTCTTTCATTGTAGATATTTCAATGATTTATTGGTGAAATCAAAAGGAATTTGAGACAGAAACAGATGAGCTCTCTCATATAAACTAGACCTTAACCACGGAATTTATCACTGTTGCCTCAGTTCTACCTACAAATTCTGTTCCCTCAATGAGGGCGGGGTCCTTGTGGACGACATCCTTAATGGACGACCTCCCAAATGAACATTAGCTTTGCAAAGTCTGTTTTTTAGATTTAAATTGAAAGCTCATTTCTTCCTGGATTCATTTCCTGTGTAGACCATTTGGCTTGCACAATGATATTGCGTAGTTGTGAGTGATATTCAACTGATGCATCACCATCATCATCATCATCCGGCCCGCTAGCTAATATAAACTGTTCACTAAAATATGGTGAGTTAAAAATTAAAATTAGAATTAGAATTAAAAATGGCTAAAGTTACACCCATTTACAAACAAGGTGCCAAGACAGATATTACAGACCCATCTCAGTCCTCCCATTCATTTATAAGATATTTGAAAGAGTCATGTATGATCGCCTATTTTCATACATAAAGCAGAAGAATCTTCTTTATAAACTTCAACACGGCTTTCAACCTGCCCATTCAACTTCGATGTCTTTGCTAGACATCCAGGACAAAATTTCAGAATCAATGGACAAAAACTCCCTGGGCATCTTCCTGGATCTTGGTAAAACCTTCGACACAGTGGACCATAGAATTCTTCTAGCAAAACTAGAACACTACGGTACCAGAGGTCGAGCACTTGACTGGTTTAGGAGTTATTTAACCGATCGTCAACAACAGGTCCTATGTAACAACTGCCTGTCCAAATTCTTACCCATTAAGTTTGGTGTACCTCAAGGCTCTATACTAGGGCCCCTTCTGTTTATCATATGCATTAATGATCTTCCGAATTCCACTTCACTACTACACTTTATTCTATTTGCTGATGACATAAATGTCTTCGTGTCTAATTCCTCATATGAACAACTCTTTGGAATTGCAAATGCTGAACTAAAATTAGTAAGCGACTGGTTTAAGGCTAATAAACTTTCTCTAAACTTGTCCAAATCAAACCTTATTCTATTTAGGTCTAATAAAAAGCAACCTCCACCGACTCCTAGTGACATAACCATTGATGACAAGACCATTCCCCAGGTCACCTTAACCAAATTTCTTGGAGTATATATCGACCAACACTTAAAATGGAAAGTTCACATAGAGGAAATTAATTTTTAAAAAATAACCAAAAATATTGCCATACTTAAACGAATTTCACATGTAATACCCTCCCACATATTAATCAACCTCTATTTCACTCTTATCTACCCTTATCTTAACTATTGCAACATCATTTGGACCTCCACTTACACTACCAACTTAAATTACCTAATAATCTCCCATAAAAAAGCAATATGCATAGTAACTAAATCCCATAAATTCACATACTAAACCCCTATTTACACAATGCAACCTATTAAACATTATGCAACTCAGGTTCATTCAAACCTGTGAATTTATGTACAAGTACCACAATAATCTCTTTCCTCCTTCATTTTCATCCAATTTTAGTCAAATTCCGCATACAATTAATATGAGAAATAAGCAAGACTACAGAAGCATATATGCCAGAACAAACACTTTTAAAATGTCTATCAGATACCAGGACCCAGTCCTATGGAACAGCCTTCTGCCCAGTATCCGAATTTCATTATGTTACAGACATTTCAGACACTCATTGTGTGCACACACAGTGGAGCATTTGGTTTAGTCTCTTAGTTAAGATGTAGTTAAGATGAATGTTATCTTTTCTAATGCACACATATGCTGTATATGTACATGCATGTATGAGCAATGCTCCAGCGTCATTATTTTCCATGGTACATCCAAGAACTGAGAGAGGCGACGAGAGATCGGAACGCATGGAGAAGGCTGACTATGGCGGTCGCTAGGATTCAGTGAATCGACGGCACAAGGTGACAAGGTGACATCCAAGACCAATGTGGGTGTGCATTGATAGATCCCAACTATTGTTTCTATTTATGCAGCCTCTGTCATCTTTTACCCACTTTACTTTGTAATAACAGGCCTAATAATCTCCCACTTTCTCCTGTCAGTATATATACTTTCTTCACCCCACTTCCTCCACTCCATACACAAATCCTATGATGACTACAGGTGCAGTGTATATCTTTAGCACCTTGAAGACAAGCATGTACTGAAAGTAACAATACAGCTCATCGTCAAAGTGTTAAGCTTGCTCAGTTCTGTCAGTGTCATGACATTTAGACTTAAGAAAGCAGTGCACAAATTACATCAAACTGTGCTAGATATCCTAGTAATAACCAGCAGCAGAAGAACTAGAAGAACCAGAAGCAGAAAAATCAGAAGTAGAACCAGCAACAGAAGAAACAGAAAGCAGAGGAACCACAAGCAGAAGAAACAGAACCAGCAACAGCAGAGTGTCATAAAGTGGAGAGTGACACCAGCTTCCACTGTTCTTACTGCAGAGAGCTTTACAGTTTACAGCAACCAACACGAAGAAACGTGGATTCAATGCTTAACATGCAATTACTGGTGCCATGAAAGTTGCGCTCTATTGAGCCTGGCGACAAGCAATTTTTACTGTAATTACTGTCATTAATTATCAATTTTTCTTATGTAAGATTACAAATGATAGCTTTAATTCATTTTCTCGTTACTGTTGTTAAAATTAATGTGAAACAAATAATTCAGATAGCTCAATTACCGTTAGCACTGCCTTCATGTCAAACTTGTCCAACCACTTGGGCATGAGCAGCTGTAGGCTATTTGCCACTTTTACCCAAGGTGTAGGCCCTGTAGGGGTAAGAGTGGCATTTTCACTTTGTGTTTTGGCGTATTTTGCAAAATATTTTATCACATATAGTCAATTTTCAAGGTATTTCTGTTAGCTTTATGAGTTTCCAACATACATAGGCTATATGAAAAATTGTGGCATTATGTTATCTATTTTTTTAAATATAAAATGTGTTCTAAAAAGGGCCTCTCTTGCCCTGGTCTCCCTATCGTGTAAAGTGCTGTTGATTACAATTTTACCAATGAAGAATACAGCTGGTTCTAATGGGGAAAATAAAGCACATGTTAAATAGCTGATGCAAGAGGAAGGAAGAGCAATAGGTCCTTAGTTACAACTGGAACTAGAAGAAGATTTAGTTCAGAACACAAACTTTTTATATGGAACTTTGTGCTTGTATAATATATAATTGTATAATGTATAATATGACTTACTTGACTTATGGCCTTGGCGATGCTCCCGCACACATAAGCTGCTCGTTTATGGAAGACCTCCATCCCTCTCTGTTGTATGCCCGATGCATAGCCTCCTGAACCGTCCAGCCCATTTCTCCACAGTCCTCCCTTATTTCCATTTTGAGTTTCATGATCAATGGGGTGAAGGCAACTGATCAGGTCTCTCCCTCTTCCTTGGTTCAGATTTAGCTGGGACCTAGTCCCGTTGCCCGAGGGAGACGACGTGGACGTACTGAACCACCTCCCTATTATGTAATATATAATACTATAATAGTATTATATATTACATAGTATATGTGACACTATGTGCTTAGTGTGTAGGCCTACTGTCGTGCATTGGATATTTAAGTTAGACCTAACATTGTGTGCTTGCCTTGGTTTCCTACCTAAATCTTTCCCCACCTTTGAGGAGCTTTGCAAAATAGCTGATATAGACCTCTTAACAAATACTAGCCACACCCTCCACGACCTTCTCCCCCTGTCAATTGCACTGGTCATGACCTGCGCCCACGCTCACATAACCGTGTTCTCCCTAGATTTGATTCCCTTACCAGGCGTGGCTTCTTAGCTAGGATGTTGTACAGTTAGACATATGTTTTCTAGTTGACTTAATTTTCCTCTAATTATCGTTTTCTTTGTACATAAATTATTTCTGACTTTGTATGTAAAGCGCTGAGCGTTTGCTTGCGTTTAATAAAGAACATTCTTACTTCTTACTTACTTATCGGTCTCAGAAACTCACGGATCAAATACCACTAAAATGCCAATAAAAATAAATAATAAACAATCATCGAGAACATAAACATTGTAGAAATTATTTTTTAGTTATGTTTAAGTAAAATCATATAGCCTTTCTGTTGAAAACTAGACATAGGTCCAAAAATGCGAATCAAATACTTATACTCGAAATGACGAAAATTATTTGTAAAAATCAAAATTTCAAAGACGTTGTGCGAGTCCTAGATATTGTTCGATCTTGATAATTTTTGGGCTACATTACTATTAAACCAAATTGGCACGGAGTGCCGGGTTGGCGAAAGTAAACAAGTGACGTTGAAAATTTTCCATTAGAGATGCGACCACCCTATCGCACATGCTATAGAATCTACAGCAGGCAATCATGTATCTGATGATCAGATCATTAATGCATGGTCTATAGTATAGACCATGCACTGCTTTGTCAAACAAATGGGGGAAATGGGTCTAGTTCGCTAGATTTATGATTAGATGACTTAATCACACGACAAAGTTCAGCTCCAAGGATTGGGCGAAAACCATCAAAATTGGATTCCATGCAAGTATACTGTGGAGGAGGCGCATCAGCAGTTGATGAACGAAGATTGTTCTGTTTCAGCATCTGAAGAAAGTGTTCTGCAGAAAAGGTTGGACGGCTAGGCTAGCCAGCAGACCGGAAATCGATGACCAGAGTTTTTTGGGTTGTGTTTATGTTGAGAGACAAGATTCTCCCTGTGGTCCGACTCCTTCTGGTGGTAGAGGTGGTGTAGAGACCGTAGTTGGGCTATCCACTCCCGACGATCAGTAGGATCATGAGAGCAGCTATAGTGTCTTTCAGCACAATGAGCGCGACAGTCGGCATCGAACCACACAGCAATTGGTCTGTGTCGGGTGTTGATTTTACGTAGCGGTAGGGTCCGGTTTAGAAGCTGAGTAGAAGGGTAGAGGTCAAACAGGTCATCGAGAGAGAAAGCGTTAAGGAGAGAAGGTTCTGATGACAGCCTTGAGTTTTCGAATGGCGTTTCTGATGGCATTGTAGTCGAGAGACTTCCACCATACGAATCGTGTGCAAAGGTAGGGTATGCAATAATGGAAGAATGAAGTCGATGAGCGAGTGGTCGGAGATGGTTGGTGGATGCACTTGGAGATCATGCATGGCGGTGTCATCAGAAGTAATGATCAATTCCAGAATGCCACCACATTTGTGGGTGGTTTCTCTGACATGTTGGAGCAGTCTGAATTGCTTTAGAAGATCGAGAAAATGGCTAGTAGTGGAATCGGCGTTATCCTCTAGGTGAATATTGAAATCTCCAAGAATTATAAGCTGAGAACAGAAGGGAATTCTTCTAAGAATTTCGACGTAATCGGAGCGGAGCCAGGACAGTAAACGGAAAGTACGGTTGTAGGACCATGGTGTGAGGAAATGCTGAGGCGCAGTGCTTCGAAGGTAGTAATTTCCATGTCCAGTCGGGTCTTTGAGGCGTGAAGAGAAGAGCGATAATAGATGGCAATGCCGGCGCCGCGAGTCCGCTGTTCATCAAAGGTGGGCTCATGAGGTCTGCCGAAGATGGCATAATTCGTGGGAGCAGCGCAGAGAAGAGGAGCATCATCTGATGCACGATGCCAGCTCTCAGTGATAAAAAAAATGTCCGATTTGCTCTCCATGATGGTTTGGGCTACATAGGCAAATTTGTCTGTAAGGGATCCGGCATTCCAGGTAGCGATCCGAAGTCCTGGAGGCCCTGTTGAAGATCTGTCAAGTTGTGTTGGTGTAGATTGGCGTAAAGTCGGTTCTGTTGATCCTGAGTGTTCATCAGAACATTGGTTTTGTTACGTTGATGTAGATAGGCCCGTGGTAGGTTCTGCTGGCATCATAGAACTTGGAGCAACTGAAGAATGTGAAGGAACTCCACGAGGAGCCCATATCTGTGATTTGAAGAGAGTCTTTCGTACAGATCGCGGGAGTCGTAGATCGGTTGATCTAAACAACTGAAGCCGGTTTGATGAGTACCTTAAGTGCTCTATCAAGGGCCAATTTAGCCCTATGTCTCGTAGTCAATAAAGTTGAAGACATAGCCTGGCCAATAGTCTATGCCACGTAGACAGTCGAGTATGTTATGCGAAGGCATACACATTGTAACGTGCAGCTGTGTATACTTGAGACATCTTGTCAAATAAATCCAAAGATTTTCGGTAGAAATCAAAGCAGAATTGCAGTAAAAACCTAACCACTTCTAACAGTAAATTTATTCCAGTGTCAAAATAAAAAATAAAAAATTGAGCCAGTCTTAGAAATATCAAGAGCGAAGAAACAACATGGAGCCACGAGCTGAGTTGTGTATACACGACGAACGCAACACTGCTTAGTCTCACAAATATTCTGGGTGTTGAGCTTACAGCAAATTTGGGTTCTCCAGCCACATTAAATGTTTGACCATAAAAGCAAGGCAGTCCTTTTATGCACTTCGGATCCTGAGGTCGAATAAGCTCTCAGGGGACAGATTATTTGATGTTGTTCGTGCCACTACGGTCGGTATGATGCTGTATTGCTCGCCTGTATGGTGGGGCTTTGCCATAGGGCAGGAACGGGTTGTATATATAAATTTTTGTTTGTTTGTTTGAATGTATTAATCTTGCCATTTACAGTGCTGTGCATTTGCTAGTGCTTCTCAATAAAGAATATACTTACTTACTTACTTACTTAGCTCTGGTCCCAATTTTAGACTAATCTATAATGAAACTAGCTAATTTTTTATCCTAGATGGGCACCCAGATTTGTAACGATCCTCCAAGTGTTTACGCCATCCGAGATAGGCATTGTTCTTATGCCAGGTTACTTTGTATTAAGTTTCGGCCCCTATTTGAATAGTCATTGCGGTTAATCTATTTATATGAACAAATCAGATGCAGATAGTTCTTGGTCTATAAAATGTAATATGTATTTAATACAATGTAAACATCAGTTCATAGAGAGAGCATCAATGACAAACAGAAACTCAAAGATCTCTAAGAATACATACTTAGACCAGCACCTTTATCTAGAATCTATGTATTATAGAACCTAGAATTAACCTCCCCTTCTTGTTGTAGTAGTAGTAGTACTTCCAGCTCATTATTTGTCACCTATCTTCACTCAACAGTCACACAGAGCCCAGAAGACGTCCATGCTGCACTGTCATAATGCTTGTGTTGTCAACGTTTCTGAGTCTGACATTTCATTATAAAAATTCCTTTGAAATAGATCGTTCCTTCGTTTCTTTGGGAAGGGATTCCTGCAAACCATTTGTGTTTCTAATGCAAACGATCTGTCCGATACTGTGATAACCATCCGAGTTCACTGCTTAGCTTTGAGCAAACTAAGTCATCGATTAATTCGATGATGTGACTCAGTAGTATCATAACCACTGTCAAACAACTTGATCAACCACTTCCACACCTATTCGCATCGAACTCTCCAAACGGACCATCCTATCGAAAAAACTCATTAATTTGACCAATCAGAAGTGAATTGCACATAGTGTTTCTACGAGCTCTTTATGCCATTAACGTCGGCATCTCCACTGACTTCTTCCGTTCCAGAAGACCTCACTATGCATGCACAGCAGACGATCCTTCCACGGCTTGCTGAAGTTTAATCCCTCCAATCAGCGTCCGCCACGTCACTGCTTACAGCCTCGAACCATGGTAAATGCCCCGAAACTAATCTAATTTTATTCCCTATTTTGCTGATCTTAGATGCTGGCCACTTAACTAAATCCATAAACATTAATTAACTATATAATAGCATACATCTGTCATAGTCTTATAACCAGCCAATATCCATACTTAGATATGAATGTCTTGTGTGTGAATAGGACATTGTTACACTGCTCTTGTGCAGAAGTGGGACCTGTACTAGTTATATGAGCACTGCCTGTTAACTGGTGAACTTTCTGTGCTTAACCTTTTCGTTACTTTGGCCCCCTCCCAAAGTCCGACTCACACCTCAACGTGGTGAGGGGGTGGCAACAGTAAGTAGGGGAGTGCCTGCTGAGGCTATGCCATCAGTGGTGAAGGTCTTGGCTGAAGTACCACCTAGGGGCGCTACGCGAGGTGGACAGGCTCAGCAGGAACCCTGAAAAGCTGGCAAACGTGGGCGGCATCGCCGCCTCTGATACCACAAGATAGTGGATATCAGAGCCAGTCCTAAGCCTGGAACTCTCTTTAAGGGAGATGTGCGAAGGTCGAACGGATGGGTGCAGATACTCCGTTCGTAAAGAAAAAATACGTATGAAATCCAATGCAAGCATTGGACTCCAACGGGCCTCGGCCCATGGATCTGATGCAAGCGTTGAACACCTACGGGCCTTCGGCCCATGGATCCTGATGATGATGATGATGATGATATATATGTGTGTGTATGAATATACGTATATATAATTATGTACTTATGTGTGTATATATGTGCGTGTTTGTACATTTATATGTATATGTGTATGTGTATATTATATGTATATGTATGTGTATATATTCATGCATAGGTACGTGTAAGTATATATATATATGTATATAACCCTAAATAATCTGAAAAAGACACGAATAAAGCAAAAATAGAACATGGAAAAAGCCACCATAGATATGTATTTTGTTACTATAGATATGTATTTTTTGCCATATATATATGTATTTCTTTATAAGGTGCACTTGTTGACAACCAACGGCATCTCTGTACACTGCTAAGGGGTTTCCTGCAGTACTGGGAGAACCTATAAATCATTCTTTATGTACATGCATATGTATATTATATATCCCGGCGCCGCGCCGGGATAAGTACGGCGGCATGTTTTGATATCCCGGCGCGGCGCCGGGATACGTGTCGAAAAGGTTAAAGGCATCTAGCATAATTTAAGCTGGCATAGAGAGTGTCTTTGATTAACTTCCAATGACAGCCGCACATAGACAGTCACACATTATGTCAGTCTGACAAATGCATTTTACGCCAGCACTTTAAAACTTTAGTTTTCTCAGTGCTTTACAATTTTCTTTAATATTCTTACATCTGTAGACTGCTCATGTTCTCACCTTTGTAAATTTTACCTGCACTTAACTTCCAGACATCTAATGGCCTTAAACTGTGGTATTTTTATTTATTGTTTTCTTTAAATCCTAAATATAGATGATGAGATATAGTTGATGATTTTTAAGGATCCTGCAGCTGAAAGTTTGGTTCGCGATGTTCACAAAACGTCACCAGGTGAAGACATAGCCTTAAGAAACTATCAGACTATAAAGGAGATCCTGATGCGCCTGAATGCACTCTGCATCACTGACACCCAAACAGGAAAGAAACCTCGAAAACATGAACAACGACTTCTTCGTAACATGAGTGCACATGCAGTTGTCTTAGAACTTCTCCAGATTCCCTATGAAAAGGTGAGTTGGACACTTTATACACTGTAGAATGTAGGTGCTTGATGTAAGCCACATGGATTGAGTTAGTGTGGGAGGCTTGGAGAGAGAGAGACAGACGGATATGAAGGGAGACAGACGGATGAACATGGGTGATCTGTGGCTGAGCATGTGAGTAATGTATGCTAATGAAATGTTAGTGAACCCATGTAAGAACATGGAGTTTTCTATGTATATCGGATTTAGCCCTCTTATAAACTAATGGTAGATTGCAGTAAGAAAGTATCGATCACAGAGGATGAGCTGATTGTCTTTGTTGTACGTCATACACTGAATAAAGAACTTATCTGACTATGGCAGGATCCGAGCAGCTGTCTACTGGATGTGACCACAACCATAATTGTAATCATACAGATTTTTAAAGTGCTACTTAAAAACTAAGCAAAGAGTTCGCTGAGTGTATGACGTGTCATTTACTCAGCGAACTCTAATGAGCGTTAGAGGGATTGTTCTGAGATATCAAGTGGACATCCAAATGCGGTTACCAGAAGACCAGGGAGAGAAGGAGGCAGAGAAGCTGCTATAAGTAGAGTTCCATCTAGGACAAGAGAGATTGGAAGGTGGAGGGCAGAATGGATCACGATAACAATTCTTGAAGAGGTGTGACTGTGGTTTTGAGTGGAAATCGTAACTCGTAATCATAGACTACAAACTTCTAAAGCACCATTTGAAAGCCATGCGCAAGGAATGATGAATGAGAGGCAGAGGAATGAGTCACTTTATTGGTGTTGGAGGAAGAGGAGAGATATGAATGTGAATTGATCAGGTGAGAAGTAGTGGGATGAGATTTTATCCGAGCAAAATGAACACTAGGAATTGGCGATACCAGGGAGAGGAGGGAGCCTGGAAGTGGGGAAGGGAGACTTATGATGGAGAACAGAGTTAGCATATAGCTTCAACTCTTAACTTCTAACTTCAACTCTCTCAAATCTTAACTTGTAACTTTTGTCATTTTTCAGACAACAGAATGCCAAATGCTTATAACAAAGAATGTGTCTGAACACTATCTGTATTGATTATAACAATGCTTAGTAACATTCGAAAGTTATTGATTTGTTTTTTGTGTGCAGAAAACTGATGTTCGAATGCATGAAGTGATGCGTTTAGCACATGAATTTCTGCAGAGTTTTTGCCTTGGAAATAATGCAAATCAGTGTCTGCTGCACCAGAGCTTGGATATATTTCTCACTCCTGGGGTAGCTACTGTCTAACTTTTTTATTACATCTTTTGGCTGATTGAGTGCCTTCGGTTACACTGTTACAGCAGCGCACAAGGTGTTGGACTAGCTTCAAAGTCTACTTGACCAAGAATTATATCCAAATGTGCGTCTGACAAGAACATAGAATATAAGAATATATATATATATATATATATATAACAAGCTCTTAGCCAAATTAATCTGCCCTTTTATTACTGTGACAATGAATAAGCCCTATAGCCTATATGTATTACGCAGAGACAGGCAACAGTTAAAGATAAACCAATGACAGTCTGCAGATGGGATCAATTCCAAAGGCTGAATCTGATGAGAAAGAGATGGAAAGAATTAGGAGGGGCGCTATATAAGTCATCTGAATGAATGTGCAACAGAAAATGAATACATGTTGACCAAGCTATGTTAACTAAATCTATTCCAGTGTCATTTATACACTGAAATCAACTTTTCAATATCTAGAGCATGTTTAATAATGTATATTAATACATTCATATAATTTACAACTGAAATGAGCTGAATAAACTTTACTAAAGCTTATGTAACGTTTATAGGTTTTAATAATGTTTATTCAAGTCCTCTCAGCTTAATTGTATGGATGTATGATGTGTACATTATTAAGCATTCTCTAGATGTTGAAGTAAATATAAAACTCAAGCTGAAGAACAGGAAGGCAATGGAGAGGAACAAAAAGATCAATATAAATGCGCTAAAGAGCGAGGTTGTTAGGGAGAGCTACCATAACAGGATAAATCAAAAATGGGAGGCGATGATGGAGGAGAGAGTGGAGGGGATAGAGGAAGAATGGAACAAGGTAAAAAGCGTAATACAGGAGACGTCAGAAGAAATATTGGGATACAAAAAGGGACAAGCACACGCGGAATGGCTATCAAAGACAACGCTTGAACTAATGGATGAGAGAAGAGCATACAAAAGCAGAAGGCGGGAGAGCAAAGATATGGCGAGACATCATAACTACCTGTGTCGCACGGTTAAGAAAAGTGCTAGAGAGGACAAAGAAAAGTTTATAAGAGATATATGCAGTGGCGTAGAAATGGACAGAGCTAATAATAAGACAAGAGCCGTGTACGAGGGAGTGAGACGAATCACACAGACACATGCGCCTAGAGTGGGCTCAATTAAAGATGAACATGGGAAGATACTCACCGATCAGGAGGATGTCAAAGGCAGGTGGAAGGAATACTTCAATAAACTGTACAACGACCCAAACAAGACAGATGACAGTTACTTGGAGAGTATAAAGGAGATGGAGAGCTCGGAAGAGGACTTGCTGGCTCTGGGAGAGGATGAAGTGGAGGCAGCCATTCACAAAATGAAACACGGGAAGGCACCGGGCTTAGATAATGTTACAGCGGAGGAAATACAGGCAGGAATGGAGGGAGGGGGAATCAGGATCATGCACAGGCTATGCCAAATGGTGTGGGAAGGGGAGGTGTTGCCTGCAAAATGGAAAAGAGCAATTATTATACCCATACATAAGAAAAACGACAAGCTAGAATGTGCAAACTACAGAGGGATAAGTCTGCTCTGCCACAGCAGCAAGATCTTCTCAACAATCATATTGCAACGGATCAGAAAGAGGACAGAAGAGATTATGTCAGAGGCGCAGGCAGGATTCAGAGTTAATAGAAGTACAATTGATCAAATCTTTACACTGAGACAGCTGGCAGAGAAGTACGAAGAATTTGGGAAAGAGCTATATATCTGCTACATAGATTTTCGTAAAGCCTTCGACAGCGTGTGGAGAAAGGGTCTGTGGAGAGTCATGAGACACTATGGATATCCTGAGAAGATAGTAAGAATCTTGGAAAATGCGTACAAGGACACCTTTAGCGCTGTGAGAGTGAACGGAGAACTATCGGATTGGTTCGAGACCATAGTGGGAGTACTGCAGGGTTGCGTTCTATCGCCACTGCTCTTCAGCATATTTCTGGAACTGATCATGGCCAGGGCCCTGGAGGGAACAGAGGAGGGAGCCGTGATTGGAGGAGAATTGATAGGCGATCTAAGATTTGCAGATGACATAGCGCTGCTGGCGGAGCAGGTGGGGGGATTACAGGAGGTAGTGACGAGAGTAGTGGAAGTGAGTCAAAGGATGGGTATGGCAATAAATGTAGCGAAAACTGAAAGCCAGCTCATGGGTGGCGGAGACAAGAGGTTCACGCTAAATGTGGGTGAGCAACAGCTGGTACAGACGGACCGCTTTGTTTACCTGGGAGGAAACATCTGTACACAGGGAGGATCGGAGAAAGATACAGAAAGAAGAATCGGATTGGCCAGAGGAATATGGCAGGCGCTGGGGAAGGTCTGGAGCTCGAGGGAAATAAGCAGAGGTACAAAGGTCAGGTTGTATGAAACACTGGTGTTGAGCGCGTTGCTGTACAATTCGGAGACTTGGACACTGAAAGAGACACATAAGCAGCGGCTGAGGGTCTTCGAAATGGCGTGCTTGAGAAGGATTGAGGGAGTCACAAGAAGAGACAGGATAAGGAACAGAGAGATACACAAACGACTAAACATCCAGTGCGACATAGTCAGCAGGATACAGAACAGACGGCTGCGATACTTTGGACACGTAACCCGAATGGGAAATGACAGGTATCCAAAGATAGCTCTCAACGGACATGTGCATGGGAAAAGAAAAAGAGGAAGGCAGAAGAAACGATGGATGGATATGATAAGGGAGGACTGTGGAGACTGGAGAGATGGGCTGGTCGGTTCAGGAGGCTATGCACCGGGCATCATAGTTGTTAAAAACGGTAAAATCAAAATAAAAAACGGAAAAAAACGTCGTTTTATTGAAAAAAAAAAAAACGGAAAAAAACGAGAAAAAAACGGAAAAGAAAATAATTTGACTTTGCTACATCTTTTACTGCATTTTAAAATTAAAAACTTTGTTTACACAATTTAATTTAATCAGCAAATAACATAACTTTATTAATAAACACCAAATAACAGTAATCTACAACAATTATTTTCTTTTTTATAAGTTTGCTTTAAAAAGAAATTGAGAAATTAAAAATATTGAAATCTTTTCAAATTTAAATTGCATACATAAGTCCACATAAGTCCATGCTGACATAAGAAATTAAAAACTAAACTTTGTAAGTATAGAGTGTAGGCCTACTTAATTAAAAATTGTAGATCTACTTACAATTCTAACTTATTTAAAGAACTTAATATGGAGTAATATCCGTCAGTTTATCAGTCAATCAGCGATTACTGAGTACAAAGACAACATTTCGCATTTTGGAAACTTAGAAATTCAAATCACTGTTATAAATTTTAGTTCTTGAACTGTGCTGTTGATTTCTCAACTGATGACACTAAATAGTGGGGCAAATTAAATGAATCCTTCAAAGGATGCAGACAACGTCAGGGAAATCAGACAAAAATACAATTGAACAAATAGTAACAGAAAGTGAATAACTAAATAAAGTTACATATAAAAAATAAAAAACGGAAAAAAACGAGACAAAAAAAACGACGTTTTTTGGAAGAAAATAAAAAACAAAAAAAACGTTTTTAACAACTATGCCGGGCATACAACAGAGAGGGATGGAGGTGTTCCATAAACGAGTGGCTTATGCATGCGGGAGCATCGCCAAGGCCATAAGTCAAGAAAGTCAGATGTTGAAGATCTGAATGTGGTGTGTAAATGACTCTGGAAGCATAGCTTAGCCCTGTGCATCCTGCTTAGCCTAAGCTTAGGTGAATTAACTACTTAATTGGCATATTTATAATGCATGTATATGACTGGGGTGGTATATTCAGCATCAAGCATTCAAGCAAGTTATATTGATTGATTGATTGATTGATTGATTGATTGATTGATTGATTGATTGATTGATTGATTGATTGATTGATTGATTGATTGATTGATTGATTGATTGATTGATTGATTGATTGATTGATTGATTGATTTTAATAGATTTTCTCTAGCTGTTGATTGAGTGATTCTAATTTGCCCTATCCTGCTTTGAGGAGGGACTGGAACGAAATGATTAGACAGCATCTTTGATGTTCATTACTTGCACAGCTCATATGCTTCTAGCACATTCTTGTCTGCCTGTTAACTCACCGGTCAGGTATTGCTAGTCTAAAACCCTCTTATTGGTGTATCTGTCCCATGGCATTCCCAGTGTATGTATCTATTTAATTTTGGTCCAGTTTAGTGATATTTGCATCAGTTTAGTGACATTTTGACAGGTGTTACCGTGTTACTGTAAAACCCAAAGATAAATTTAGCAATGCTATAGCAGCATTTGATGAGCTTCACATGTTAGAGTTGTCATGCTTAAGTAAAATCCTGTGTGATGTTTGTTTTATTTGATTATTCTTTGTCTGTGTGTTAGCTGCTGGAGGCGGAAACAGCAAGAGCTATTTTCCAAGACAATGTCCAACTTTGCAATGAAGTTACTGAAAGAGTTGTCCAGCACTTTGTTCGATGCATAGAGACCCACTGTCGTCATATGCAGTATCTTAAGTTCCTGCAAAGTATTGTGAAATCTGAAGGGAGCTTTGTACGAAAGTGTCAAGATTTGTTGATGTCTGAGGTCAGTATAAACAAGTATTTGTAATATGAAGGTAAGCAACATATCTTATTTCCGTGCACACAAGGAAAATCTGCACCCAATGACTGTAACGATGTCCTTGGCCTTACACAAGCATTCTTATCTAGAAGTGTATAATATAAAAGTGATAAGGTTGAGCTAGACATTAAATAAATGTTTGTATGTATGAGCACTTGTTATAGCGCCCCTTCAAGATTTCTACTCAGAGGCGCTTCTGACTACAGCGCGGACACTGAATCGAAGTTTCACGCCGAAGCGCATGAGCAATTGCGAGTGAAGGACTTGCCCAAGGTCCCTACGTGGCGGCTTGAGGTGGATTCGAACCCGTAACCCTCCGGATGCAAGGCACCGAACATACCCCTACACCACCGCGCCCCACATGTCTGGATAACAGAGATAATTGATGTAATTATATTAATTAATCAACCATGCTGAAGACCAGTATATTAGAGATAAAAGATAGATTAAGTTGGGGAATGAATACCGTGATACGCAGTTACGAAGATGAAGTGTCACACGATGATTGGATGATTCAGCTTCTGCAAACATTGGAAAAAGTCGGCTAATGCGCATGTGAAGTAGAGGTTGCAGATCGAAAAGAAGGTAGATTGGAGCCAAAGCGTCTATGGCCATGGAGTCATTTAAATCATTGTTGTCAGATTTCTCCTGATTTGTCGAAGTTGAAGCGTTGATTTTGATAAGATAATCAGTCAGTTGTCTGGTAGTTATAGTTGCCGAATTATCCTGTCGAACAGTATGACATTGGTGTGAAAACTACAGAGTTATACATCCGACTTAAAGGAACGATATGCGAGCCTGCCTTAAGCGTCATGCACACACTTGCATAGTCACTGTGTTGAGAGTTCAGTGTTGTGAAACACACGAACTTAGTGTGTAAAGTACATTCCGAAGAGCGGAAGAAACAACAGTTGTGAGAAGGAACATTTGTTCTTTAAAAGAACTCTTGTTGCAAAGTGAATTGTCGAGTTTCAACAGGGAACGTCCAACACAACAAGACCGTCTGCTACAGACAAAAGGATGAAACATGCATCATGGGCTTCAGCGAATACTACGGTTGCAGAACTTTTATGGTGTGGTCAGATCTATGAAGAAACTAATCTTGTACACCATGGGAGGTTAATTTAGGTGTTAATAAAACCTTGATTGTCATTAAAAGTACTGGTCTAGGTAGGGTTAGATAAGACATGTAGTAGGATCACGTTTCAGTTAAATATCTAGACATTTGTTGAATTGACACATATATAGATTTGCTTAATTATATATTCTTGTTTACTAGAACTGTCTTTATCTGATTTGTTAACTCTACTAACATGTAACCTAGATAACTGACCAATGGGGCGAGGATTTAAATACAAGTAACAGAACTCATGATCAGGTTTCGATCTCTTGTTGTGTAAATACAGTAGGGGATCGTTACAATGACAGCTTGCAGAAATTTGCATTCATATCCACGTGGTCCCCATATAAATCCACCTCTGAGTATTTGCCCATGATGGTTTGTTAAAGTACATTTGCACGAGTCTTTTAGAGTAGACTAATCACGGAATGGGGAACAGAGGTCTTTGTTTGTCTGGAGATATTTCAGAATGTCTAGTAAGTGTTATATTTCACAGTGCTGTAGATGAGGGTATGATGCCTGCGTGAGCTTACAGCGTGTACTCGCCTCACAATAGTTTTTCTTTAGTATAATCACCTGCGCAGAGCATGTACTCACCTTCAGAACGTACTTTGACATTTTTTTAATACTGTGTTTTGTAGACTAGTCTATAACTTTTTAAGACTACAAGACTATAACTGAAACAAAATTTCAGTTTAAAATTTAATCATTTCTGCTTGCTTGACCTGGCAAGTTGCAAGACAACTTAAAATTTACATTGCTCTAAACTGTTTATACTGTTTGTAGGAGGAGTGCACCCATGTTGTTTTCTTAGTTTCATGCATTCTACTTTTGGATTCTGCTGCACTCTTTTCAGTATTTATGTTTCCTTCTCTTTGCAAAACCATCCCTCTCAGTGTTGCAGAAAAATAACCTGTAGGCTGTAGGCTACTGTAGCTTGTACTCACCTCTAATTTTACCACTACTCATGATACGATGGTTCAAGCAGTTAGCAATATAGAAAAGGATGATTGTTGGCAGTCACACATTGCAATATAAAGTTACTAAACATTACAACTAATATATGATGCCTTGTCAAAGACCTCAGACAATTGCATTTGGTATTGCCTTCCTTCCAAAGTTCGATGGCACTGAGCAATTGTGAGTAGAGGGACAGCTTCTGTGGAGTCTTGAACCCACACAATCCGTATTGCAGGCCCACATGACAGAATATTCAGTTGATGATATGACCACATGCATTAGATGCAGGAACATTAGATCTGTTCTTATTGGATGTTGAAACAAGAAGTTAATGTTGACATTGTGCTTTTGTGATTGTAAATCGTAATGTAACATTTCCGTAATGAAAAAATGTTGATGGCTGTTCAGAAAAGCACAGTTTACAATCGCAAGGCACAGGATCTGGTCATGGCTTCGGTCAGTACTTCTTCCTGTCATTGTGTTTTGCTGCTGGCTGCGCATTCCCACCCTTGTATCAGTGAATTTTATTAGAACTGTCTCTGGTCTTTGCTTGATGCACAGTTTACGTTTATTCCCTGGTTTTTATGATTTCCTGTATGCAGATTAATTGAATTCTTTGAATAACACAATTCAGTTCCGTTCTTATGTTGTGTTCACATCATATTGCAACCAAGTGCAAATGTAGTGTTGGCAGGTGATGGAAAGAATCGAAGAAGTCTGCTGTTTGACTAACTTTATTCTAAATGCACCTAAGTTACAGTAATTGTTGAGGCAATGATACTACTTCTATCTGAGTTCATTCTTACACAACTGCTTCAATTTAAATCTCTGTTGCCAACGAATCTTGGTAACTCAACAAACTGAATGAATGACTTGCTTGCTTACTGACTAATGTGACCATTGAACCAAATGTTTCTATTGCGCTAACTAAGCTTGCTCTAGTGTACTCTACTGAGTCCTTCCTATTTGACATTCACTCATGCAATTTCTTGGTCTGGAATTGCTATGTACAGTCTGCATGCTAGCTTGAATGCATCCAGAATTCTCTGGCTTACATGATGTTACATGTTCCTCTGATATACAATAAAGTGTCTCATTCAATTCTTTGGTTGTATATATATAATTTTTTTTTGTTTCATTGAATGTATTAATCTTCTCATGTACAGTGCTGTGCATTTGCTAGTGCTTCTCAATAAAGAATATACTTACTTACTTACATTCATCTCTTTGAAAAAACCCTTTAACCAACTGCTCTACCAGCAACATTGAATGAATACAGACAAAGGTTTAAGCTGACCTCTCCCCATAAACTCTGTAACATGAGCACTCCTACTTCAACTTTGCTTCCTATATCCATCCCCACAGCCTGCAATATTTGGGCACAGTCTTTTGACTGAGTCCTGATGTTGAACTATCATGGGCTCTCATGCATTTCACACTTCTGCCTCTAAAGAATGGAACCAATCTTTCTGTAATGCTCCAAATCTGTCTCTTTTGGCAAGAAATGCCTGAAACTCACTATTTCCTCTCTGAATTTCAGACAACTCGATATGTATTGCATTATCACTTTGCAGTTGAATTACCACACCTTACATTGGCTTTTTTCTGTTCGATGTTTGCACGTTGCAAATTTTCTTAATAATAATAATAACAACGTGAGTCATCATGCTGCTCTGCATGCCTGGTTGGATTAATAATCGTGGTTCCACATAAGTTATTTATCACAGTCTGTACTATTTAAACGCATACTTGCTACAGCCATGGGTTATGTAACGTGTGTGACATTGTATGTAAGTCAAACGTTTTTTTCAACTAAATTATTTGCAAAAGTTCCAAACTTCAGTTGTTTTCGGTTTCATTATTATTTGTGCCTTTCTTTATTGTTGTGAATGTAATTTATGTCTTCCAGCACGATGGTATCTAATGCTTTTCAGGGGTTCCTAAAATGTGCTTTATAAAAAGTCCATGCAATAGCACACTAAAACCAAGCTGTAATCACCTCAATAATATTCAAAAGATCAGTCCATAAGACAGAGAAGCAGGACAGGTAAGTACAGGGAGAGGGTGCTATGACAATTCGGCGCAAGACAATTCGGCGCGGTCAATTCGGCGCAAGACAATTCGGCGCATGGACAGTTCGGCGCAAGACAATTCGGCGCCTTTTGGTGATGCTTCTATCAGCGTGATGTTTCGTTATGTTTCGACATGAAACTTAACATACATGTAGATGCGTCCATTTATTAATATTCCTTAATAAAACCTAACGTGAATCCGTCCGCTGATTTATGTTTTGTAATGTTTTATCATGAAACTTAACTTAGGTTAATATAATAGTACGTCCGGTGATTAATGTTTCGCCATGAAACTCAACGGAAGTTCGTCTAATGATTATTGTTTTATCATTAAACGTAATGTAAATCCGTCCACAGATTTATGTTTCATCATGAAGCTTAACGTGGATACGCCAGACGATTAATGTTTATCATGAAACTTATCATAGATCTGATCGCTGGTCAATGTATTTGTATTCTAATTCGCTTGCTAGTTTGTAGCTTTTAACCGATGACTCTACTCCCATTTCTAGTTCAAGGTTTATCGCCAACAATTAAGGCAATGCTGTAAATGCGAAAGCGCTTTAATAAGTAGTTAGCAAAAGCATAGACTTGTATTCTATATATCTGGACAGTGATTGTGTATTAAAAGTTAGAAATATCTACCATGCTTTTAACCAACTTCTTTTTAAAGGTCAATTCAAATAACAGTAGGCCTATAATAAATATTTACATTCATTTATAAAATTTACATGATGCCGATCTCAGTTTCCTGAATCTAAATAGCTGCGCCGAATTGTCTTGCGCCAAATTGTCTGTGCACCGAATTGTCTTGCGCCGAATTGTCTTGCGCCGAATTGTCTGGACACCAGGGAGAGAGTTCCAGGTCCAGCAACTCAGAAGCTCATTTACTAAGAACAGTTCTAGATTTAGGTATGACCAGAGAAAGACAATTAGGTGACCTCGTTGAATAATAAGTAAGGATGGCGCCTTCGTGAGTTTCTTATAAGGCGCTATATAAATGGCCATATACATACATACATGGTAAAGGACTGATTTTAAGTATTTTGACTGGCCAAAGTTTGTCATTTTATAAACTATGAACTCCAATTTGAAACAGATTCTTTGCTGAACAGGAAGCCAACACAAAGATTTTAGCACAGGGATTTATATGTATTGATTATGGCTATAGCCAAAGAGTTCTGAACTCTTTAGAGTTTCAGCATGTTGCCATCAATGATTTTTGTCTTCTAAGATGTGGCAATTATTTGAGGACTTATAGTTTCCCAGGCTCTTCCCATTGCATCCCTTTTTGCAAAAGTTATGCAGTTATCTGCAAAAGGTTGTGGCGATTTTTGCCTATACTCAAATATCAAGGTGAGTGACCTCAGTTGTATGTATCAAGACACTTGTGGTAATATATATATAGGCCCTTTAAGTACCTTACTATAGCACTGCATGCATGGCTATCTATAGAAAATGTTTGCTGCACAGAGCCTAATGTAACCGTATATAAATTCAATGGAAGACTGTTCCAGGAGAATTGTCCAATACATGAAAAGGCACAGCAGCTCAAGTTGACATTTGGAAGTGCAGCACCTTAATATCCTCACTGTTAGCAGAACACAACAATTGTCGACCTTGTAGCCTTGAGACAGGAAAACAGAACTCCATGATGTATGCAGGGGCAGTTACAACAATTGAGACATGAGCCGGTAAAATTATCTTAAAGGAATTTGCTCAGCAACAGGAAGCCATCTCTCACATATTTTGCAATTTATGAGAATATTCTGGCTTAAAGGAGCACAGCCAATCCAGAGACCATCGACTAATTACAAAAGAGGTTGCCAGTCACTTTCATAATCGACAGCATCAAGTTTACAGCATCAACTTTACATGCAAGCGAGCAAGCAGCATGATACATCCAGAATCAATTGCATTTTATTGTATTTTACTGTCTTGCCTCTGAGTAGATATCTCGAAGGGTCGCTATAT
This sequence comes from Aporrectodea caliginosa, assembly GCA_020284085.1. Lineage (NCBI taxonomy): Eukaryota > Metazoa > Annelida > Clitellata > Crassiclitellata > Lumbricidae > Aporrectodea > Aporrectodea caliginosa. The sequence continues at coordinate 2,610,550 of JACEVL010000150.1, read as the reverse complement.
CAGGTTTCTTTGATTGATTGTATTTAAAGATTTATAAAGCACCTCTAACAGTGCACACCAATCAGAGGCGCAAACTAAGGGGGGAGTTGATTCCATAGCAAAGTGCCAACAATCCAAAAAGTGGAGTGGGCGAAGGGAAGCAGCCGAGGTAGGCCGACGTATTGAGTCACAGAGGTATTTAGGTGCAAGACCTAGGTAGGATCGGCAAATGAGGACAAATATCTTTAACTGGATGTGTGCAATAAGAGGAAGCCAATGTAGTTGTTCAAACATTAATGTAAAGATATGGGAGAATCGTGGCAATAAGTCTGGTAGCTGCATTAAGAACCGATTGCGGAGGGTAGAGGCGCACTTTATGGAGACATAAAAACCGAAAAAGAAACAGATCGTCGGATTGCCTTCAAGTGACGCAGATGGTAATAGCATTTATGTGTCTGAGATGAAACTCAACAGAACCGTCTTATGTCGGTTATCCTTTGAATATCCTTCCTGAAGAGCGATATTTGACTTCATTATGAGGTTACTTGATTCTAAATGTTGTGCCAGCTGATGAGCAACTGACCTTCCATCTGGAAGGTGGCACAAGGAGCTTCGACAGGATTCTGAGATTTGAGATTGGCCGGTAGTTGGCAATAATCCAGATCTCGGCTCGGCTTCTTCAATGGTGGTGGTAGAACAACTGCTTGTGGTTCAGGGTTCAAGAATCTCATGGTAGGCATTTCTTGGGTCAATGATGAATTGTAGGAAAAGAGAGCATCTCAGTAGCAGGACTTCCTTATCAGTCACCACATTGAAAATGATTCCTTCCATAAGTAGGTAATGAACATGTGAAATGTTCTTCAATGAGTGACTGATCTCTCTCTACCTACCTACTCAGAGATGGCATCAGCAGTGAACACTCACATAGCTCAGACAGCTACGTGAGCATCTAACGGTCGTTTAGAAATTTGTCAGTAGTCTCCTACTGTTTTAAGCATCCTGGGCAATTTTTAATTAAATTGCATATTTATGTAGCACTTATTCAATCAAGCCTCATCAGAGCCATTCCCGACCTGACAAAACAAAACCAAGGTCAAACACAATGGTTTTCAAGCAATTATGGAATAAAAGTAAAAAAATTAATATTCAATTCAAATCTGTTTAATTGCTTTTCATATATTAGGTTTTGCATTCATTCATTCATTTGTTTCGAGCATTTATATAACAACCCTTCAAGAACCTACTCAGTAGCACTCCTGGCCCAGCCACGACTAAGGAAAAAAGACGAGGCAGAACCCTGCTGGATGGATCACAAGTGAAGAGCAGAGTTTAAGCAGGAGGTCATTCCAGATGGAAGGTCCCACAACCGAAAAACCATGGTGCTGCCTAATATGACTTTTATGACTGGTGTTGCAGTTGGTGAATGTTGGCGAGGAGGTTCTACTCTTCTACAATGACCGAGCATCATTTCAGACTCTGGTCAGACTGATGCAGTCCGAGAGTGATCGCATGGATCCAGCCAGTCCTCTCACCTACCATATCAACCTTGTTCACCTTTTGGCTTGCTGTACGGAAGGCAAAAATGTCTACACGGAGATCAAATGTCACTCTCTCTTACCACTTGATGATATTGTTAAGGTGGTCACACATCCTGACTGCATTCCAGAGGTCAGTTTAATATCATCATGCATATTTATCTCATAACTGAAAACCTGTCATATGCTCTGCTAAAAATGTGCTGGTGTCTGGTTTATTTGTAATACTGAAAACCTGTCATATGCTCTGCTAAAAATGTGCTGGTGTCTGGTTTATTTGTAATCGAGCAATGCTCTGTAGAGTTGGAAATAGTCTTATTTATTTATTCATCACAGCGATTTTATATTGCACCCTTCAAGATTGCCTACTCAAGAGTGGAGATCAAATGTTATTGGTTAGCACTTGCATGGCAAGAAATAAAATACAGCCCGTAAAACAAAGTTTTTTACTATATCCATCTAGTATCCTACAATGCGTCTTATGAAGCAGTTACCTCTACAAATATATAGTCCGCGTTCATTTTACAACATAGCGTGCGTTTAATGAGGCAGCGCACCTGTTTTTGTTGCGGCCAATGGCAACGCTGGCCAATGGCAACGCTGCGTATGGGAAAAGGGGATTCCCCGATTCGAAAAGTTGAGTCCTCGATTCTATAAGCTTGCCTTTTTGGGGAGCTGAAATTTTTATAGAATGAAATGTCTCCGAGGGCGAGTCTATCTGCCAAGTTTCATGACGATTGAATGATTGTAAGTGATCGAATTAGTCGTCGAAAGATTTGACTTTTTAGCCTGTGGCTCAAACATAGTTACAAGATTTCCGTAAGTTAAACTAGATGGATAAAAAGAAGTTCAGTCCCTTAAGCTAGCCCTGAGGCAGCCATGGGTATGAAGTGTTACCGACTTCATTTTCTTAGCCTCGGCATAGGGGCCGTCCATAAATGACGTCACGCAATTTTGGCCGATTTTTAACCCCTCCCCCTCGTCACACTTCGTCACAAAAGTAACACCCCTCTGAAAATGACGTCACAAAGCTCTGATCCCCCCCGCAACCAAATTTCCATGGCGAAGCAAAAGGCTCCTTCATGTAACAAATAGGGAAAGAATGAATATTTTAAAATCTAACGGTGACCAAATATTGAAATAATTAGAAAATTTATTAATAATGATGCCCATATACATTAAAATAATTACAAAAATAATGAAAATTTAATCCTCAAAATTAGTGTTGTTATTAATAAAATTAAATTGTTGTTAATTGTTAAATTTAATAACATAGACCTGGTGTGACGTCACACTTCTCAGACCCCCCACCCCCATGTCACACATCGTCACAAATTTCCGACCCCCTCCCCCCTAGGTGCGTGACGTCATTTATGGACGGCCCCATATGAGGCATATGAGGGCGGTTGGTCAGTCCTCTCCCTCACCGTCTCATCTTCCCATCGACAGTGTACGGTCAGTGTACTCATCATGGCTGAGTTGGCTAGGGGGTGCTGGTGGAACAGAAATCTCAAACCAAATTTTCTGCCGTGTTAGGGATTTGAACCCCCGACCTCGCGATTGACAGTCCAGCACACTAAGGGGTCATCCTTTTAGTAGGTACACATCGAGGGGGAGGGGGTAACCCAAATGCATCTGATTGCTTATGCTTGTGTAGACATAGGAAGGGGGGTTAAACCTCGACAATACTGTCTATATTGGCCTTCCTTCAAATGAGTCACAGTTCAGTGATCAGGCAATTAGTAGGGCTAAAGTAGGGCTGTGGGAAAGGATCACACACTTGTATGCCAGTTACCTCTGACTGCTATTAACTGTCTTGCAGCTGTGCACGAGTCCAGACAGTTTGGCCGCCTGCCTATTCAGTCAGGATACAGTCAGGATATAGACCGTTCTATAGGATTCGGCGGGGGTGCCTGTCAAGCGTGTTTACGCAGATGGGGAGGTGCTAAAAGTACACTTGCGTATTGGGAGGGGGAGGGGTCAATTTTTCTCCGAATTTTGCGTACATACTAAATGGATGAGATTTTGAAGGTGATACGGGCATGGATGGGAGCCAATGCAGTTGTAGCAGTGTAGGCTTGATGATGTGATCTCTGGGACCAAGACCTTTTATTAGGCGAGCAGCAGTGTGTAGAACTGAGGATAGGGGTTGTAGCGTCGATGAAGGAAGACCGGATAGGAGAGAGTTGCAGTAGTCGAGGTGAGAGATGACAAGAGCTTGGATGAGAGTACAAAGACAAGTTTCATTGAGGCAACATTTCACTTCTCGGATTCAGCGAAGGTGGAAATAGGCATGCTATTACTATTTCTATTTCTCATCAAGAAATAAATTATAACTTATCTGAGTATCATAAAAACAAAATAATAGTGAAAACTAAAAACTGGCTGAAATCGAGAATTAAACACGTGCAGACGGCAATTTCATGAAGAAATCTGACAATATTTAGCATTTGAAAATCAACTCATCCCGTACGCTGTTGCCCTGCCTGATAATGGCGCTGTTCTTTAGTAAAATAATGGTATCAGCATTTCATATTATTCTCAGCATTTCATCGTAATTTGAATTACTTACCAAGTTAAGAATTTTGTTAGGTCCACCAAAACTTATTTTTATTGTTTAACGGGTAGAACTTTAACTCGATGTGTGTAAAACTTGCGTGCGCCTCAGTAGACCAACTGTTGTATATGATTCACGTCTGAAGCGCCTGTGATGAGTGTCCTCAGCTATGCTCTAATATACAGACGTCTGTCTATGAACAAGAACAACCCAGTAGTGATTTGTGCTCACCGTATTGCTATTGTTGTTTACTGTTTATTGTTATCTATCTCTTTAGGTAAAGACAGCGTACATCAATTTCCTCAATCATTGCTACATCGATACCGAGATTGAAATGAAAGAAATCTACACAAGCACTCATATGTGGACATTGTTTGAAAACGTCCTCATTGATATGGCAGTGGTACGTTTACAGTGTTCTCTAGATATAATAATAATAATAATAATCTTTTCTTTATTGAAGCGCCTGACAAACGCACTGCGCTGTACATTTACATGTTATGCAATTTAAATCTTAACTACTAACAGAACAGACAGCCTGCAATACAACGGCGCTAATAGCAGCCTACAAAGCATATCCACCCTGCGGGGCTCGAACTCAGTACCTCTCACTGTCTACGCCAGATCGTATCCAATGCGCTATCGGGCCCCCATATGTATCAGTACTACAGTAACTGTACCTGTTAAGAGTTGTTAGAAACTGGATTGGGGTACAGGGTCCCACAGGGACTTGAATATTATCTAATGTAGAGAATAAAATGTCTGGAAAGGCCCTATTATTATTATTATTATTATTATTTTTTTTTTTTTTTTTTTTTTACCCGAGGTATCAAGGATCCCTCTGGATTTATGAAAAATTGCTATAAGGAGCAGGAAATTTGTCTGGAGGGTCAGGCCTCGTCTTCAGGGTTTGCAGGAAAAGTGCCGTTGAATGCGACCAAGTTATAGCGTTGGACGCAAACAGACAGACGTTGGAAAAGGAATGATGTCTCGCGTCTGTCGCCACCAGTGAAATACATACGACGGCCTAGTTCACTAATGAAGTCCAGAGCCGAAGGATTGAACGGGCCCAAAGTCTCGATGGCCACGGGCTGAAACAGATGAGATGTAGGATTATTATTATTATTATTATTATTATTATTATTGTTGTTGTTGTTGTTGTTGTTTTTTTTTTACCCGAGGTAATCCCTCAGGTGTCAGATTATTATTATTATATTATTATTATTATTATTTGAGAAAGGTAAGTCTTAAGTTGAGAACGAAATGATAAGCAACTGAGCAGAATGGACAGACATATGGACAGAGGAGTTCCAACATCTAATTTCAGCAAGCAAAAAAGCTCATTCACTCATTCAGGGTTGAGGGAAATAGAAGAATCAAGTTACAAGTGATTCGTTTCTAGGTGACTGGAAACCAATGCTAGAGATATTCTTTAAGACATTTTGTATAGAATGTACAATTGTACATGTATGACGACTTGTCACTGCCATTTACGTGATCAGTAAGAGACATAAGAGAATTTACAGCGATTTCCCAGATCCCTCTACTTTCCTCAACTCTGACTTCCATCCTCACATTCACTGCAAATTCTCCTGTCCGCAACCTTGGTGTGATTTTTCAATTCTTGACCAAAACCTTAGCTTCGCCGATCACATCACTCATCTTTCCCACTCTTGCTTCATGCATATCTGCGACCTTCATAGAATTGACTTCTGAACTGCATCTACAATCGCTACATCTATAGCTCAATTCTCTCCTCCTCAACATAGATAGCCTACCACCCAAATTAATCGCCTCCAAGCTATTCAGAATGCCCTCACCCGTGCTGTCACAAAACCCCCAAATGCCACCACATCACTCCTGGCCTAAAATCACTCCACTGGCTCAAAATATCTGAACAAATAGAATATAAAGTCACCCACAGCACACTTAATCCTCCCAGCCCCCCATCTCTGCCAGTTGTTCACGGTCCAACCTCTTCATTCAGCCCGTTCCTCTTCCACCCTAGCACTGCTCCACCCTTTTGTCACCTCATCACTCAAATTTGCAAATCGCTCTGCCTCTCTGGAACAAACTCCTGCCAGTATTACTAATAATACTTGATCTATCCTATGAACTCACCTCTTCCTATCTCTCTATAGGTCTTTCTCTCACAACTGAAAACAGTGTTCTTTCGCAAATCCCATCCTGATTCATCCTCTTCCTCTCACCTCCATCGCCATTTCAACTCTAAGCACCATCCACCTTAGCCGTCTGACTGTCCGCCTACCTGTCCCCTTTGGAACCGATTTCACCTCCCCCACCTATCGATTATGTTTTTGACTATGTACCTGTAAATGAGCTGGTTCTCATGACTTTGCTTTTTGTGCACTGTCGAAATCTTGAGATTACGTTTACGATTACGAACAATGCTTAAGTTATGAGCAACTTAACAACAAGCCAAGTCACAAGATTATAGAGACTTCAGCGATAAGAGTTTACTAAAAGCGACTGGCGAACCATTGCATCTCCTCAAAGGCAGTGGACAACAGCTGCACAGACAAGTGACAACTTAAATTGTCATATGAAACATTGATTTGAGTATCATCAGCATAGAAATGATATTGCAGTGAATAATAATTGTCAGCAATGTTCCTAGTGGTCAGTGGCGTAACCACGCCCGGACAATTACAGGCAGTGCCCGGGTTGCATTTAATTCTGCCCAGGTTGTGCAAGCAATACCCACAAGCCCAGAATTGAGAAATTGAGAACATTTTAATTTTAAGTTTTACATTGCCTCAATTGCATGAAGGTGCCATCGTAAGTCGAAATGGCGAATTAATAGGTATATGACATATAATACTTAATGGGTTACGTATTTTTTTAAATTGAAGCGAGCCACAGAATGGCTGTGACGAGTCGAACGCCTAGCTCAGAATCTAGGAAGCGACAAGCGATGGGTTTTGAGCCCTGGCGTCACATATATGGGGAAAGATGCTTTCTATAAAAGAAAAGAACTCATGAGAGGGAAACTAAATAGAAATCTGAAGAAGAGAATTGCTAAGACATTGGTATGGAGTGTGTGGTACAGTATGGATCCGAAACGTGGACTATGCGGAAAAGGAGGACGTAAGAAGACTGGAAGCCTTGTAAATGTGTGTATGGCTTAGAATGGAAAGAGTAAGCTGGAGGGAACACAAAACACATGAAGAAATACTTAAAATGGTGTATGAGGAAAGATCCATGATAAAGACAATTAGAGAACGTCAAAGGAAATGGATTGGACATGTAATGAGGGGAGACTCTTTAATAAGAAACATCATCAAGGGGAGAAAGGAGGAGGAAAAGACAAGAGGAGGGCCATGAATGATGCCACTGGACTGGGCGATGGAAAAGAACGGTTATAGTAAGATGAAGAAGGAGGTTCAGGATCGGGAAGAATGGTGCCGTTGGACATAATTATGAACCTGCGTGAGGGCAGAGAACCAGAAGAAGAAGAAGAATGACCTTCTTACCTACATCACTCATTTTATTCTTTGCAGCTGTTATCATTAAACGTTTTTGTTTTCATCTTAGTTAGCCTACTTGTTTCTCAAACAGGTGAGCAATGCTACACATGATTCCAGACATTCTGACAAAGTCCTACAAGATTATGTTACGATAACTGCAATGAGCATCATATCAACTTTTTTCAACTCTCCGTTTTCAGACCAAAGCACAAATGTTCAGGTGAAGAATTTGCTCTACAGTACTTGGAAAGTTAACCACTGATATCTATAGGTAATCCAAAGTTCTCAGTGCATGTTTATATATACATATAATATACACATAATACACACATACCGGTATATAACTATATATATATTATATGCACAGATATCTTTCGTTTACTGATAGATACCAGTCATGGTAATACACTGTGTCCGGGGAAAAAGGGACCCCTTCTGGTATTATGAAAACAAACTAGTAAAATAATATTCATCGATTTTTAAAATTCCAAAACCGTTTTAATCCTGACATAATTAGCTAACATTGGTTAAAATATAAAAAGGTCCTATCATCCATAATGACGTCATAATGACGTCATTTGCATCGAAATTCAAGCGTTGAGGACGGCACAAAAATCATCTAGAACTTTCAATATTATTTTTAAATGTCATTTATCAATTATAAATTTTGGTTTAATTTGATTTTTATATTTGAATAATATCCGACTACAAGGTGTGTTCAAGGTATCTGCCTTCGGCCTCAACACGGGCTTCAAGTCGCACGCGCCATTGGCCAATAGCCAGGGCTTCTCATTTGAGGCAATCGATTGATCGATCTCCTTGGTCGATTGCCTAGCAAAGGTCTGGTGGATCGGTAAATCGATCGCGCAAATTGAGCGCGATCGATTTACTCCAAGAGGAAACTGGAGCCATTATTTTATTTACCTAATTTACATTACTTTAATTTTTGCAATTTTGCTTACTTGCGGTGGCGGTGAATGCGTTCAGTACGCAACGTTTCGTGACCTCATGACTGCTGAGTGATCGCTCCAATTTGGTGCAATATGATTGGTCATAAAAACACGGTGGACACCTCCCGCGTAACGTCATTTGTAAGTTCGTAACGTCACTGATTTCGGAAAGTATTGAAAGTAGCAATGGCGGTGATGGTGCCGAAGTGGAATAATAATGTACAGTTTAGCACGTTTCTGTCATGGAAATTAGGTAACTCATTCGATGTGGTTGAGGTAGCCAAGTATAGGCAGTAGGCCTAGCTATGCCATTCGATATAATACAACAGTATTAACATAGTTACTATGAATGATGCGGAAAGGATAACAAGCAACGGCGCTCGTTTTCGGTTGCTGGCCCTAAGACTGGAATGAGCTCCCTGTTGCGCTCCGCCTAGTGAATAGAGTTCACACGGTCACACCATTATTCTTTAATAACTTAACGACTGTCCTTTTTAGGCGTAGCTGGACGAGGAGCGCTTAATTCTGAGTCGTTCACCTTGAAGGGGCGCTATATGAAAACTAATTAATAATACTATCAATAGTAATAATAACGGAACTGAACTGAGATAGGCCTACTAGATTAGTACTATTACATGCAGCTATAAGTACTATATATAATATGCAGCTATACGAATACGATATACAAAATACGCTGTACACAAAAGCTCTCGAGGTCGATCGCGCACCGATCGCCTACGCAATTCAGCGCGATCGATTTTCAAATCGCCTTCTATTTTCAAACGAGAAGCTCTGCCAATAGCAGCACCAGTAACCAGACGATCAAATTCCTCTCAGGCATTAACGATTCGCTCACAGGGTTCTTCACTGTCTGTGCTCTTTGTCCTGTAAACCTTCTCTTGCATTAGTCACCGTATCTTGAAATCAACCGGATTTAAGTCCGGGCTGTTTGGCGGTCAAGATTAGGAGGTATGCAATCCAGTGTCTCCTTTTTCGACAGTTCAACAGTTTCAAGAGCTCAGTGAGCTGGAGCGCCATCTTGAAATGTGTAATTACACGAATATTTCCGGATATCAGGCAATAAATTTTTCTGACAGCAAACAATCCTGGTAATAAGCTCCATTTATTTTCGCAACTGGTTCTGTGAAATGGATTTCCTTTTTTACCTAGAGCCGATGCACCAATTTTTGTCATCTGATGCACCAATTCCTTAAAACTCAAATTTTTATAGAAATGACGTCATTATGACGTCATTATTGTATAACATGAACTTCTTCTTCTTTTGGTTCTCTGCCTTCCTAGGCAGGTTCGTACGTCCAATTTCGCCATTCATCACGTTTTCTGGCTCTTTCCTTCAGTTTGCCGTAATCTTCCTCCATCATCCAGTCCAACAACATCATTCTCGGTCTTCCTCGTGTCTTCTTCCCCTCCATTCTTCCCTCAATTATAATTCTTAGAAGGGAGTCTCCCCTCATGATGTGGCCCATCCATTTTCTTTGTCGGCTTCTTATTATCCCTATCATGGATCTTTTTTCGTCCACCATTTGTAGTATGTCTTCATTTGTCCTCCGATCCATCCAGCTGACTCTCTCCATTCTTCGCCATATCCACATCTCGAAGGCCTCCAATCTTCTGATGTCTTCCTTCCTTAGAGTCCATGTCTCTGATCCGTATAACACCACACTCCATATCATAGACTTGATAATTCTTTTCTTCAGATTCTTATTTAGCTTTCCTCTCATTAATTCCTTTCTTTTATAGAAGGCATCTTTTCCCATGGCTATTCTTCTCTTTATTTCTACATGACACTTTGCATCAGTTGTGATCATACTTCCTAGGTAACAGAATTTTCCTACTTGTTCCAGTTCCTTACCATCTATAGTGATCTTTACTGTTCTTTCCTTTCCTTTGCTTATCCTCATGATCTTTGTCTTTTTAATATTTATTTTCATATCATACTCCTTTGAGATCTTATTCAGCTGATCCATCATTTTTTGTAACCCATTCTGGCTGCCTGCCAACATCGCCTGGTCATCTGCAAATCTGAGTGCTTTCGTCAATCTTCCTCCCACCTTTATGCCCTCTTTCACCTCCTCCATCGCCTCTCGTACTAATTCCTCAATGTAGATGTTGAAGAGAATTGGTGATAGTGGCACAAGAGATGCAATTGGAGCGCTGAGGGTATATTTTAACAAGTGTTAGCTAATTATGTCAGGATTAAAATGGTTTTGGAATTTTAAAAATCGATGAATATTTACTAGTTTATTTTCATATTACCAGAAGGGGTCCCTTATTTCCCAGGCACAGTGTGTATATATATATATATATATATGTATATATATACATTGTTATAGACCTGTCGTGAATAGTTAAGTTAGGTGTGAGCCTGTAACAGGTGAGTTGAACATCTGTCAGGAACCTCAAACTAGAATTCCGATAGATGCGGTGCAAAGAAATCCCTGTATTTGAAACATATTTAAAGAGGGAATCTCTCCACAGGAAGGAGTTTGTTAGTTAGGTGTGTTCAAGTTACGATGAAGAGTTAAGTAATGATTTATAAGAAAGAGAGAGATCAATGACCGATGAAAGATACAGACAATATATTATAATTTTATGCAAAAAATCATTGACTGTTAATGAAGAGGCAAAGACTTGGTGCTAAAGAGGAGTGAACACTTCTTTGATTTCAAGGTGAATTTTAATGAGCATATACATGCTGATGGACATTGCATTTACATATTAGTTACTTACTTGTTGTGCTAAACACGGCTTGGTTTTCTGAATGAACAGACTCGCCAGCCTGTGTTTCTGAGGCTGCTTCAGGGTGCCTGTCGTCTGGCTATGTGCAGCTGGCTAACAGGACAACAGAAATACAGCGTGGAGAACTGCATTCGTACTCTCTCTGACATAGGTACTCAGCTGGAATGTGTTTCTGAGCACTCAATGTGCAGCATTTGCCTATTCATGTTTGTATGTGTGTATCTGTACGCTTATGTAGCGGGATTTTAAGAACCTCACAAAGGCACTGTTACACAGCTGTCTAGCAGATCTAAAAAAGTGCATCTAAAGATGTGCTGAAAATGTTTTCTGAGCTATTACCATTGATTACAATTTCTGGTTTAAAGGCTCTCCATGTGGGAAACCGATTATTTAAATATGCTGATGACTGTTATATGGTGATACCTGCATCAGGCATTTCAATCAATCAATCAATCAATCAAATCAACTTTATTGTTCACCGCTTCAATTCAGTGTTTACATGTTAAAGACAGATTTATTCCAAATACAGTGACAATGGGTAATACCCTAAGGAACATAAGTTCCGCTAGCAGGATAGCCCTATAGTGCTATGTCAATCAGTCTAGTCTATACAGTGGCTCTTTTAGTTATTTTTGTTATGACTTCATTTCTTAAACATCATTGTTATCAGATCAACAAACTTATAGTTCACATATAGTTGTATATAACGTGGCCAGCAGTATTATTCAGCAGCAAACATTGTTCTTAACTAGATCAATTGTCAGGAGCACAAAAAAACATCTATCTACACAGCAACACATGTTTAACACGATATAAGCCTACGGTAATTACTGATTCAATACAGACATGAGATGCACTTTAAGCCTGTTTTTAAATTGGTGCGGGGTGGGGAGACAGGTGAGTTCATTCGATAGTGCATTCCAGAGCACTGGCCCATGGTATTGAATACAGAAGGTTGAAAGAGATGATGGCTCTTAAGCTTAGACCATGATGACATCAGAGAACTGACCGAGCAAACAAAACTGAGCAGTGAATTCGAGAGTTTTGGACAAGTCAGTCAGACTGACTTCTGGGAACCTTGTACCATGTATCACCTTGTACAATGACAGTGTACCAGTGTCATGGTACAAGGCACAAGAAAGTCCCAGCCTCCCATGATTGAGTGGTTCTAGGACGTTTCGTCAACGGACTGTTCGTCAACGGACGATTCGTCAATGGACTGTTCGTCAATGGACTGTTCGTCTAGGGGAAATAATAGGCCTAAACGTTTTCCAGTGGAATCAAAAGATATTATATAATTATATCCTAACCGGTGAGGATTATGTCCTCGCTTGGGGAGATCATGTAAGCCATTTTCTTGCACATATCACGCACTCTCAATTTAAACTGGAAGTTGGATTATTGAAAATAATTATATGCTTAAATAGAATTGGGATTGATGAAAGAAATTCTTTGCTTAAATGGAAGTAGGATTTATAAAAGAAAGTCTTTGCTTAAATAGGAATTGGATTGATGAAACTAATTCTTTGCTTAAATAGCAAGAATTATTTTCATCATTCCGACTTCTAGTTTCACAAAAAGCTATTTTAATCAATCCAACTTTACTTTACAAAAATTATTTTCCGTTGACGAATCGTCCATTGATGAACAGTCCGTTGACGAAACGTCCGCATACCGATTGAGTGCAGTACTTGCCATGGAACATATAAGGCAGATTTTAAACTGATTTCTTTGGTCAATGGACATCCAGGTTAATGACTGCAATATTTGTGAAATGTGCTGCTATCTTTGATGACTTGTGCTAATGTGAAGAAGGTCGTTCTGAATTTGTTTCTAATGAAGCAGTGATGCTTTCCCCTTAATTGTATTTTATGCACTGTTTCAGCTAAGGTCCGCAGCATCACTGTTCCAAATGATCTTGAAGCGCAGTTGAATTCATTGCTAAATAAATCACAACTCGCGTTGAAACACTCTCGAGCATGGCTGATGACTGCTGGTAAAAATCTTCCAGATGGTTCTGTCTTGCACAACAAAGATTACCGCAACATCATTGAGGGCTTGCAGGTAACACAACTGTTGATACAGGCTAAGTTTCAGCATCACTATTCAAACTGAAATAGAGTAAATAGCATAATAATAATAATATAATAATAATAATAATAATAATAATAATAATAATAATAATAATAATAATAATAATAATAATAATAATAATAATAATAATAATAATAATAATAATAATGATATTCGTTTATTAATTCAAACTGACAAATACTCTGTAAGATTACATGATATTATAGTAGTAACAGATGATAACAAGTTTCTCATCCCTCATACATTCACCAGCTATTCACTATCCAACCACCAAGATCAACTAATTCTTCCTCATACCTTTCTCCATCTTGGCGTCCAGTCTTCGTGCCTATAAAAATGCTGCAACCACTCCTTGATCAATGTGGCACCAGCTTTTTGGAACAAGCCTTCAACAAACTTATGCCATCTTTCTCATCCTCTTTCTCACCTCATCAATTTGAGCACTCCTCTGCTTGCCATCTCCTTACTTAAGACGACCGCAACTTTTCAATGAACTTTTCAGGCAGCTGCATCCCATGGAGCTCCTTATTTTCAAGCTGCTTCATGGGATGCATATAAGCAGCTCCGTAACATTGCCAGTGATATCCACCTTTGCACCATGTTTTGACCCCAGATTATGATCTCGCACCAAAGCTGACCAAACAAAGTCGTTCTTGCAGACTTGCATATAGCACATTGATGTGGTTTTGTTTGGTGTGGAGAAATTTTGGAGATTGTCAAGATGACTGCATAGCTTGACTTGTCCCAACTGTGCAGAGTTCTAAGGCCCATCTCCGTAGCCCAGCCAGGATGCTGAAGCTATTCCCCATAACAAATGTGGACTGTCCACATTTGTTATGGTAAGTTGGTTGACAGCTTTTGGTAAGTTGGTTGACAGCTTTTGCAGAGTAGCTAATGTACAAAGAGTTGACATTAAGAGTCACGAATATGTTTCAGCGCTCTAAAATAACTTGTTACCAGTGCTTTTTTTGTATAAAAAAAGGTTCCATAACTGAACAGATTCAGAACAGTTATGGAAGGGTTCCAAAGGGCTAAACCTCAGTCTCTTATTTTAAAACATTAAAACTGGAAAATTAAATAATAATCATTCATGTGTAATAAATTCCAAAGTTTTACCAAGTTCTCTTCTGAAAAATCCTCCCTACTGCATTTGTTGCTTTCTGTACCTAAGTTGAATGTTGTCCTCGAAGCAACGACGAAGCAAGGGAGGGGAGGGTTTAAGGTAATGGTAACATTCTGGCACAAAGAGGCAATGGACACGGGATCACTTCCCGCTACCCGCAGCCTTTTCATTCACCAGATGGTGTTGAAAAATGAGCAGTAGGACGTGATGGGCGCCTTGCATGGCTGCCAAACAGTTGACTTGTGATCATCCGTTCATACTATGAATTGTAATCATACTGCGTAATTGTCAGTTTGAAAATAGTAAACGAAGATTATTATTATTATTATGTAGGATCAAAATGTGGAAGTGGTGGTCCAAGTAGCGGTAATCTGATAAATAAAAGTGAAGATACAGTTGTTGTCATCAATGGAGCTCTGGTCAGTATGATGATTCAATTGTGAAAATCCGCATTCTGTTTCACTTGAGGAAATTGGAATTGTATTCAGGGCATGTTGCAAAGGAAGCAATTTATCTGGACACTTTTTTCAGTTAGATAGGCCTACTCATGAAATGCACGAATCATTGTTCTTTTGTTTAATTGTAACCTTGTAGACAAGTTTCTTATTTCATTCTCTCCAAATGTCAAGTGAGTATCAATGTTATCTGGCCACTGTTTAGGATCAAGCACTCGAACCCAATACGCCAAATCAGCATCTTCACACAACCTTTGTTCAATTGATTCTTTTAATTTTGTGTAAAAGCTTTAGCATCAATTGGTTGATCATTTTTTAGTCTTTTTTGTTAAGTGAAACTCCCACAAACAGTTTTTCAGCAGCTATACTCACAATTGCATAATAATGGCCTGAAATTATTTGCCCTTCCTTCAAAAACTTGTAGAAGAACCTTGACCTTTAGCTCAGCTCTATGTGGTCCATATTGCATTCTTGCAGATCCAAGCTTAATTCTGACAATGCTTGGACAGTGTCACACATCAATGCAAGATCTAATAAAAATTCAACAGAAGTAATTTTTGCTGCAAACCTTCACATGTGCATTTATATTTTGTCTCTGCTAAGATCAAGTTTTGCTTCTTGAAAGTGCTGCACGAAAACTTCATAGTTTGTCCAGACTGCTAAAACTGAAATATAACTGGAGGCCACCCATCGCGTGCTAAGAATTTGTCCAATTTTTTACAACTCGACTTCAACTAAGTTTGCACATATTTGCAATTCTCTGCTGTTCTTTGGTGAAGCATGGTAGAGGACATAAAGTTTATCGATGAATGCTTTAACTCTGTTGATTCCTGATACTTCTTTTATGGTATCACCTACAGACAGTTCTAGCCTGTGATTTGCATGATGCCAAACTAGTATAGATGGAAACTTTTCCTTCAGCAATGTCTTAACCCACTTTTTGCATCCCATCATCACAACCGCACCATCACTTGCAAGAGAAACTACATTTCTTTTAAGAAATTCTTCTGTTATTTCATAAGAATGAAGGCAATTGAGTAAAGAATCATCGACTCCATTTGCAGTAACACATTCGAGTTCTATCAAATCCAGAAATAAATTTACTGTTAGCAAAGCAAATGTGAATGTACACAACTAAAGTGGAGTTTTGTCTAAGAGTAGTTGACTTGTCTATAATTAATGAAAACTTACTGTCCAATTTTACAATTTCTTTAGCCAGATTTTTCTCATTTCATTAATAATGTGATTTATTATATTAATACATGAATTAGTTTATTGAAGAATATGTCCCATCTCAATAACGTTCAGTTTTTGTAAATCAATCTCAGATTCAAAGTTATTAAATGATTGGTTTTCTTTTGCCATTTCATATGCTGTTGAAAATGATGATTTTTTCGCAAGATAATGTTATTAAAAACACATTCTCAACAGGTGTCGTTTGGGCTGCTACTAGTAACTTAAGCGAACTTTATGTGCTGCCATTTCCTTGTGATCAAATATTTTTGGGTAAATACCTCATCTGTTGTTCTCTAGTTGTACCATAGTACAAATTCATTGTTTGCCCATCACTGGGCTATCTTCATTTCCATCTTTGTCTCAACTTCAAGATTGCCAACTTTTTCACAGAATACAACCAATTTTCTATTGTGAATAGACAGCCAGTCATGTTTTTTACATAAATCTTTCTTTGATCCAAAGTCCAGCAGGTCGGCCAATCAATGTCAGTTTGTTAAATTGTTATGCCAGACGATTCCTGATGATTCAGGAATGGCATCCGACAGCCTTACTTTGATCATCGTCTCTTCTGTGACCTCTGCCATTATTTCTTCAGTTATTTTAGCTTTTTTACTTTCAGAAAACCTGTTGTTTGATGATGACCATTCAAAATTCATAATTTTTTTTCATTTATAAAGTTGGGTTTAATTAAAGATATTTTGGAAATGTGTATAATTTAAATGTTTGATAGGTTACTTTACTCTAAAAATATGAAGACAGCAGACGCCGCAGACCGGAAATTATTTATTTTAACGATGTCAAATGCAATCTGAGGTACAATGTATCGATGGACGGTGGACCATACTTTTTGCTGATATTTTATTTCATATATATCAATAAACACTAAAAACACGTAAATTAAATAAAAGTAACTAAATAATTTTTTATAAACATTTTTGATTAGCTAAATTATTTGTTAATAGCTGAAAAAGGTCCTGGAACAGCGTTCCAGATCTTTCCATCTAGAAAAAGCACTGCTTGCTACTGCAAGTAATTTTTGAGCAGAGTTAATTGTAACTATGAATAGGTACATGTAAAAGTAGCAGACACAAGTGGCTAAAATAAATGTGTGGCAAGAGTATAAAGAACTTGGAAATAAACAATGGAATCGTCTGATATTGCCTTAATGTTAAATAAGAAACGTTTAATAGTTGATTTTTGTGTATGTGAACAGGACATTGTGATGCTGTTGGAAGATCAGATGAAGCCTTTAGTTCAGGCTGAACTGTCAGTTCTTGTGGATGTCTTACATCAACCAGAGCTACTCATCTCATCAAGTATTCCTGCAAATTCAAGAATTAAATGCAAAAGTGATGGTTTCATTTCTAGGTAATCAAATAAGCTGATATACTTTGAACTTCTGAAGTTCGTAATTGTGTTCGCCAGGTAGGACTATAATCGGTAACACAAAAACCAAGATTATCTCTTGTATCGATAGACACTGCTTGAAAACTCAACTATTAAACTTCTGTTTCTGTTGGTATGCTTTAAAAAAATTATTATTTGCAATCAAGGTTGCTGCATAAAACATCTTTTGACTTTAAAATAACCAGTGTTTTGAGTGTAGTGGATTAATTAGCGTGGAATAAAAATTTTCTTAACACTCTGCCATTGTGGAATTATTTTCAAACAATTTTTTTCGTGATATTGTTGTTATAATGACCGTATGATGTTTCTGGAAATAATCCTACAAGTTTTGGGGATTTTTGGTCACCCCAAAAAAATTTGGGGGTACACTTTTTTAATTTTTCACTTGAAAATCACTTTTCTGCACATTTTCCGCAGACATACAATAGAAGTAAACAACCGCCATGCACATCAAAATTTATGTCCAGCACAACAAACAACATGGACTTACTGTATAAAAGTGATATTCACAACTTATGTCATTAGATGAACTTGAAGGAAAACAACCGTCATGCACATCAAAAGTTTTGGCTAGCACCACAAACAACATAGACTTATTGTATAAAAGTGATATTCGCCGTGATGACGTACCTAGGCTGGGGCTGCTACAGGGCTGCTGCTAGACCTAAAGGGCTGTTACAGGGCAACTCCAGCATGTGCTTTGCCTTCCCCTGCACAGCAGCCATAACAGAAAACAGTATATATCAGGTCATAGGTAAGCTACAATAACAAATGAAGTATTTAACATTATCAAGGTCAAGGAATCGATTTATCGTAGTGGCGATAGCGTCGGAATGTTACTATCCAAGATGGCGGCCAATATGGCCGCCAAAACACAAAAATATGTATATTTCAGGTCAGAGGTAAGTTACAATTACAGTTGCAGTGTCGAATATAATATTTTCAAGGTCAAGGAATCGACTTATCGTATTGGCCGCCATCTTGGATAGTAACATTCTGACACTATTGCCACTACGATAAATTCAGGCCAATCCTAGCAGAGATCCAGCCTTCCAGGAAGGCTAGCTAAGGTAATTAGTGATTCCTGGAAATAGGAATAACGCAGCGAATGGAAATGACTTCTACACTAGATGACGATTATGATCGCTAACCAATAGTAAAAGACTAATAATGAATATTTATATAATTTATATAATACTGGCTGAATGGATTGATCTTATACTTATACATAGAATATACTTACTTACTTACTGATCTGGATATTGACTTGATTACACATTTGAGCATGCTATCCACTTATGCTTTGTGCATTAGACACTGGATAGTAAAGTAAAGTTAATTAATGATAATGAAGTGCCCGGCAGTGAGTTTTCAGATGATCTTGGATAGCAAGTATGGTACATTTGTAATGGACTGGTATTTACACTAATAATTTTTGGAAAAGAAGTAGCATTGAGTTAGAAAACAACTGACAACTAAGCCTCAGGGACACTGGAGATGAAGTGCATAGTAGAAATGGGACAGTACCGGTCATCAGATAAATTTCCTGGAATATGGTTTGGGTTCTTCTGAATGCTCCTATGACGACATGACAAGAATGATTTTGGGAACAGCTACACTGATTGCTTGATTGCTGATTTATTAGTAAATACAGAGTTTATAGGTGATTATAGTGAAGAGGGAGAGGAGAGAGGTGAATTGGTTTAGAAGGAAGATCAAGTGAGATAACTGAACAGAGGTGGGGAAGCCTATAATTATAATCCTCACCTTTAAGCAGTGTAGATCTTAGCTACCCACGAACTCATTCAACATGTTACGGTGCCAACACAAACCTACGGACACACGCTAGACGTCATCATCACTCGTGACGACAATCTACTATTGAGTAACATTGACATCGCTCCACCATCTACATCTGACCACTCCATCATCCATTTCAACATTGCGCATCAACTTCCGCCAATAATACGCCAGTCGGTTGAACGTCGCTCCTTCGTAAAATTTGACTCCGAAGCCTTCAAATCCGACCTCGAAGCCACGGATATCTTCAAACAGACGTTACTGGTGGAAAACTTCAATTTGGATGCTGCCAGTCTTTTCGATCTCTACGATTCGACAATGCAAAACTTATTGGATAAGCATGCTCCAATGAGAAAGATAACCATACGAAAGGTTCCTAACTGCCCATGGTTTGATGGAGCATGTGCTGTCTCAAAAAAATTAACTCGTCGCCTCGAACGACAGTATCGTAACTCACCATCTGAAGACAGGGAACATCATTGGTGAACTCAAGTAAAAGCACAGCGCAAACTGTTTCAACACAAACGCTCTCCCTACTTTAAAGACAGCATCGAAAGTGCTCAAGGAAACGGTAGAACACTCTGGAAAACCTTCAACACGCTACTCACACCGCCTCAAGACTCCTCCTCACATATCTCCCCAGATACACTGCTTGACTATTTTGAGAAAAAAATCGACATGATTCGTGAATCGACAAAAGACATGCCGATGCCGTATCTATCAAATCTACCACCTCCTGCCCATTCGCTATGTAAATTTGATGAACTCACAACCGCCGAAGTTGAAAAACTCATAAGTGATTCTTCAACAAAGCAGTGCGAATTGGATTCTGCACCCGTCTGGCTGCTTAAGTCTCTTCACACCGTCTTCGCTCCGATCCTTGCCATCCTCATCAACGTTTCCTTAACCCAAGCGTCTCTACCAACTAAACACAAATGCGCCATCATTCGACCATGTATCAAGAAACAGGGACTTGATCCAACAGACCCGGCCAGCTATCGCCCCATCTCGAACCTGTCCTTCATCTCTAAGCTGGTTGAGCGAGTCATTCACAAACAATTATCAGATTACGTCGAATCGCATCATCTGCTTCCACCTACTCAATCTGGCTTCCGTCGTCATCACTCAACTGAAACCGCAGTCATTAAAGTTTACAACGATATCGTCCTGGCTCTCGACTCTGGTTTCATTACCGCGTTACTCCTATTAGACTTCTCTGCTGCGTTTGATTGTGTGGATCATACCATTCTTCTCAAAATCCTACAAGAACAATTCGGTATTACCGACTTAGCGATTCAATGGATTGCCTCGTTCCTTTCCTCAAGATCTCACAGTGTGAAATTTGGTGGACACTCATCAAAAACTTTCAAGGTCCTCTTCGGTGTACCCCAAGGATCCATCCTAGGTCCACTTCTCTTCATTCTATACACCTCCAATATTGTCAACATTGCCTCGCAACATGGTCTTATGATCCATCTATATGCCGACGACACCCAACTCTACGTAAAGCTCTATGGAAGAAACATTGGAAACATCAAAACCAAAATCGCAGCATGCACCCGTGATATTCAATCCTGGTGTGCTTCCATGCGTTTGAAACTAAATACTACTAAAACAGAACTCATTTGGTTCGACCGTCGGAACAATCTGGATGATGATAAATCACTGAAAATACTTAACATTGACTTAAGCTGTTCGATTCCACCTTCAGAAGTGGTTCGCGACCTTGGAGTATTGCTAGACTGCAATCTAAATATGACTCAACATATTTCCTCCATTGCCAGAGCCTGCTATTTCCACCTTCGCCAAATTAGACAAGTGAAACGCTGCCTGGATGAAACCTGCCTCCGTATTCTTACCCAAGCCCTTGTCATCTCTCGCATCGACTACTGCAATTCCGTTCTATCTGGTCTTCCCACATCAACGCTACAACCTCTAACATCTGTTCTGCACGCCGCAGCTCGCCTAATAAAAGACCTTGGTCCCAGAGACCACATCACACAATCTCTTCAACAACTACACTGGCTTCCCATTCGCGCCCGTATTGCTTTCAAAATCTCCCTCCTCATGTACCATATCCATTCTGGAACCTCACCCTCATATATGAAATCCATGGTCGTGCCATGCTCTGCTTCAAATCCCAGAGGACTCAGATCGGCCACACGAGGAGACTTTACAGTTCTTCGCACCAAGAGGAAATTTGGAGATCGTGCTTTTGCTGTCTCTGGACCCAGAGAATGGAACAGTCTCCCAGCTACAATCCGTCAATGTTCATCTGTTACGCAATTTAAATCAAAACTAAAAACTCATCTATTCTCATTACACTATGACTAAGAACACAGCGCAAACGCGCTTTCGTGCAAGACTTGTCTTGTTAAAGCGCGCTATAAATGTCTAATTGTATTGTATTGTATAGATCATGTTTGTAAGATTGTAATAAGACTGGCTACTCAGGATTATAGATTGGATAATATCTTAGATCCACAATTTGTTTGTTGATTTAGCATATGAGATATAGAAATTATATGCAATTTTAGGTTGATAAAACATACAGAACGGCTGCTAGAAGAGAAGGAAGAAAAACTTTGTATTAAAGTTTTACAGACCTTAAAGGAAATGATGACAATGGACTTAGAATATGGCGAAAAGGTGTGTTCTTTCTTTCCATTGCATAATTTATTGCATGCAGTTCAATGTGTTACTAATCAAAGTTTGTTTTACAGGATATTTAAATTAAAAGAGCACTACAAATTTAAACATCAAAATGTATTATTTCTTTAAGAATTGCTGAAGTCAATTTTATAGAAAAGTTCTGAGTCATTCACAGAGACAATGATGATGATGATGATGATGATGATGATGATGATGATGATGATGATGATGATGATGATGATGATGATGATGATGATGATGATGATGATGATGATGATGATGATGATGATGATGATGATGATGATGATGATGATGATGATGATGATGATGATGATTTTGGCAATGCCCCCCCCCTTCTGGAGCATTGCCTTTCTTACAACACATTGTCAGCTATCTATTCTGCGATCTTCAGGCCAATTGACCTGTTGCCAGTAAACTTCAGGTTAGACCCTCATGTGTAGCCTGAAGTTTATTGGCCACAGGTCAGACTCCTATCTTGGCCCCTGCCAATTTCTTTGGCTAAAGATGTCATTTGCTCTGACTTGGTTCTGCTGGCATTCGTAATATGCAATGTGTCTCAACAGCCAGAACTTCTTTATTTGAGCACGGCCCAGTATATAGCCTTTCAACTGGCACACTGCCATTCAACACAGTGGGGCGCAGAAGTGTGTTGATATATGTCTGCATGTCTGTCATTGGAGTTTACTTCCGTAATACCTCTCCGTAGTGAATGACTTGTCCAGGTGTTTAAAATGTGTCTGCAGCATGGACTTGTTAAGGCAAAGTCATCAGCGTTATGATACAGCATGTAAACCAGACTGCCATGCAGAAAAAAGGAGGATAATGCAGAAAAAGTTCATAACATGCAACGTTACACTGCAGTTTTTGGATGGCGCATTAGCAAATGCCATGTTAAGTTAATAGCTTTTGGGGCATAAAACCATTTTGTGTTAAACAGAATGGTGTGTGAAAATGATTCCAACCTGTAATTAGTTAGTCTAATTAGACAGCACCAGTAGTATGATGTTGATGGGGCACCATAGCCAGCTGCATGAATCAGGGATAAGTAACTGCCATCGACTGATCGTAATTGTAATTGAATTGTAATTAAAGTGCCTCTTCAAGAGCAAATTTATCAGCGCTGCTCTCTGCACTACCTATATGGTGTTCAATATTATTCTGCCTATATGCTGTTAAATGTCTTTAAGAACTGATTCTTATCAATCAACAAAACATTGCACAGAAAAATAGAAAAGTGACAGGCTCTTGCACACACACAATGCAGCCCAACCAACAGATTCCCATTCACAGATGATGGATAGCATCATATTCAGAGACTCGGGACCAAGTTGAATCAGTATAACTGTTTGGAGCAGCTACAGGTTGAAGGGCTCACAGCACACGTTGGCACTGTTGACATGAAAATTTTAATTGCAGTCATATTACTGTAAAATTTATTACTGCACACGAAAATAACAGTGTTGCTAATACTGAAATTTTATTTTGCCTTTGTTCATAGGTGGACCTGAAATGTTTGAGTAAGAAAGAGCTGGATGATCGGAAAAGGGTTTGTTTTAATTTATTTATGTTGTATAAATATCTTAGTCATTGAAGTGAACAGAGATCTCTTCCAAAGATTTGATTGCTGTGTTTCTGCTTTGGCATGTCGGTGCTGGCCTCCATGTTTTGTTTCTTTTCATCAGTTCTGTTACAAAGCGACCTTACAGTATATTTTTGACAGATTTATTAGTTTCTTACTCTTTTGGCCATCAATTGGTATTAGTGTGTTAGTACACAGAGCTTCTCATTTGAGGCAATCGATCGATCTCCTCGGTCGATCACCTAACAAAGGTCTGGTCGATCGGTAAACCTATTGCGTTCGATGAGTTAGACTCCAAATTTACATTACTTGTGAAAGTTGCAGGCAAGGATCGGTACAACATTGCATCACCAAGCAGAAGAGGCTTATCGACGGTAAATAAGTGTTGGTTGCGTATGCTCTAGCAGTTAATAGACAACCATAAAATATGCAGCTATACGATACACAAAATACGTTGTACACAAAAGGTCCCGAGGTCAACCGCGCATCGATCGCCTACTCAATCCAGCGCGATCGATTTTGAAATCGCCTTCTATTTTCAAATGAGAAGCTCTGTGAGTAAAGTTTTGCAACTTTAATTGTTTACTGGTCTTGGCCTTGGCTACAATTGCACTCGCAGTCCAAGTGCACCTATCATAAGGGCTGCTTGCTTATGATCAACCTGATCACTTAAGGTACCTGTGGCGTTTGACTTCTGAGCTTCATCCATTGAGCTGATCAAGACAGTAAAATATTATAAAATTACACACATTATCCTAAATCTGATATACTGTCCTAATGATGAAAGTTTTCCTCATCATGCCATCTGCCAGTGCAGTGTGCTTATGGGCCCATGGGCACAGGGGGTAGAAGGCAGCTTTGACCGACAGGCGCATTTAGTCAATGTAGTTCATAGGTCCCCCATCCACCAGGAGCAGTAAAGAGGCTGGAATCTGCCTCAGCACATAGCTGTTCAAAGGAGGGAGTATCCTGAAGAAGATAATGTAATCTGATAAGGAGGTGCATGATGAACTGGTAGCTTTCATTCATTCATTGATTTCAAACATTTGTATAGAGCCCCTTCAAGAAAACTACTCAGAGACGCTCCCGACTCCAGCAGGGCCAAGTGAGAACAGTTTTAAGGTGAGAAAAGAACATAGGAAAGAAGGTCCTAGGAAAGAGGCGAAGCTCCAGAGGGAGGCCATTTCAGGTCGAGGGACCCACCACCAAGAAAGCGCGGTTCTGCATAGTGGAGGTTCTGGCAAAAGGGACAAGTAGGAGACCCTGTTCAGGTGAGTGGATGGATCGAGAGCCCCTAGCACTAAGGACATGGCAGCAGATCTCGTGAAGATAGGCAGGAGCGAGACCCAATATGCAGCGCCAGACTAGGCCATCTAACCTATACGAAATCCGATGCTCAGATGGGTGTAGCCTAATATTAAAATATAGTCTTTTTAGCTTACCGTATATACTCGACTATAAGTCGAGAAATTTAAGTCTATTTCAGGATGACGAAAAAGGACTTCGACTTATACTCGAGAGGCAAAATTAACCCCAAATAGACCGAATATTCAGCATTACGATAATGGACTTAAAAGTTAGACCCTCAGTTTATTTCAGTTGTCTTTGTTTTTACATCGTTTTTCACGAAAAATCACATTTCAACAAGACTTACTAACGGACTACATATAGATCAAAACTAAATATTCTTGTCTTATAATAATGTTATTATATACTTCTACGATCTATTACATGCATCGAAAGCGAATTCCTTTATTATCGCTTGCTTAGGCCGCCGCCAAAAGACATCAAATATCAAGCTATAGGCCTACATGGTGTCAGAACCGAAGAGTACGGACGCAACTAAGGCGATTCAATTCGTTTCCTATCAAATCTTTCCAAAGCCCTGTATATATCTGTAGTTTTGCACAAAGCATTTATTCATTTGGAAGTTCTTAGTTTTAATAATTATAATAAAATAAGTACCAATACTTACCAAAATGAGCGAATTGAAGAGGAAGTGAGTCTCATACAAAGCTGGCTTCAAGTTGAAAGTTGTGGAGTATGCTGAACTTCATGGAAATTTGAATGCCATGCAAGAGTATGATAAACTGTTTGGGGAATCAATTGATGATGAAGAGTTTGAAGGATTTTAAATTACTTTTTGTTTGTTTAAGATTGAATCTATTAATATCAATATAATTATCACGAACTTGAATTTTTAGTCACATACTACATTTTAATTACACTACATTGAAGATGCTTCCCTTACTTACTAAATTTATTATACAAACCGGAAGCACTTAACGGAAGTTACCCATTTGCGTTCACATGTTGTTTATATTATTAGAAATAATTTTCAAACTTAATTTTATTAGATTTTGCGTATTTTAGAAGTTTGTTTAATCACTAAAAGATTGTTAAACATAACTCGTTTTTGATTTTTATGGGTTCGACTTATATTCGAGCCGTCGATTTTGGACGCAATTTTTTCCCGAAAAGTACACTTCGACTTATACTTGAATCGACTTATAGTCGAGTATATACGGTAGTCGAAGTTGGCTGAGAAGGCCCTACGTACTATAAGTGTTGTTGAAAATATTGACAATGGACACATGGTAGTAAATAGATTAAAATAATATTGAAAATATGAGTCAATCCTGTACAACAAATTCAATCAATCCTAAATACCTAGAGTGGTGTCTTAATCTACTCTAAATAGATTTTATGAGGCTTATCTGATTTCTATTTGTGCATGCACGTCGATCCCATGACAGAATCCATCGTAGAGGTCTTCACAGATTTATCTTCCATAGTCGTCGATTCTCGTAGTTCAATCGCTTGTATCGAATTCATCTTACTCTTCGTCGTCCTCGAAAGTTAATGAAATGCCGGAATAACCTTATCCACATGCATGAAGATCGTCTCACAGTTTTAGTTCCTCGTAATCCACAATCCAATTAATTTTAAGTTGGATTCGAATGATGATCGTTCCAACCAATCTCACGACAGTAATCCCAGTAGAAATGATAGTCCTTCCTAGCTTTCGCAGGAACGAATGACTTCGAAATCACACTGTCTTACTCCGTTAAACAATGCTGTGGTTTCATTTATCTTCCACCAACATCCGCAGATTTAATAATCCGTTTGATCCTCACATCGATCGAAACGCTTTAGACTTTACCTCACTTCGATCGCTTCTCACTAAGTCGATCTACAAACATCCCTCGCAACTCAAACGACGCTGCCAACTTTCATTCTTGGCAATTCACCATTTTAATCCTCTCCTCCTCCAATGTCCCAACTGTCATTACTGGTTTCAACCGTCCATGTGTTTTCCTATTCGCCGAGCGTCTCTGGTCGCTTAGCAACATAGCACATCACGTGATACTCAAATTTACGTTTTAAAAGCCTCTTTCTTAATCTAATATTATATTCATATATCGCCACTATATTTTATATATCACCACTTTAATTGACTAGCTTATTCTAATAATTATATCAATTAATTAGTTATACATGGCATTTGATAAGATTTATTCGCTACAATGGGAGCCAGTGGAGAACGTCGCGCATGTAACTAGAGACATGGCCAAATTTTGGTATGCAGCCGACAAGGCAGGCAGCAGAACGCAAAATCCTTTCCAAGCACCCCAGTCGAACAGCCGGGAGGCCAGTGTACAGCAAACAACAGTAGTCAAGTCTGGTTGTGACGAAGGCATGGATAAGAGTGGAGGTAGCAGAAGCAGTGAGTGAGCGGGCGACAGTGCGGAGCTGGCGTAATTGATAGAAACAGTCATGGCTAAGCAGGTTAATATGAGGAGCAGAGGAGCATGAGGAGCTCTCGGTCCAAGTTGACGCCTAGGTCATGCACAACAGAGGAGAAGATGAAAAGGGGAAGGCAGCAGCGAGGGCAGCCATGTCTAACCTAGCCAGTTGCTGGCGGGTGCCCAGCCAGATGAACTGGGTTTTAGCGGAGTTAAGCCGCAGCCGGTTAGACGACATCCAGGTCTCAAGGGCTCTCATGATCGAACTCATAGCCCGAGTGGTCGCAATAGCGTCAGAGGCAGAGCAATGCAAGTAAGTCTGGACATCGTCTGCATATAGCTGGGCCAGAGCAGCATAAGAAGCAAGAAGCGAGGCAAGGTCAGAAGTGTATATAATAATAATAATAGTATTAATAAAAAGACGATTTCTATAGCGCCATAGCATACAGGCTCGCTCGTGATGGATGTTTATGTCTCCGGTGATGGTGATGGGAAGAGACATACTAGCGAGAGCTTCCAGGGGGCACTATAGATTATAGAAGGTAGAGTAGGGGCCCAAGACTGAGATAGGGGCTACCTCAGGGGCTACCCATAGGGACCTGGTTGGCCCACGAACCACACATAGGGAGCATTCCCTAAAGAAGGATTCCAACCAGCCAAGGAAGGCACCAGACAGACCTAAAGATATTTGCAACCGTTCAAGGAGTATCTCATGGTCCACAGTGTCAAATGCTACGCTAATATCAAAAATTTGCCAGTAAAGTGAGTTGTGATCTGTCAATAGCTCCATAGATGTCCGAGAGGAGGCGGAGCAGCAGGGTCTCGGTAGAATGACCTTTACAAAACCCAGACTGGATCGTAGGCAGCAGATTGTTGGTCTCAAGATATGATGTTATCTGGCAGGCGACGATCTTTTCGATGACCTTGGAGATGAAGGTGACGTTGGCTATCGGTTGGAAGTTGGTAGGATCTGTTTTGTCAAGCACCCTCACGTTTGATGACAGGCACTAGAATTGATCTTTTCTGGACCGACGGCAGGACCTCTTCAAGGATGGATCGATTGCAGAGCATGGTGAGAAGAGGTAGCATGTCCACATACTCCTGCAACAGGAACGTCGGAAGAGGGTCAAGCTCGCACGATTTCGGAGCGGCGGCGAGGATGATACGTCATAGCTCAGCAGGGTCGAGGGCGATCATGACAGACAGGCTGCAGGTCGTAGGTCAAATGCCGGCTGAGGAGAGTCAGCGGTATCATCCCTGATCTTTTGGACCTTAGCCGTGAACGAGGCTAGATAGGTTTCCGCAGTGAAGGATGTAGGATCAGGCGAACGATCAGCTCGTCCGCAGCCAAGGAGGGCATTGAAAGTGGCCCATAACCGCTTGGGCTGCTCAGCATGAGCAGTGATCTTGGCCTCCCAGTGCTCCCGCTCCCTGTCGCTGTAGCGCCTGTGCATGTCTCTGACAAGTTTCACCCACGTAGCACGGTCAACAGGTGACCTGGTAAGCCTGTACTGTCTCTCCAGGAGCCACGTGTGTGAAGGGTCGCAACTTTACGCCCGCCTAGTGGCCTAGGCCGGACTTGGTAGGCCGAAAATTAAAGCCGTCGGAAAACGGTGTGCATGGACCGGGCGCAAGCGATGGCCTAGCAAGTCCCAGACCAGAATGGGCGTGGCCAAATTTAAATTGGCGTGGTAAAACCCAGCGTCAATGGTTTATGCGATTATGGCTGATCGCGCATGCGCAAAAGTATATATAGCCAAACTGCGGACTCGCGCAGAATTCGAGCATTGATTATGCGCATTTATTTCGTAGACGATCCGTTTAAATACAAATGTTTAATCACAATATTACTATCCCGGAGAAATAACTAATGAAAAGATTAAGGTTGTCTTTCACAAAACACATTCAACTGTTATTTAACTTGCAGCTGCGAAGATTTAATTTTCAACCATGGCAAGCTAGAGGCCTTGTGACATGGTCATTTTAAACAGTGGGCTATCTTGTGGCTGAATTCGTCACAAATTATAAACAATTCGTGAAAGTGTCGTAAAGTTCATCGTCCGAGAACGATTCGGGTGGATTTCGGCGATCCCTAAACGCTCTTTTGCGTCTTAAAATTCTGCTAAACTGACGAATCGCAACAGCCGCCATCTTCTTGTTCGTTTACAAAGCCGGCCTAGCCAAGTTACGCCTGGCTGTGGGCAGGCGTAGCCGAAGTCAGGTGCAAGCGGCTAACGATGTCTTCATGCACACCGATCTAATTGGCTAGGCCGCCTTACAGCCAAATCTAGTCCCGGCCTTGCGCTGCACCCCTCTTACGTCTGTCCCATACACGTCGGCCCAGCAGACGGGCCTCGCGACGCAAGGACCGACACTCCGCATCAAACAATTAAAATGTCATGTCGTGCATGTCAGGAATTGGCTGACCAATATGCTTTTCGACCAACTGGTTCAACCATGGCAGCAATCACTGTGCTACTAATGGATCTTATGGAACTCCTCCGAGAAAACCAATTTGTTCATCTCATTGCATTGGACTTCACAAAGGCAGTCGATACGGTGCAGCATTCTAGCGTGGCAGAACAATTAGCTGAGATTGCAATACCTGATTGCGTTTACAACTGGATTATCAACTTCCTTGAGGACCATGAGCATGGAACAGAATTCTGTGGAACCATAATTAACAGATTGACTGACACCACCCTTATAACCACCACGCCAAGCTAAAGGGGCGAAAATTTTGAAATACGAAATCTAGGGAAATAATAATTTTTCACTTTTTTTCACAATAATAATGCTAAAATAACATGTCATGCTCGTCAAAAACATAGTCCGGCAGTTTCTCTAGTATTTTACACATAGGAGCCTATTGTTTCTACACATCAACATTGGTGTGAAATTGCTCGGTACCACACACAAAGCCGGTTTTGCCATGCATGCATTGCATATCTTGTAGAAGTATCATGACTCCCTTCGTACACCATGCTTGTAACAGACAACACATGGCTCTGTCGGGCCACCCTTTTAGTCAGTTGCTGGTATCAAGTCACAGAAGTGCTGTCCGTTGAGGCTTGACTTGTCAGATGTTTTTTGCGAATGAACGGTTTTGCTGGGACTTTGCAAACCAAATTATGAAATTGTATAATTTGCCAAAGAACTATTGTAAAATGTTATTACCTTTACCTAAAAAGATTGTCTCAAAAATGCACTGTTACAAACTCCTTAGGCTAATAGCAATTTTTCTTACCCTCGGGAGGAGGCACACCCCCATCCAAGACTCCTCCTCTCAGAAATTGCATAAGTTTTGGAAGCCCTGGTTATGCTACTGTAGTACAGTATTTATTGGACAGTGGATGTAATGCTTGTGGCTTCACCCAGGAGCACTCAGATTAATTTCTGTCTCCTGGTACTTAGAAGAGAGACTTGTTTCTCTTATGAGACTGCAGGTCTCTACACTCTACACTAGAGAATGGCGCGGGGAGACAATCTCATCCCCATTCCCGCCCCGCAACAATTAAGTCTTCCCCATCCCCACCCCATAGGTTTTCTCCCCATCCCAACCCATCCCCGCAGGACAACATCACATTCCCCGCAAAAGTTTTCACCAATTTAAATAACAAAAATGTTAGCTTACAAAACTATTTGTATAGCTGACGGCATTATAAAACATTTGCAAACAAACAGATTATCTTATCGACAGTTTGCATTAGCCAAGCCCTGACTATTTCTGACTAGTAAGCTTCAGGAAATAAAAAAATTTCCTTCTCAAGTGCTCAACATCACGCTGGGTTGATCTGAGATTGTACTTGTAGCTCTAAGAATGACACGTGACTACTGCGTTAAAAGTTGATTCATCAACATAGACAAGCTGAACAACTGCAAAATATCACTTTTAGTTGAACTACAATTACTTTTTAAACAGATCAGTCACTCTTTTGTTTTAACAGTTTATTGAAAACAATTCCATAAACAGGAAGTGCAATTGATATGAGCCTGTAGCATCGAAAAGTGAATGGAACTGGAATTTTAAGTTAAGTAAGTAGCTGTAACTAAGGAAATAAGTTACTGTACACTATGTCTATACACTGTATAAACTATTGAACTATATATATACTATATAGTTACCATTACCGCGGTTTGGCTCATTCCCATTACCGCAGTATTGCCACGACAGTAAACCCATTACTGCGGTAAAACTGCAACTGTTGTCCCCATTACCACAGGATTTATCACGGTTACTGCAGTTTTACCGCGTGGTAAACTCTACACTACACTCACATTTCACCTGCTTTCACATTCACCTTTTTTTATGGCCCATACCAGTCCAGCCAGACACCCTCCTATTTGTATAAATGTTATAAAAGTGTGATTTGTAATTTATAATTGACTGTACAATTAGTTCAGACACTATATACAGCATGCTACCCGCATACCAGAAACAATACAAACATTCTCATTGGCAAATCTCTAAGACAGTGACTGACCGTTATACCCCGCAGTCAATCGAGTCGAGTGTATACTCTTAAATCCCTCTAAAACACAGCTCATTTGGCTGGGTAGCCGTAGACAACTTCAGGGTATCGACTTTCCTCAACTTACCCTGCTCTTTCCTCACATAACCTTTTCCCTCACAGTTCGTGATCTGGGACTTTCTCTTGACTCTGAGCTTACTTTATCTCAACATGTGAACTCAATTGCACGGAGTTGTTATTATCAGCTTCGTCAGCTTCGAGTGGTCTCTCGCTCTCTCTCTCATGATGCAGTTGTGGTCCTTGTTCATGCCTTTGTTACTAGTCGAATTGACCACTGTTCCTCACTACTTGCTGGCCTTCCCTTTGGTGTTTTGGGGCGACTAGATCGAGTTCTACGCTCGGCTGCTCGGCTTATTGGACGGCTTCCTAAGTACTCTCCTGTCTCTGCATACATGCGTGATGTGTTGCATTGGCTGCCTGTGTCTCAGCGTATCTCATATCGCATTGCTGCTCTTGTTTCTCGTTGTGTTCTTGGCTGCGCTCCATCTTACTTGCGTGATCTTTGCCGCCCAGTGTCTGATGTTCCAGCTGCGTCGGGTGCTTCGCTCTGCGACGAGGGGTGAGTTCCTTGTTCCACGGACTCGCTTGGCTATTAGGCAGCGCCGTGCTTTCTCGGTTGTTGGCCCTTCCATTTGGAATGACCTACCACTTAAGCTCCGTTTTTTACTTGTAAGCCATCTGACAGGGTTCTACAAGTCCCTCAAGTCTTTTTCTTTTAGTCGTGGCTGGGCCGGGAGCGCTCCTGAGTAGTTTCTTGAAGGGGCGCTATATAAATGCTCTGAATGAATGAATGAATGAATACAATCGACTTGGCTCGGCCGACGATCGACTCGGTCGACTTCGTCGACTTGGACTATAATGCTCTTGGCCAAAATTGCAGACTTGGAACCTCTTTGAGGGTTCCGTCACAGTTCAGTGTAGCCTATGCTCCAGATTATATACATACATGTACATTGGCCTAATTATGCTCCAAATCGCCTGTTAAAATTTGAAAGTATTTTTACACGAATCCACATGACACTAATTGTATTTCATTTTATGACATTTTCAATCCGGAAGGCAACCATGTAGGCATTTTTCGTTTTTAAAAAGACTAGGGCTAATATTTTAATTGTGGGTGGCTCCCATCAGTACTCAATGTAGAGTGGACCAAAATGTTGCCACACATCCGAGTGAGAAGTCGACGCGTTCAGTCTTGTTCTAACGTACAGACT
The DNA here is from genome assembly GCA_020284085.1 of Aporrectodea caliginosa. Classification (NCBI taxonomy): domain Eukaryota; kingdom Metazoa; phylum Annelida; class Clitellata; order Crassiclitellata; family Lumbricidae; genus Aporrectodea; species Aporrectodea caliginosa. The sequence continues at coordinate 2,577,422 of JACEVL010000150.1, read as the reverse complement.
TTCGAACGTTTTGAGATCATCGTTACTGACTACAGAGCTAAAATTTCCTGAAACTACGGCATTCTTAACACATCTTAATCGCTCCAATTTTCACCGTAAAACTGAGAAAAAAGTATCTCTATAGGCTAACTTCCACTAATAAGAATGCGACAAGAGGTTCATTATTTATAGGTATATATATCTTCGTTTAATAGAACAGACTGACAAACCGCAGTGAGTTACGTAATGGAAAGGAAGACAGATCTAATTCATTAATTCATTCAGAACATTTATATAGCGCCTCTTCAAGAAGCTACTCAGAAGCGCAATATATATGTGGTATAGGCCTAGTTGCTGATTTTACCGTTTATTGAAGCCTAAATTAGAGTATGTCGGCTATATGCTACCGTATTTTATAAAGAATTCTTGGTATGAAATTTCTGTCGTCTTTTGCGGGAAGTTGGAAGGGGTGAGACCTGGGTCGCATATTGTAATGGCGCTGAGCAGTGGGTGGAAAGAGTCTCCGCAAGACATGCACAGCATTTACTGTCACCGCTCTCAACAGACGCACGTCAGCGGCTTCCGCCATCATCGTGAGTGGCTCGATGTCGGATGAGAGGAACTGCAATCATTGCATTTTCCTCTGGAAGCATTCAAGAGAAAGCGAACTTCATATTGGTAGTTGTTTGTTTACACAGAATTACGTCATTATATCATAAGGTCTGTCATTTTGTGAAAAAATAGTAAGTAAAATATTTCAGAGTCGAGTCAAGTCGAGGAAAGAACGATCGACTCGACTTGGCCGAGTTTACGATCGAGTCGATCGATCGACTCGATCGGTTGAGGGGTATACTGACCGTCTTAACATCTTTTATCTTGTGTCACCCTTTTGTTGGCTTGGCTGCTTATAACTCACCTATATGCTGTGAAGAACGTGCTTCCGCTTTGAGTTGGTGCTCTAATAATTCAACCTCACCTAAAGCATTCTAAATCTTGGCTACTGTTATATAACTTGAATACTACGGACGCTTGGCCTACCAGTCATAATACTTGAAGGATGGACCAAAGTTTAGGTTATGAACTCAACTCATCAAACGTCGCATGCTAAAACCTCAGATTTAAAATCCTGAAGATGCTTTTATGATGAGCTATGTTTGTTTAGGGAGAAACTTTGAGGCAAGCTTTACTGACCCGTTATTATGGCAGAGCTCATTCAGCAGCTCGTAAAACCAGCTTAATTGGAATTGGGTCTGGAATTCCATCGAAATCACAGGCGGAAACTGACAGGATTGCTGCGCTGTTGAACCGAGCAGAAATGTCTCTTCATGATGTTCAAGTGAGTTTTATTTTCCTTATTTCTAATTTTATGATTTATTAATAATGGCTTAACTGAGAAGACTTGCTGAATGAATCTGCCATGTGTAATTAATAAAAAAATGTAAAGTTTATTATTACTGGTTAATGCTATTCATTTAGACATCCAGCCAGATGATAGAAAAAGCAATGACCCCAGGCTGCACAGTAGTCGTCAGAGTGAAGATCTCCATGATGATCCCAGGCTGCACAGTAGTCGTCAGAGTGAAGATCTCCATGATGATCCCAGGCTGCACAGTAGTCGTCAGAGTGAAGATCTCCATGATGATCCCAGGCTTCACAGTAGTGCAGCCTATGATCATCATGGAGATCTTCACTCTGGCTATGTTTGGGAGTGATTGGGTTACATGCAGCACCCGACTGACACCCAGCGTATGCATCTCTGTGCCTCTTAGCACCTTTTGTTTCTACCAAGCAGTCTACGTGCATTTACCAGTTCTGAAACAATGGCACCAATGTTGCCAGAGGCTTTATTATAATGCTGCTTTAGAAGTCATTAGATTAGATGAAAGCATACTTTCTTTCCATCAGAGAACGGTTTTTCTGTCAGGAGCTGATGGTAAGAGACCAGATGGGTTTACTGATCTCATTGCAAGGTCTCATTTTGAGTGTTAGCGTGACAGACATCATAGCCAGTTCTTATTACCAACTACTTCAGTAACTGCAGCTGAGCAGGTTGGCAGCTCAAGGAATGCTTCATACAGACTGCTCCTTGCTACTTGTAATTTCATCACTTTTGCCTTTCTAACTTTGGTCCAACGAGTAGCAGTGGTGTTGCTTTGATCACACAGCTGGGATGAAGCTCTCTTTATGAGATGCTAAAATGACTACAGGTCCTACATCAGTGGTTTTCAACTGGGGTTCCACGGAACCCAAGGGTTTTGGGGGCGTCGGCCAAGGGTTCCACCGCATTTTTATACAAAAATAAAAAAAATGCCAACTGAATTCACAAATGGATTAGCAATGAGCAGAATCTTCACAGCTTTCAGTCTTGCATAACACAATCCTATGTTAATATAATTAACATGAATGTATTGTTGCAGTTTATATCTCATTTTACTACATACCATACACTGCCCTATTCGTGAATAACTCTACTCATGACCCAGTGTTGTTCAGTAATTGAAATACATGTAATTGAATTACGTAATTGAATTACAAGTTCCGTAATTGTAATTGTAATTGTAATTGAATTACATTTTAGGTCCAGTAATTGTATTTCAATTACAATTTTGCATGTAATTTGTAATTGAATTAAGTGTAAATTACAAATTACTTTCATAAAGTCAACAAAGATGCCATAGCCTGCTGGGTTGACCCGGGCCCCCCATTTAATGAATAAACTGCTCTGCATTATGTTTGCATGGCAACATAATTATCAACATTATTCTGTCTTTACACACCTCTTACAATCTTACAGCACACTTTGATAAATCTCAAGGGCAAGGGCTGGCCATCATTATCAGACTATCCATGCACTCATTCACTCAGTTTTAGCTAGCTTACTGCGGTTGCCTACAGATAAGAGCTTCCATCTTCAGCGCCTATTGACCATCTCTTTAGCACTGCTGGACGAATCGACTCACTCACCCAGGTGCAATCAACTGAGTTCTCTAACAGACTATCATTTTGTAAACTTCTGCTCCTAAAAATCAAATAAACTGTAACTTGTTTTAATGGATCATAATTGTAAATCGTATTTTGGATACCTGGCAAACTTATAATACAATGGAATATATATGTGACGCCAGGGGTCAAAACCCGTCACATGTCGGTTACTGACCTTTTTATTCAGTGATATTCTACAATTAATCTGCTTTAAAATACTTTTTGGATAATGAAATATCTTTTTTCTAACTGAAGTTATGTGCGTTTGATTCTTTCATTGGTATAGAGTGAAAAAATCGAATAAAAAGTTTCGGAATATTCATGTCATTAAGGTCCTCAGCAACCATTACTTGATTATTCTGCAATTTTGTGGTGCAATAAAGGGCTATATTCTGTGTCGAATAAAATAAACGGCATCAAAATCGGATTAAAACTTTGCAAGTTATAGCAAATTCACAGGCAACTGTAAATTATAGAAAATTCTACATTTTTGACCCCTCTTGCCTATTTCAGCTTCTAGCTCAGAATCTAGGGAGCGACAAGCGACGGGTTTTGACCCCTGGCATCACATATAATTATCACAATTTACAGGTCATTGGCCCATTGGATGTTTAAGTTCAAAAATAGTGTAAATTAAAAATTATTGAATTTTTTTAAATCATATGCCAATTTTAAAAGAATAATTGAAAAGTAATTGGCAATTGAATTACTATCAAAATGTAATTGTAATTCAATTACTTTCACAATCAAGTAATTGTAATTGTAATTCAATTACATTTACAAGCATGTAATTGCAATTATAATTGAATTACATTTGCAATGTAACTGATGCAACACTGTCATGACCATGACTTGCAATTTGGAAGAGGCGTGCATCAAAATGAATGGGAATCTAGATGCGTGTCCAAACGTCGTTCAGACAAAGTACTAGGAAATTTTACCGTTGATTTTGAACAATTTTAACATCCTGTTCAACAGTCTTAACAATTATTTTCCATCTGTTCAGCAGTTTGTCTACGACTGGCTCAGAAACCCATTTGTTGGAATTAATTATTCTCTGGGTCCATTCACTTTGAAAGAGGAGCAGAACTCACTGAAATCGTGACTAAGAAATGCTCAAATTGAAGAATGAGGAGCTGGACTTGGACTCATTTTGGTTGGAAAAAGAAATAGCCATCTATTGCTCATAAAGATTTCCGAATTCTAATGCACTTTTTGATAGTTACCTATGCAAATTGGGATTTTCTACCATGACCATCATAAAAACAAAAAGTGAGATTGGCTTTTGTCTGCTGAGGACGAATTATTACGTGTATGTGTGTCTCTACGATTCGTCCGGGAATTGAATTGTTATATGCCGAGTCATCAGGCGCATATTTATAAAAAACAGGCTCCAATCCATCATAAGTAGGATGATCCAGCGGGGGTACCTCCCCATTGACAACCCAACCTTTGACCAGCTTTGTCACAAGGCTGATACTGGTCTCTTCACAGCTGTTCTAAACAATCCGGGGCATGTTTTACATAAGTTGCTCCCACCAACGAAATCAACTACCTATGCCCTTCGCCCATGGTCTCATGATAGGGTCTTGACTCTTATCGACAATAATATGAGGAAAACATTTGTAGGAAGAATGTTGTACTCCTATTGATTTTGTGTTTTGTCCTATGATGTTTGTACACCGGAGTGCGGTTCTTCTGCAACCGGTTTAATAAAGAAAATACTTACTTACTTACTTATTTTGCACTAGACTCGATGAAAGTAGTACCATTTTCTCTAACTCTCTAACACTGTTCCAGAATATTTTCAATATTCTACCCATCTGTCAGAAATAGTTGCTGGCGAAATACAATAAAAATTATGTTGTTCACTGACACTGTTTTATGCACTACTCTACAGTTCTAAAGTATGCATTAGTAGTGTAATAAAATAACCTGTATCAGAAGTGCATATAACTGATATTCAAATTTAACATTATAAAATTCTAAAGCCTCAATATTTATCCTTAATATCCCAGCATTACAAGTTAAAATTACATTTATTTCTTGAAATATATTATATTTGGACGGGTGAAATGCGCTGGGTTTCGTGAGCAAATGAGTGCTCTGTGTAGGGTTCTGCCACTACAAAAAGGTTGAAAACCACTGCCCTACATGTTTACCAATTGCCTGGAATTCACAGTTCAGCCCTAGAACCTTTCCTAAGCCAGAACTTCCAGATGTAGCTCTAAATCTCCAGAAATCCTGTAAGTTCCAGGGCAGCATATGTAGTTTGGCATAAAATAATAATATAGATGGGAGAGATGTGTATATAATTGTTAAACTGATTATTTGTGCTGCACAAAGAGGAAGAGTTTTAAATTTGTCTGAATTTGCTCATCAATTAGTCTTTTATTTTAATGTTTAGTGTGATTTGGATGAAGCTGGAGCAACAGACTTAGTTGTTGATCTGGTTATCAACAACCATTCTAACAGAACATTTCAAGAAACAATTGAATTGGGAATAGCTCTGCTGGATGGAGGAAATTGTGTCATACAGGTTTGTTGCATGCATAATCTGATATCACCAATTAGTGATCTTGATAAGGCAAAGAGCCACAAGGCCAAGGCTGAGGTCAAGCCCCAAGAGGCCAAGGCCAGGACCAGCAAGGCCAAGGCCAATATGCACTAACAAAAAATTAAGATTTTTTATAATTTAAGTAATAAGTCTAAAATAAAGCATGTCTGTGTGTATATCTTTCCACAGTACAGAACTGAATATGTCTGAAAACCGACGACGATCGTTTAACGTGAACAAAACTGAAGTTCTCTGCTGTCATCTTCCAAAATCTATTCTGCCTAGCACTCCAACTTACTAAAAAAGACTTGTGGGTTCCATGCTGTTTCACACACTGAACCTAAACATGGGGCGCCATGTATCATCTGCGCCTCTGAATAGTCTATGCTGCGAGAGGCACTCTATAGATTTTTAGATACGATATGATATGATGTATGTGCAGCGTCATGGATTATTATTATTAAATAAATTTGTAACGCGCGCAAGGTCACACTGAAATGTGAATCTGAGGCGCGGATAGTCAGCCGCCAGGTGAGGATGCACTTAGATTTCCAAATCCTTGAAAACCAAGGAGAAATAGTGAGTTTTGAGTCGCTTTTTGAAGGAAGGAAGTCAATTTGAGCTACGAAGAGAGAGTGATAGTCGATTCCATTCCTTGGGAGCAGAGGCATGGAATGCACAAGAGCCCATAACTGTTTTGCATCGTGGCTCAGCTAGAAGACCTGTACTTGATTATCACAGGCAAAGAGGAGGGATGTAAGGAGTTAGTAGTGCATGAATATAGGTAGGTGTGCTGGTGCTGAGGGCTTTGTAGGTCAAACAGGCCAATTTACATTTTATTCTGAATTCAACAGGAAGCCAATGCAGCTCGTGGAGTAGGACTGAGGAGTAGGACACGCATCACTACACGAGCTAAGGAGTTTTGGATTCGTTGCAGCCTTTTGAGTTCAAGGTCTGAGACACCCACAAAAAGGGAACTAGCATAATCAAGACGAGAGGAGACAAGTGAACAGGCTATAGTTTGAGACATATTCTTAGTTAGAGCCGACCTGATGTGACGTATTGCCCTGATGTGATAGAAGCAAGATTTACAAAGGCTTGTTATGTGCGGTCGGAATGTGAGCTTACCTTCCAGGTTTACCCCAAGTGTTTTGACAGTATCTAAAAGAGACACAGCAGTGCCTGCGAGGTCGACACTAGAAGGTGAAGGGAAAGAACGCAGGCATTGGCATGAACCGAACAGAATTGCCTCAGACTTGTTTGGGTTTATGGCCAAAATATGGATAGGACCCAAGTTAAGCTTCTGGCTCTGTTTGATGTAAGTGTGGTCTTTGACATGGTCGATCACAACATTTTAATGCATTGTCTTTTAGTTTCATTTAGCGTTGCTGGTAAGCCACTTGACTGTCTGCTCTTTCTTGAATGGGGGCACATGTCCTGCAATGTCTTTGGATCCACTCGATTTCATTGGGTCCCACTCCTTTTGGTCTGCTGTAAGGTTCTGTTCTCAGCCCACTGCTGTACATTTAGTACATAGCAGACATTGCAAGTGTCCTGGTCTCCTGTGGTGTCTGAGTCATCTGATGCACTTTTTGTATTGACCACAGTGCAGTGAGCGATGGTGGCGCTTGGAGCTTGGATGTCGCCAAATTGTTTGTGTCAACCTCTCTTTGTACTCGTGGTGTCATCCTTGATTTAGGACTAACTTTTTGAACATGTAAATCTCCTGTGTTTTATCAGCTGTGCCAACTACAGCTTATTTCTAATTCTCTCTCACTTAATGCCGTTTTTCTGTTGTCCATTAGTATTATTATTATGAACTTTTTAAAAGTCACACAGAAATGTGAATCTGAGGTGCGGTTAGTCTGTCGCCAAGTGAAGAGCAGATGTTTCAAAACCAGTGAAAAACACTTTTGAGGCATTTGTTGAAAGAAGAAAACGAGTTTTAGCAATGGATAGACATTGGTAGTCGATTCCATTCCTTGGGGGCAGCAACACGGAATGTACAAGAGCCCATGAGAATGTTGCATCTAAACCAAAAGACCCCCAGCCGAAGATTGCAGGCTGGGGACGAGATGTACAGAGAACGGTAGCTAGGAGTGCTATTTGTGAGGGTTTTTTTGGTTAATGCAAACTGTCGATAAGATACTCTGTTTTTTGCATATGTTTAATTAATGCAATCAGCAATACAAATAGCTTTGTAAGCTAAAAATTGTTTTTTTAAATTTTAATTGGTGAAAACTTTTTGCGGGGAATGTGATGTTGCCCTATGGGGTGGGGATGGGGAGAAAACCTGCGGGGATGGGAACAAACCATGCAGGGATGGGGAAGACTTACCTGTTGCAGGGCAGGGATGGGGACGAGATTGTCTCCCCTCGGGATACAAATTTACCAACATTGCTACTGCATAATTTCACTATTGCATTTGAACCTTGCAAAATGTTAAAAGTTGAGACCACTAGTGGTGAAACTTAATCGTATGCAGTTTATCTGCATGAAGCGCCATTTATTGAACTCACCTTAACGTGACTGATGAAGTTTGACAATATGTAAGTTGGCTTCCAATTAGCATTGGTAATTTTACTGCATTTTTACACTTCCCTACTAATTTAATTCTTCCTTCTGATATCAGTTTTATCTCAATACTTTTAAAGAATGTTTTAGCAACTTCTGGATAATTTTTATCATCAGTACTGTTGTCTGTGCAGCCATTGTGAGAAGCATAGAGAAAAAAACGCAGAAATAAGAACTTGTACTGGTTCCCATGTTTTATAACCATGAACAGATAATTGAAAGTTTGAAACAGCCTTTAGTAAGTATAAGTATAATCTTCAGACTCAATCTTAATAGACTCATTTTAATTAACGCATTCTCAGCTTAATTTTAAAACATCTAATTGATCAGCTAATCCATTTTTAATTAGAATTAGCTAAAATTTGCTAATCAATTAGAATTAGAATTAGCATCAGACGACAGAAGTAAAATTAGCTGTTTCTCTAATCGATTAGCTAATCGATTAGCATCTAATCGATTAGTAACCCATCTCTGATGCTCACACTGCCACCAGACAGAATAGGGCTTTCTCAATCATGGGTCCCTCTGTGTGGAATAGCCTCCATTCTGACGTGTGTTCTCTCCCACAGGACATTTCTAGCTCTTTTTATAAACTACCCTTTGGCAGGGCTTGGGTCTGGAGCGCCTATGAATAGTTATTTTGAAGGGGTGTTATATAAATTCCATAGATAGATCTGGAGAGGAAACTCGATGTTTTCCAGTGGTGGTGCCTCAGGAAGATACTGTGCATACACAGCACAGTATCTTCACCAATGCAGAAATATACCACCACACAATGCACATCCCCCAGTGTTGGAGATGATTCAAGCAAGGAGGTTTTGGCTGTTTGGACACATAGCATGCTGCGAAGATGACCAAAACTATGCTGGGGCCTTGTGGGCAATGATTTCTAGCCATACAAGAGGTTAGGAGAGGCCTGTTGGACTCCCATATCACAAATGGACAAGAACAGTGGAAGCTGACCTGCAGTGGTTGCCTTTCACAGTCTTTGACAGTTTTGTGCAAAGACAAAAATGCCGCCCCTTACTCATCATAGGCTAAATGACTTCTTTTTGACGGAAGTGACCATCATGTATTTTGCTGGTATTTGCCATCCCTTGAAAAATGCTGTTCTAGGCAGCTGCCTATGTCGCCTATACCTAAACCCGACACTGCTGACCTGAGCCCACTGAACTATGGGTTGCACATGGCCAGAACAGAGGCTACATTTCGTGGAAATGGAGATGTTCTGGATAGGGGCATGCCACAGATGATGATGCCTGATGTCTGTTCCTGGTGTGGTCCAGACTCAAAACTTATCTGTTCGAACGTCCTTTCCAAACGTAGTCTCCCTTTGATTTGTCCTACAGGTACAGCACTTTGAAACAGTTCATTCAATATGGTTTCGTATTGCTCATCATCTAGCACAGTGCTGTCCAACCTGCGGCCCGCATGCGGCCCGCGGACTGATTTTAAGTGGCCCGCTAGAGTTGGCTAAAGTTTTGCAATTTGTGTAAAAATGAAATAAAATACAAAGTCATTGGCCTACTTGCATAGCTATTCATTCGTAACTTAATTGGCTAATCATTGACAATGTGAACACAAAATCTAGTTCCTGTGAAGCATTAAACATTGTTAAAGTTTTAAAACAAAATCAAATATCAGTTGATTTCTAGAAGTCACATGTGTCTTCTGCTGAATTTCCACACATATGAACATGTAAAGAAAGTGTTGACAATGTTTGGAAGCACTTGCGTTGTGAAGTTAGATTTTCTGCTATGACAAACATGAAGTAAAAAAACCTAAGTTCTTTGACAGAGAACATTTAGAGAATCTAATGAGGGCAGCAGTTACTGAATACCAACCGCATACACAACAAATTGCAAGCACAATAATTCCAAGCCAAATATCTCACTAAAACGGTGCTTGAACATTTTTTATTGATATACGTTTTGGCGCTGAACTATTGTAAAGCATGCCATAAAAAGTCATACATACAACATTCATTATAATTATTTCATAATAAATTTTAATACATATAATAATTATTTTCAATAAATTTTAATCGTGAGTTTACTGGTGCATGCGGCCCTCGGCAGCGACAAAACTTCTTCGGTGGCCCGCGATGTCAAAAAGGTTGGACAGCACTGATCTAGCATGACAAAAGCCACCAGACTTTGTCTCCTTTCTGGAACTGTTGCACAGCAAGACCTTGTTAGTTTTTATGCATTTTTTTGAAACATCATTCTGGCTAAAATTCAGTTACTATGGCTATTGTGTGATATTGCAAAAATAAAACAATTAGCTGTTTTGTTGATCATGTGGATGTTTGGCATGTGCAGTTTACACTATAGTTTGCTTTTCTGTTCTCTTACAGAAATCATTCTATGCACGTTTGACAACTGATAAGAATTCAGAGAAGTTTCTTAAAGTTATTTATGACCGCATGACTAATGCTCAAGGAGAGATCAAAGCAAATTATTCAGTGACTGCTGGTGATGCACTTGCAAATGCCAATATGGATGATGGTAAAGAAGTTTTATCACAACATGAGACAAAAGTCAAAGGCAAGAAATCTGTTCTGATTTTATTATTTCTTCTGTACCTCTGCATTACTTTTCACAGTTACTTATCGTTTTTACTCCTAGTGTAACAATACAATTGCAAATAATTTTATTTTACAATTTTGTAATCTATATTTTTTGTAGTATCTCGGGTATATCTATGCATTGATAATCTTTCTGCATTAGAGTCTACATTGTGTAACATTCTTGTAGTTGGCTTGGATTTTGTGTGGTTTTAAATTATATTTTCTCATTCAGTACCAATCTGTAAACTTGAAAAGTCAAATTTGTTGCCATGTAACCAAAATTCTAGCTGCCTCTTTCTTCCAGTCTGCAATTTATTTGTGATGCTTTCCAAACTGACTATTTGAAGGTATTGCTGAACATGTTTCTATTCCATGTCATGCTTTGATAATTCAATATTCATGACTTGAAAACACACATCAGACAAGTTGAATGCATTGGTGAAATTTCCTATACAAATGCATGTCTAGAACCTGGTGACTCATCAGCAGAAAATTACATTCACAGCAGAGTAGAAACACTGTATTCACTCCTAGATACTTCCTACAACATCAGACAAAGGTCACTCACATCAAGAAATCAGGCAAGCACCTTCTTTCGTAACTTGCTATCAACCAATATTCTTCCTCTCCCTAAGCTTTGAGCTTCTCAAATGACTAATACTCTAGCAGATCAGCACAGCCATAGAAAGCTCTATCACAGTTGAGCAGGCAGATTCTATGCTAGAACAAAGCCCTTGCTTGTCCTCACCTTAAGAACATTCACTGAAGACGGATTTCAACATCTAAACAACAGTAGTCGTTTCTTTTGACCAAACAGCAGGATAGAACAAGGATTGACATTTCCCTGGGTCTTTTGCTGAAGCACTCCAGCATACTGCCGCGATGGATGGTGGAGATCATTCTGAAGTCTTCCTTCAGAACAGCTGATTCCAAATGCATATGGAAACAAGTGCAGCTCTAGGAGCTGTTCTCTCTGCAAGACTTCTCAGCATCCACATCAAAGACCTCCCCAAACGTCATGCCAATTCGTATATGCCAATAACGTATGCGTGAAGTCTCAGAGTTGCTTCTTCCTGGAGCTGAACAGGGATGATCAGTGTTTCCTGTTCAGATCATAGTCGAATATGGTAAGAAATGGAGACTCCATCCCAGTCTGTATCTAATGTCTTTCACCATCACCATCTGCACGCCGGCTAAACATCAAACTCAACAGCCAACGCAGTGACCATGAGAAGACTCCGCTGACTTAGCTTCTTACCTCTGCTATTGGTATCAGCAAGTTGGTGTTGGTACTGCTTAGTCTGATCCTTCTCTTTGTGCTTAAATAATAATAAACTGAGTGGAACTAAGGCTATGGTATGGTACTTTACTGCTCTTTTAGTACTAAAAGGAATTTTCCTGTTCATGAGCTCAGTTAAACTTGGTTGAAAATTGCAGAGCCAACTGTTTGTGAAGGAGATAACTAATGATAATAATAATATTTATTCTTTAATGAAGTGCCTGACAAACGCACTATGCTGAACATGTACATGTTATGATGATTAAACAATTCACAAGAACACAAATTACAGAAGACATAAATCAACAAAGATGCAGCCATGCAAGGCGCAAGCTCATTGTACTTTTGCTGCCACATAGGGAATGAAGGTATGAGCTAAACACGGTTATAACGGAGATGCGACCATCTCATTCTTTACATTATAAATTTAAATCTATGTTATGCAAAGGGCAAACTAAAAAATTTAATTTGGTGGTTGTTTAAATGGTAATTTAAATGTTGAGAAAAAAGCAACATAATCTAACAGATGTAACCCAATACGAGCAACAGAATGAAGCTATCGGGAATCAGGGTAATTTGTCAAGGCATCCAAAGTGTAACCCTTATCATGTCTAGGAAAGATGAAGAGCGGTCACATGTCAAACTCTTCCAGTATATCAAGAAATGCTGAAGCCACTTCATTGTGAATATTGAAGACACTCATTGTTAGTAACTAGTTGAGAAGTAAAGTTTCAACACGTAATGAAACCTTGTCAAATTATATGTCATTTGTATATATAGAAATGCATATAATGGATCAACATGGAGCAGAAACTACTGTTCCATGTCATGCTTTGATAATTCAATATTCATGACTTGAAAATGAAAACTTTGTTCTGCGTACATCATTAAAAGTAAAGTGCATTAATTTTAACTACTGAAGATGTTCAATCTATTGGGTGCTTCTATAGGAGCTGGCAAACGATCTCGTTGAGCCTATCCCACACTGTGGCAACTGTCCTGGAGAAAAACAGATAAATTGTCAAACCTGATGCTGCCCTGGCCTGTCCAAAATTGGTTGGGTCGGAGGGGCAAGTTAAGCCTATATTGCAGACAGATGTTCTTATGTGCTTACTTACGTGCTTGGCTAATATTACTCACCCACCCAGTATTACTCCTCTTCAAAAACTCTTACCCTGACTCATCTGATCCTGTAACTTACAATCCTCAACCTAAGAGACACCCACTTTAACATCTGCTGTGCCCTCTCTGATCCTCTGGAAACCGGACTCGGACCTCCCTTGGACTACTCTTTTGGACAACCCCTCTGACTAGACGCAGCGCTCGTGAATAAGCTATTGCCCTGTGCTTGGCTTTTGAGTGGCGCTTTAGAAGTTTAGAGATTACGATTACATGTGTTCATCTTTCTGTTTTTGTTGGCGATTTGACGCTTTGTGAATGCATTCTACTCTGGTATGTCTACATGGTCATTCTGCATGTGTAAGCGGGTGTGTCAAACCTGTGTGCATGCTTTACTGCACAATACCACAGAAGTCCACCTTACACATATAAACAACGAAGATTACTAGCACAGCAGAATTTTTTTAAATTGTATAACAGGTAATTTTATCTACACTTGTGCATGATGACTTTCAAAGCTGTGAAATTAAGTGTTTGCTTCTGCCTGTAGTTAAAGCCATGGACATGACTTTTACTGGTGAACTGAACGAACAGATGAAAGATGCAGCAGCTGTTACTGCCAAGGCTTATTCTAATTTACGCCAAACACATCACCTGGAGAAGTTAGAAGAAACGGAGGCTTCGTCTAAATTGGCAAATAATGCACAAGTGCCAGTCTCAGCTGAGGAACTTCTTGCAGAGGAAAAGAATAAGGAAAAGGAAAAGGAAAAGAAAGTATCCCCAGAAATAGAAGTGATGAAACCAATTCTGCGCTTCTTGCAGCTACTGTGTGAGAATCACAATGCAGATCTACAGGTATTAGCATGCCATTTACATATGATACGCTTTCTTTACATTTCACTCTAAGCATATTCATTATTTCATCTACCTCTTGTTGTTATAGCCATATGTGTTTGCTCTTTCTGTATGTGTCAGTGTATGAATAATATAATTTACTCTGAACACTTCTTTAGCAATTCTGTAAAAAATGCACAACCAATGATTAGTTATTAATAAAACACTGTTCAATGAGACAATGTTTCTTTCAAAAGAATCAGTATAGTTGGCCTAACATAGAGGGAAACAAGTGCAGAGTTTGTCTGAAGTTGAGGGAAAATTATTTCTAAGGCTTTATGTTGTGGCTGTATTTCATGCTGATTTTTGATGTTGATAATGACGTCGGTGAACTTCTTATTGCCTCATAGTTGAGTGTTTTTAAATCTTCTATGTCCTGTAGCAACTAAGTTAATGGACTCTATAATGCATATTCATGATTTGCACAGAATCAGGTTTCATATATATATATATATATATATATACTTATGTCTGCTAGGTATCGTGGCAAATGCATTGGTCTCCAGTCACCTGGATTACTGTAACTCACTTCTTATGGGTAGCTCTAAGTCCAACCTACAGAAGTTCAAGAAGGTCTTTGGCTACAGTCATAACAAATACATCAAGATAAGAACACAGAACTTCTGTTCGTAGATCATTGCATTGCTTTCAAATTGAGACTCATGGTTTATAAAACACCAAACTCTCGTCAACCACAATACTTTAAAACAAGTCCTTATTCTTCAGTCTCAGCACTATTCAACAATGTCATCCAATTATTGCCTACCTTTGATCTTTGGTCATGTATATGTATATATGGACAAAACTATAGTAAAGATGGCTTTTTAGCTGCATTTTGTGATTGTCTGTTTGTTGTTATGTTTATCTTTGCATGGTCTATTAATTGTTGCAGAATTATTTGAGAACTCAGAACAACAAGGCCAACTATAATCTGGTTTGCGAGACTCTGCAGTTCCTGGACTGCATTTGTGGCAGCACAACAGGTGGACTTGGTCTACTCGGCCTTTATATCAACGAATCCAATGTCGCTCTCATCAATCAGACTCTGGAGACCCTGACCGAATACTGTCAAGGACCTTGTCATGAAAACCAGGTTGCTTTATTAATTGTGTGCCTTTGTTCCTTTTGCTGAAATTAGCTTTTGAGAATCAGGCAAATCTCCTTTGGAGCACCTCTGAGTAGGTATGTTGGACATGAGTGCTCTGGCTGAATAAAAAAAATCCTGTCTGGCAGAGCAGAAGTCTGACGGAGCGTAAACATAAATTAAGGCCACATCAAGTACAGTTGATTTTACAAGTGTTCCATCTATTGTTGGATTCTTTATTTTGCATATACATTTTTATATACTGTATGTTGTTATTCATTTACAATAATATCCTTTTTTCATAAAGCCAAGCAAGAGTGTTGTCATTCCCTAGGGAACATCTAACAATGTGAATGTATATACTTATAGGTCACAGTGATATGACAGGCATTCTAGGTCAAGTATAGTTTTGATACTGAAGTCATGTATGTAGGAGACATCATTAGTGACGTTTTACAGTTCTATTTTTCTATATTAAGATCAGTTTATTCAGTGTTTTCAATGCGTTCAAGTTTGTATGTACAGTGCAGATCAGTTAAGGTGAAAGACCAGAGTAAAACAATTCCGTTGTAAACAAATTTTTTATTAACCATTGGGCAATGTCAGTAAACGCAGCATGCCAGACATAAACACGCTCTGGCTGCATGTCTTCCCAGCAGCAACTGACGCATGTGCAGCACATATCTATAAAAGTATTAAGATTACCATTGGCTGCTAACTGGAAAAGCACATTGAGTCTAAGATGCTTCTGCAGAATTGCCTGACTCCATCTTACCTCGAGGATCTTTGCGTTTCAGTATCTTTCTTCCCGACGACTTGGCTGTTCCACCGGTCTGCACTTCCACGGTCCAGCATAGAAGTTTTGCTGTGGTTGACACATCCTCCTGGAACAAGCTGCATAACAACCTTCAACTCGAGTTTCTCAGACTCTCTTTGCCTCTTTTCTGCAAATGCTGAAGACCATTTTGGTTCAAACATGGTTTCATTGTGTTAGGTGACGAGCGCCTCTGAAGTGGTGCTATATAAATTTTAAATTACCGTTACCATTACCAATGGCTTGTCCTCTGACAACTTTGTGTTAACGGGTCCACAATGTATGTACATACATAAATATGTATGTACGTGTGCATGTATGTGTCTATGTATCTACATACATACATAGCCTACATATGCATGTATCTGTGTATGTATATAAATACCTACATGTATCATTACATTAATGCATATGTAATTATGTATGTGTATATTAAGGTAGGAAGGATACATGCATACAACCGCATTATGTTCTGACAATGTGTTAATGAATAAACAAATATTCTATTATTTTCTATGCATTTCGTAATCGTAAATCGTGAGGTTTTGGTGAGTTCGGGGATTGGATATTTGATATTTGTCGTAGCCTTTTAGCTCACAAAGTGCTGCATTTTTTCAGCCAACCCATCAGCCTTACAGTTCATGAATAATAATAACACCGACAATTTCAAAGGTACTGTAACACAGCCATGCTGCCGTCACATCTGTGCCATCACAGAACTAACTAGTTCGGGATATGCTTTCGTTAACAGATTAGTCTTAAACTTTGACTTGAATGAGTCAACTGAGTCAGCAAGGCAAATCGAAGGAGAAGGATTGTTCCAACACTTGAGACTGACAAATGAAAAAGCTCAGTGTCCAAAACACATCTTAGTCCTGTGCACTTATAGGTTGCCTTTCTCCACCGATCTCTGCCGAAGCCCTGCTCCCAGCAGTAAGTCTTGAGATAACCTGGTGCCACTCCATGCAGTGCCTTGAAGGCGAGTAGGACAAGTTATATTCCATGAAAAGTGACACAGGAAGCCAGTGCAACATGTCACACAGTCAGATATGGCCTTGGACAGTTTTGTGCTATAGGCAAGGACAAAAATGACACCTTTTTTATAGTTAATAGCTAAATTTCAAGAAAAACCATGTTTTTCTTGCTTTATTTTGCGGAATTTTCCACCCCTTGAAAAATGACGCTCTAGGCAGCCGCCTATATTGCCTATACCTAAAGCTGGCTCTGCACACAGTAGCAGCGTGTAACGTGGTCATACCTGCGCCTATTACATGTAAGCCGCACGGCTTCATGAAGTACTACGTTTTCCTCAGTCCATCAGTGTTCCATACTCACCTCTCGTACAAATAGAAATTGTGCTTCGGTGATTGCGCTATCTTGGCCGCTGGTCCTAGATGCTGGAACGGTCTTTCACCTGCCATCAGATTGGCCAACTCAGTAGACTCCTTCAAATCAAAGCTCTAATGGTTATCCTGCAGATTAGTTGTTTGTGAGATGCCCTTGTACCAGTATAGCTGCATTACAGTAGGAATTCTTTATTTGGCCAATTCTGAATTTAAAGTTTGGTTTCGCTGTTATAGAATGCTGTTGCTAGCCATGAGAGTAATGGCTTAGATATCATCATAGCTCTAATATTGAATGACATCAGCCCACTCAGCAGGCAACGACTGGATCTCGTTCTTGAACTTAAGGTAAATTCAGTTTTATTGCTGCTGAGATTTAGAAACATTCTTTTAAAGTTTTAATATTACATTCTCGGACTTCATTTTTTTTTAAATTCTGTATGGTATAAGTTTAATGTCTGTATCAAGGCATTTATATAGCGCTTGTAAAGAACGTCTCACATTTGCTGCCTACATGATGATCTTCGATAATCTAAGTGATCTGAACAGGTGCAGATTAAGGTAGTGAATTATGTTGAGGTGAATCACATATAAATATTGTTATTCAATGGGAGATTGTCTGATGTACAAGAAGATTGAATGATTAGGAGTTTAAATGGTATGAATGTTGGTTGACCTTTGTTTAGCACAACTAGTTCTTTTTTAATGGTGGCTTCTTATCATCAGGCAAGTTGTTTTTCTGTTTTCTTATTATGGTGAGCATTATAATTATCGACTATAATGCTCCTATGAGCAGGTAGTAATTATTGGATTTGACTAGATGTTTTCGTCCTAAAACAGGTCAAACTCCTTCAGTGAGGTTTTCATATACTCACAAACAAAAGACAGATCATAGATGGCGATCGAAAATCGGCCATTTCAGTAAGAATCTTGTGATTAGTGAGAAGATAAAAGTCAATAAATCAATAAAAAGGAGTGATCCAATCCAAAGTCACAAAGGAATTGCTTTCATGATACATGTTTAAAATTTTCAGCTTCAGTTACATAAAACTATTTACAAAAGGGCAAAAAATAACTGAAGAAAAGGTGTAGACGTTGTAACCCAGCTTCGAGATTATTGCCCGTGTTAAAACTGTGGAAAAAGAATTTGAAATTTTTAAATATAAAGTCCATGCTAAGACGGTTGAAAAAAATTTTAAAATGATGTCTCTAGCATAAAAACAGTTGTGTCTTTTTTTATGTGTATAAATCTATTTATGAATTCTGCCATTATTCTGAAACTGTAGATTTTTATGTAAATGAAACTAGTGTGTGGTTAAAGTTCCTAACTTTCAAAATAATTACAATAGTTGTGTTAGGAATGCTGGAGAAATTACTGAAAAATTTCTCCAGTATTAAATTCCTAACCCAGCTATGGTCATTTTAAAATCTTATAAGTAGTCCAGAAATTTAAAAATTCTTTACACATATTGTAACAAAAATCTTGCTGCAGAGTAATTAAAATCTCATAGGCTATAGTCTAGGATGTCTCATGACTATAGCTGTGCATCACATCAAGTCATTTGTAAAGGGTAAACTGTTTCAAGATTGGGAAAACACTGGGATTCAATTATTATTAATTAGTTACTTATATGGTGCCAGTGTCTAATGGGTCAATATCCAGAAGGTTAGCCAACTCATTTCCACCACCAACAGCCTCCTTCCATATGCACAAATATTCAGAGCCACAAGGAGGATGACAGTATATCAGCAAGAACAAAACTAACACTGTATGGAACATTTGTTACTCCAGGGCTGTTGTGTGGGTATTAGAGCTGTGGAAGTTAACAATTAATTAATCGATTAATCGTTAATTAATTTTAACGTTAAATTTATTTTTAACCATTAATCAAAGACTACCTGTTATACTCAATTACTCGCCCCAAGCCCTTGTGGTGAGAGACTTTTTAGCTCAGCTGGTTATATTGTCAACAAAATACATTGCTCACTAGAACCTAACAGTGTTAACATGCTGGTTGGTTTACGTGATTGGTTTTAACCTTTACCACTCCTCATATTTTTCCGCGCCAGCCCCTCCAGCTCCGAATACAATTGCAGTAAATACGACGTAACAACATACTCACTGTCTAACATATCAAGGTCCAATGTATTATTATTATTATTATATTCGTTTTATTGGTAACAAAAACTGATAGTCACACCGCCATCAGGTACATTGCAATTTAACAAAAGTTATGAATGAATGCTAAGCAAGATTGTACCATATACCATAACAAGAAGCCAATGTTAGAGCGACAATAAGGCAACAAATTGTTATCAACTATTACCTGATGAATTGTTAAGTTAATTGAGAGAGTAACGTGGGATGAGTAATTTATCAGCATTTAGTCGGATAGATATGCCACATGACCCCAAAAAAATTGCAAGAAAACGTTTTATGGTGGTTTTCTGGTGTATAAGGTCTGGAGAATAACATACTAAAAGTTTCTCGAAATCGGACCACGGGATCACCCCCAAAAATGCATTTTAAACAAAGATGGCGGCCAATATGGCGCCAATACAGAAAACAGTATATATCAGGTCATAGGTAAGCTACAATAACAAAATGAAGTGTCAAATTTAACATTATCAAGGACGAGGAATCGATTTATCATAGTGGCAATAGTGTCGGAATCTTACTATACAAGATGGCGGCCAATATGGCCGCCAAAACACACAAATATGTATATATCAGGTCATAGGTAAGCTAAATAACAAAATGAAGTGTCAAATTTAACATTATCAAGGTCGAGGAATCGATTTATCATAGTGGCAATAGTGTCGGAATCTTACTATCCAAGATGGCGGCCAATATGGCCGCCAAAACACACAAATATATATATAACAAAATTTTACTTGCATATGTTAAAATTCAGCAATTTTGCCAAAAGCTCGAGAGACTTTACACTTGTCTGGAGGTTGGTGAAATTGATTTGGAAACATTACTGAAATCAGACTGCATTGAGGGGATTAAGAAAGGACTGATTTCCAAAAAGAACGAATTATCCAATGTCTCAGAAACGAGCAAACTGTGGATTAACTACCTCAAAATGTTGGAAACAGCCAGGAAGCTCATAGAAGCCGATCGAACAGGGTCGTGGGACTTTCATCGCCATGCTATATCTGAGTGCTTACCAATATTTGCTGCTGCAGCACACGCTAATTATCTTAAATCTGCTTATCTGTACCTGCAAAACATGAAATTGTTAGAAAGTGAAAATCCTGCAGTGTTTCAAAAATTCACGAAAGGATTCCATGTCATAAGACGCACCAATCAGTACTGGGCTGGCCTTGGATCCGACTTGGTGATTGAACAGACTCTTATGCGATCCCTTAAAACTGCAGGTGGATTAACCAGAGGAAGTGGCATGACTGAACATCAAAGAGCCGTTTGGACGATGTCTGCTCCCATTTGTTCATCATACAACTACGCCATGCAAGACTTCAACAATACAGTGTACACAACAAGTGAACAACACAAGGAAGCGACTGCCTCAAGAATGGAGAGGGACAGGGCGGACTTGGCAAAACTTGCCTCGAACCTTGAACAATATTCTCCATTCTCGGAGGAGACGACCTTGCGAAACATTATCACAGGGATCAATGCTGATAAGAATGTAAATGTCCATGATCTTTTCACTGTAGGCAATAGCATAGTTACAGAAATGAAAGGACAATCTGTGTTTGAATATTCATATAAGCGTAAGAATAAAGTCAAGACATTAGCATCTCCTCGAAGCATCAAGGTTAGTGAGGACCGGACCATTGATCCAGCTCTGTTGTTTCAGAGATTCCTGGTTGTATCGCAGTCCGGAGATTTGTGCCT
This sequence comes from Aporrectodea caliginosa, assembly GCA_020284085.1. Lineage (NCBI taxonomy): Eukaryota > Metazoa > Annelida > Clitellata > Crassiclitellata > Lumbricidae > Aporrectodea > Aporrectodea caliginosa. The sequence continues at coordinate 2,556,363 of JACEVL010000150.1, read as the reverse complement.
AGATGATGTGATGAAGTATGAGCTCTCACCGTATCCGCCGTCATTGTTTGAAGCAAAGTATCTTTTACGAGAGCCAGAAAAATCGCAACTTCAGGAGGCCATACGAAACCATGTGAAGTCATCTGATGCTGATGTACTTCAGTCCATTCCAAAGACTGAACACTACGTCCTTGATGGAGGTTCACTTCTACATCGATTAAAATGGAAGGAAGGAAGTATACCTACAATTCAATTGCTGATAACTACGCATCTTTCACATTAAATCTCTATGGCAAGGCCACTGTCGTTTTTGATGGATACAATGGACGACCAAGTACGAAGGACAATACACATCTACGTCGAAGAAGTAATGTTGCAAACAATGTCAATATAAGAGAAGCAACACAGTTTGTTGGGAAAATGCAAGATTTTCTTGCAAATGAGACGAATAAACAGGCCATCATCAACTTCGTCGCTGGCCGTTTGCGACAGATAGGCTGTCATGTCATACACGCCGAAGGAGACGCAGACGTAGGCCTACATATAGTCAAAGCAGCCGTTGAAATGTCATCTTACAAGTCAACAACCCTCATGGGAGAAGACACAGACCTGTTGGTTTTGTTGCTGTATCACTCTGCATATGACAGCAAGGACCTTTACTTTCGGTCCGACAAAGACAAAGTAAGATATGTATATAACAACAAGGTCCTTAAACAGTTACTTGGTGATGATGTATGCTCTGATCTATTGTTTGCCCATGCGTTCTCCGGTTGTGACAGTACTTCAGGAATCTATGGGGTCGGCAAAAAGTCAGTCTTCCAAAAAGTAGTCAATGGCGATCCTGTCTTTCGTAGTTGTTCGAAGATCTTCTGTACACCAAACGCAGATCAAGTTACTGTAGAGACCACTGGTTGCACAGCAATGGTATCCATGTTTAAGGGGATCCAGTTAGAATCTCTAGTGTCACTACGCTACAGAGTTCTTTGTAGGAAAGTGTCCACTGCAAAGACCTTTGTGAAACCAGAAAGACTGCCTCCAACACCCTCGGCCACAAACCTTCACGCTCGGCGAGCTTACCTACAAGTTATGCAGTGGTTGGACAAGTGTGACGACATGGATCCAACTGAATGGGGCTGGATTATACAAGATGGAAAATTTGTTCCAATCATGATGGATATTAGTCCTGCACCAGACCAACTGCTCAAAATGATCCGATGTAGTTGCTCTGCACGATGCAACACGTTGAAATGTAGCTGCAAAAGACATGGGCTGGAATGCACCACAGCTTGTGGACAATGTCAGCATGGCAACTGTGACAATATGACTCAAGAGCCAGTTTCAGATGAAGAGAACATTGAGGACTACCTGTGAAATGTTAACTTAGACCAAACTATGTCCTATTCTTAATAGATGTTAAATATAATTAATGTTATGAGTTACTTTCAAAAATAAGCTAAAGAAAATTGCTGAATTTTATCATATCAAGTAAAAAAATTTATATATATTTGTGTGTTTTGGCGGCCATATTGGCCGCCATCTTGGATAGTAAGATTCCGACACTATTGCCACTATGATAAATCGATTCCTCGACCTTGATAATGTTAAATTTGACACTTCATTTTGTTATTTAGCTTACCTATGACCTGATATATATATATTTGTGTGTTTCGGCGGCCATATTGGCCGCCATCTTGGATAGTAAGATTCCGACACTATTGCCACTATGATAAATCGATTCCTCGACCTTGATAATGTTAAATTTGACACTTCATTTGTTATTGTAGCTTACCTATGACCTGATATATACATATTTGTGTGTTTTGGTGGCCATATTGGCCGCCATCTTGTATAGTAAGATTCCGACACTATTGCCACTATGATAAATCGATTCCTCGTCCTTGATAATGTTAAATTTGACACTTCATTTTGTTATTTAGCTTACCTATGACCTGATATATACTGTTTTCTGTATTGGCGCCATATTGGCCGCCATCTTTGTTTAAAATGCATTTTTGGGGGTGATCCCGTGGTCCGATTTCGAGAAACTTTTAGTATGTTATTCTCCAGACCTAATACACCAGAAAATCGACATAAAACGTTTTCTTGCAATTTTTTTGGGGTACTCCTCATATACTTCGTACTTTGACCCTACTAATTAGTGTATGTATGTATGTATGTATGTATGTATGTATGTATGTACATATGTATGTATGTATGTGTATATATGTATATATATATATGTATGTATATATGTATGTATGTATATATGTATATATGTACGTATATATGTACGTATATATGTATATATGTATATATATGTATGTATATATGTATGTATTAGGGTGGTCCAAAAACATAAAAGTGAAGCTAGAGGCCAGGACACCCCCTACATTTTTTACACTTGTCATATGTATTATTCTGGCAAAATTTCAGCTTCCTACTTCAACTGGAAGATGGTGCTCACTGACATAAACTTACACCATTGTAATCGTTGTGTAAAAGCAAAACAAATGTGTTACAAATTGTGATTTTCTTGGCAACTTTCTTATGGAATTATGCAGTAATGTTCTTTTACTAACTTTTTATATTTATGACTCAATCCACAGTTCTTAATACAGATCTTGCTATCTACTTCCTGTTCATTTACAGATATTTTGTTGAATTTTCTTTTCTTTGATATTTGTACAAAAAGTACTGTTTACGCAACACACAATTCCATAATTCATATCTTTAATTGCATTTCAACGGCATTCTGCAGCATTTCATACATTGATAAATACATAGTATTACATACAAACATATAATTATATGAATATATACATATATACATACATACATACATACATACATACATACATACATACATAGACAGCTAAAAACAAACATGCTGAATTGCTGATTCTGTAATAGGCGAATCTTTGATTGCATTTCAACGGCATTCTGCAGCATTTCCAGCATACCAGATTGTCCCTAGGTGGTTAACAGGGTACGTAAAATGCTTTCTGAGATTTTTTAAATCAAGGACTTAGACCGCCTGCCAGGGCTGGTTTCTGGATGTGACAAGGATGACCTGCTAGGAATTCTAAAGTTGGCCTTTGGAAGAGGACTTAATGAAGCCAAGGCTATTAATGATCTGCTGGAAGCATTGAAGTTGACTAAAAAAGTTCAAGTCATGAGCTTTGACAGTACTTCTGTGAACACTGGTCGCTTGAATGGAGCATGTGTTGTTCTGGAAAATATGATTGGTCGAGAGCTCCTGTGATTGGTTT